>CM068542.1:57815441-58372941 GCA_035048495.1 Euptelea pleiosperma | reverse complement strand
AACTTTATCCATGATTTATAACAATTATATTTTAGCATAAAAAATGCTCAAATTCAATGGCTAGAAATCACAATATCAAAACACTATATCCAACTTATAGAAATCAGAAACTTCACTGAATTTTGATCTGTAGATCCATCAAGAGGTGCACCAAACATCAATAAGGTCACTGAGCTCTACAGAGTGCTCCACGTGGCATTTTGAGAGGGTAATTTATTTAATCAATTGATTGTTGTGGTTAGAGATTTACAGGATCTATGATTTTATTAATTGATACCCATTATAAATATACTTCCATTCTAACAAAAAACTTTCTTTGTTAGGATGTTACCAGTAAGAACAAGGAGCAAAGGAGTTTAATGTGTCACAAATGTCAGGGAATGACAGGAGTGGTGTGTGTTCTGTTCCAATTGCAAAAGAAAATGTCACTACAAATTCTTCAATTTAATAATCTTAATCGGGGTCCTACCAAACATCTCTAATATTTATAAGATCAATGGTCCATTTTGTGGTTAGCCTATTGAAGGCAATTTATTGAACCATCAGACCATCTATTCAAGGGTCCACGGGAGAGAGTGGTCCATCAATTGAATGGTTTAGATGTACAAGCCCACGAACTAAACATGTCTGTAGTGTAGCACATCCCACAAATAAGAAACCATGGCCAAACCCATCATGGTGGCCCAAAATAAAGATCAACCCAATAAGAATAAAATAAATATTATTGTAATTAATTTATAATGAGTATCAACCATTATCTAATTAAAGAAAAATAAAATCTTTAAAAAAAATAAGTATAGGATGGATCAAAACACACTTACTTCAAGGTTTCTTGAATTTTAATGAAAATCAAAAGTTTCTTCAAATTTGAAAGTCGTCGGATCATTCTCTCCTCGGGGTATGTTCTTCCATTCAGAATCTCCGTCAATTCTCATTTCTTGCTCGAGTGCGATCGGTGCCCGGATGAAGGTTTAATTAAGCTTTCTCTATTCTTTAATGGAGTTGGGTTTGTGAAAGCTTCTAAAACTTTAGGGTTTTCATAAATAGGTTTAGGGAAGAATTAGGGTTTCTATATCAGTAAAAATCGTAACTATCAGAGGAATGACTTTTTCAACCCTCAAAAACTTATATTTTACACTACTAATGGGTTAAAAATGGGCTCAAGGCCCATATATATCAATAGGCTTCATTTAAGAATATTATTAAGTCCAAAAGACCTCTAAATTGGCCATATGGGCCCACCCAACAATCATAACACAAATAATTATTAATTAATTCAATCAAACTATATTATATAATTTAAAAGTTCATACATCGCGGTATTGACACATGTCACACATAAATCACAAAAGTAGTCTAAATACATAAAAATCATAAAAATGTTCAAAGCACCGAAAAAGTATCAAATAACATCGGAATGATCCGAGAGTGATTCGTAGGTCCCACACTCCTACTAAATAAATAAAATATAATTAAATATTAATTTTAAAAAATTTAAGAATGGTCTGAAAGTTTAAAAATTATGAAAATACTATTTTTGTCAAAATCTCCCGAAATCTCCTACTAGGGTTTTTATGTCTCAAGAAATATTTCAAATTTCACAGGTAAGTTGGGAAAGTTAAAATAGGAATATTTTTGGTGTCTCGAGCCTACAAAATAATTTTTTTATAAAAGTTCTGGACTGTTAGCAGGGGGAAGAAAAAGTCCCCTGCAAGTTATGCTTTATTATTTTTAGTAGGAATTTAGCCCTGAAGAACAAGTTTCAAACAATAGCAAGTTTTCGAAGTTGTCAAAATGAAACCAAATTAAATACACATACTCAAGCATGATATTAAACTATAAAAACAATAATAGAAATTTGAAAAAGGTTTAGGTTTGATGAATTTACTATAATACCATAGAACGAAAGTTCAGGGTATTACACTTTCCGACAAAGTGTTTGTGAAAATCTGGTGGGAGTTAATCTCAGCCATCGATATGAAGCATAGTGGATCTCAGCCACTCATTATTTAAGCCATATAAGATAAGAGGGGTATAAGACAACCACTGTCACTTGTTATATAAATAGTGGGTGGCCAGTGCCCACGACACTCTCCAACAAAGCGTTTGTCAAAATTGGGTGTGAATGGCTGAGATCCACCATCTATTTGGGTGATAAGATCTCAGCCCTTCTTTGTCTAAATAGATAAGAGGGGGTATAAGAGGGGGAGACAACTTCCCTGTTTTGTTATATAGATATACAATATACAATATAAATCCTCTCCATATATCTCTTCCTTACTACCCTCCATGATTGTATCTTTTTCAAGCGTGAAACCCTAAAAACTCTTCCACCTCTCTCCACCGTTGTTCTCTCCCTTACTGACCTTGAGCACTAGTGAAAATGGGGAGTCCTCTAAACCGGTGGGGTTGCAAGAGGTAGCAGCGCAAGTTTGGTTTCTTTGTTGTCTACCTGATCGAATTGGAAAGATCTTGTTAAGGATGATAAGAGTGTGTTGAGGTTGGTTCAAATGTCGGTGATCTCTACGATTGTTTCCAGAGATAGCATGGATTTTGAAAGAAGATTGGGGCTCTCTCCAAGGCGTCATCTTCTGTCCTTGCCTCCCGGGTAAGTTCCTCCTCTCTTTGATACATATTTCCCCCCTCTTTCTCTTTCCCTTCTCTCTTTTGATTTTTGATTTGAATTTGAATGGTTGATCAAACCTAACTTCCTCATTTTTCTACTTAGGAAGCCCTAACCTAACCAACCCGACTAACTCGATCGGCTTGGGCTTGGGCTAGGATTCTCAGGCCCGACCTCAGGTTGGGCTCGGGATAACCCCAACCTGACCCAACCCACCCCGAGTTGCAGCCAGTGGCAGCCCTAGCCTCTGCAACTTCCAAAGGAAAGAGACCTCTCTCTCATTGTTTTTGTTTGATCTTCAGTTCTAGGATTTGTTTGAACAACTTTTAGGATTTGAAGAATTGCGGTAAGGTTTTGGGTTTAAGTGGCGAGTAAGACTTGCCTAACACCCATGAAAATTTATTAGAAGACACTAACCGTATAGATGTTTGGCCAATCCCTAGGTGGATCTACAAACCCAAAATCAACCTGATCAGTGATTTCTAAGCGTTAGTTAAAGTCATTTTCGTTGGTTGATTTTAATAGTTGGAATTTGAGCATTATTTATCATTATTTCCGTACAAAGATCCAAAGGTTTGAAATCACTAAATAGGCTGAGTTTTGGTTTGTAGGTCCACTCACGGATTGGTCAAACATCTATACGGTCAGTGTCCTCTAATAAATTGCCACGTGCCTTATATTGTGCTTGGTCAGGCAAGTCTTACTCTTTAAGTGGGATCAGCAAACATTCATGAGTCCATGGGCCCAAAAAGAGTGTCATATATTTTTGGACGGTCCAGATTGGACCCGCTCAAACCCCACCTCCCTCGACAAAACACCCCGCCTCCTCAACAAAACACCCCTCCCTCGACGTACTCTCCTCTCTCTCTCTCTCACACTCTCTCGCGCGCGAATTCTGTCTCTCTCTCTCTCGGTCCTCAACGTGCGCGCTTCAGGCCACCCACCTCTCCTATGCCTTTCTCTCTCTCTCGCGGTCTTGCTGTTGTCGCTGCTCACGTGCGCCTCCTCTTAACATATATTTTTTGTTTTCCTCTCTCACTCTCTCTCGCTCTTTTTTGGAGTACCTGGAAACCACAAATCAGGCTGATTTTTGGGCTTTTTGCGAAGTAACTGTGGATCTTCTCAACCGATCAGGCTGATTTTCTCTCTAGAAGTTAGGGTTAGGGTTTTGGTTTCTCTTTGGTTTTTTCCCTTCCAGGGTTAGGGTTTTTCCAATCCTTCGTTCCATTTCTATTGGATTCTAGGGTTTCCATTTCAATGCCCCCAAGAACGGTGAAGAAGGAGCGAGCATGCTTTTAGGGTCCGCCTCCAGGAACCGTGAAGAAGGTGAGCCTCTCTCTCTATTTCCTTTTCCCATTGGCTTTTAGGGTTTCAGGGCCCTTCGATTATGTGGGGGGTTGAAAGCATTTACTGCTTTTTCTACTCTGGGTTTCGAGCATTCTGAAATCCTTAGATTCTTTAGATTTTTATGGTTTTTGGGTGATTATCGCTTAATACAGTTTCTGATTTTTTAGGGTTATCCAATTTTTTATAAATTTCAGATCCTTTCTTTGTGGGTTCTGAGAATTTTTTATGAATTTCAGATCATTTCTTTTGTGGGTTCTGACCTCCAGTGGGCTGACTATGATTCTTCTCTTTAGTTCCCAATGTTTCCTAAAGAATCACAAGTGATCTGGAAAAAGTGCACAAAACCTGGTTCTTTTTTGTGGGTTCTGATTTTTGACATGGGTTTCGAGCATTCTGAAATCCTTAGATTCTTTAGATTTTTGTGGTTTTTGGGTGATTATTGGTTCTACAGTTTCTGATTTTTTAGGGTTATCCAATTTTTTATGAATTTCAGATCCTTTCTTTGTGGGTTCTGAGAATTTTTTTATGAATTTCCGATCCTTTCTTTGTGGGTTCTGAGATTTTTTTTATGAATTCCAGATCCTTTCTTTTGTCGGTTCTGACCTCCAGTGGGCTTACTATGATTCTTCTCTAGTTCCCAATGTTTCCTGAAGAATCACAAGTGATCTGAAAAAGTGCACAAAACCCGGTTCTTTTGTGTGGGTTATAATTTTTTGACATGCACAAAATTGCACTTTCAATTGGGTTCTGAGTTTTGACCCAGAATATATACGTTACATGATGTTTTTTTTTTCAGCAAGTCAATTGGTAGAAAATTGTCGTCACGCTTTCCCTGCCGAACCAAACGGGTGCATCTTCTCTGCCACCACAGCTTTCATAGCCTTCTTTGTTGCAAATGGACTCCATGTAAGCCTTTTGAAACTTTGTGTTTATATTGAACTTTCTAATAACTGATTCAGCGATGCCTAGTTAAACAATATTTGCTTTGGTAGAAGTATATAGTTCAGAGTTCATCCATGTTCAACCGATTAACATTCCCACGTTCGCCTAAATGTGGTATTTGCTCAACCGATTAACATTCCCACTTTCACCCAAATGAGGTATTTGCTTCCATCGGTTACACTCTTGGTTTCATCTTTTATGTAATGACATTTTCTTGGGTTTTTTTACTTCTTGGATTTTCAACCGATTAACATTTCTCTGTTTAGAATAATCATTGTAGGCCCAAAAAATCTAGACAAATTTGGTTTCTTTGTCACATAGCCTTGCTTCAGAAAATTGATGGAGAATGGAATTTAGAACTTTACAAACTAAATCAATACATCATATCCTTCTCATTGCTATCTTGCTGTTGTACTTTTTTTAATTTCTTGGGTTTTCTTTTATGTACTTTCTGATTTATAGCCAGAAATCAACTTTGAATGTTGGAATTAGGGTTTTAATCTTCTACTAAATTTGATTAGTAAGTTCTTAGATTTGGTGTATATGGGATTAGATTTTTGGGTTTTCTACAAATGAGTCTTAAATTACTCTCCATTTTTCAAAAATTAATGTAGATGGGTGTTTTTTGTAATTGAATTGAGATTGAGTGGTATTTGGTCAGTAGAGCCCCCCTGAACATGTGGTATATTTTTTCTATTGTGATCTTATTTTTGGTTTTGGGCAGAGTTTTGGGGATTTCTATTAATTGGGGATTAGTGTAAGTTTTGAATTTTAGATGGGTATTAGGATGTTTGGTTTTAAAGATGAATTTGAGTTCATGCCTAAAATGGGCTTAGATCCTTTTTTGGTACTTAATACTTTGGAAGTTAATTGCGTTTTTTGTAATTGTTAGAAGATTTGTGTCAACTATCTGGCTTACTTATGTTAGCTATTTGGCTTACTTATGGGATTTTTGGGTACATTTCAAACTTCTTGAAATCAGCTAGGATGGCAAAATGTATAAATTAATTGGTTTCATCTATGGTCTTTTCTAGAAAAAGAGGTGCAAGTTAAGCAAGTGTTTTGGAAGGGCACTATTCTTGAATCTTTTTTGCCTTTACTGTAAACACTAAAAAGAGACTTTGTAAAAGTTTAACCCTTTCTACATAGAATGAATTTTTGACAATTGGACCATTTGGGAAGAAAGTAAATATCTTTTGGGAGATTCTTTCATTTGCTCTATGTTAGGTAGCAATGAAAGAATATGAAAAGTATTGAGCTCATATACATGGAACAATGTGGTCAATAAAAGTTGATGTAGTGTTAATTGTGAACAGATGGTGGGTGTTCTCTAAATTCATGAATTTTGACATTTCCAACAAAAACCACTCTAGAAATCATTCGTAGCAGTTCCCCTTTAATATGATTATATGTAATTCCTCGTGGGTTTTCAACTTTCTCTAAAACTCCATGATATTTGCAGACACTTTGTCGGGGAGTGCCATTGGCATAGGTCACCCCCTAGTATATATATAAAAGAAATTTACATAGCAGTACCTCTATCTTCAACGATTACGTGTTCTCAGACTCCTTCCTTTCTCTCCCTACCTCTTCGACAGTGAGAAGATGGTCTCATCTCTTCGACTTTGTCGACTGTGAGAAGAGCCGTCTCTCTCTATCGCATGTGGGAATATTCTGATTTTCCTGATTAGATCAACAAAACCCTAGTTCTTTTTCTCAATTTCATTTTCATTTTCATTTTTGAGAGATCGATCAATTTTTCCTTAGAAAAGGATGCAGAAGCAAAGTCCTCCGAAGCATCGACACGATTGGACTTTTCCTTGGCCTCTAAAGATGGATTGGAGCCTCCACCGGAATGGGTAAGTTTTTGGTTTGATCAACAAGATCCTAGTTTTTCTTTTCTCAATTTCATCTTCATTTTTGGAAGATCGATCATCTTCCCTCAAAAAATGATGCAAAAGCAAAGTCCTAGTCACAAGGGCCGACGACTTGTGAAAAAGAATGCTTACAGAGACATCTTAGAGTCCGTTATATTGGATTGTGAGATAGAATGTTCTGCAACTGAAATCTGTAACCAACTTCAAAACATCACTGTTGCATTTAATGATGTAAATGATTTGAAAAACGAGAATGCATTAACACTCCATGGAACAACGTCAGAGTATGGGTTTTGTAATGGAGAAAATAGAAATGCAGAGCTGGAAGACATTGCAGACATAAGAGAGTTGAATGATAAGCCTACTTCAAAGGATTCAAATATATTGAGTGAGGATCCGTTGCCTACCCATGAGAGGACTTCACAAAGTGAGTTTTTTATTTTGAGGAGAATATGGATGGAGCTCTAAAAGATGTTGGTGAGTTCACAGTGGAGTATGGGTTCTGTTTGTAATGGAGAAAATAGGAATGCAGAGCTGGAAGACATTGCAGACATTAGAGAGTTGAATGATAAGCCTGCTTCAAAGTATTCAAATATATTGAGTGAGGATCCGCTACCTAACCCTGAGAGGACTTCACAAAGTGAGTTTTCTGATTTTGAGGAGAATATGAATGGAGCTCTGAAAGATGTTGATGAGTTCACAGAAATAAACAAATTACCAACTTCACCGGAATTATCGAATGTTATATGTTAGACAGATTATAGCTCAACAAAGGGGGGGGTATTACCATGAGGACATCGGTCGTGTTATTCTTGCATCCAAGGCTGGGTCGTTTGTATGGTATGCATTCTCAGCTTGTTGCCTGATTTCTCCTACTTGGTTGCACTTGCTGTTCTTTCCGACTTCATATCATGAACAAACAATGCATATTTATATTCGCCTTGTATTATGATTTGATTTCACCATATAGGTTACTAATATTATTTTTTTAATTGTTTTTATTTCTTTCCACTATTACATTAATTTTTCTTCAGATATTCTTAATATATACTAAGTGTTCACAGTTTATGTTTTTAAATCATTTACCTTTTAATATTTTGAATTGAATGCGGATTAAGACTCAATCTAGTCCTCCGATAGCCATCACAATAATCTATCAAACATGGGATGGATAAGAGTGGCAAAACATCATCTGCTGATTGCCGGTTGAGTTAGTTTTATAAGAGGATGTTTATTCGTAAAGGCTTCGGGAGATTCGATAGAGGATTTTTTCATTTTCTATCTTTTTGTTTTTATTTTTTAATGTCATTTTATTATAATATTGTATTTTCATGTTTATTAATACTTATCTTAATTGAGTCTTTACATACATCATAATTATCCATCACAGAGGGTATCGGTCAAAAATTGTTGGGTTTGCTATGTTTTAATTTTTTGTGGAAAGTTAGATTCGTGTGGAGGTCTCTTTTGAGAAATATTTCTTATATATGATTTGATTTCACCATATAGGTTACTAATATTATTTTTGGAATTTTCTTCATTTCTCTCCACTATTACATTAATTTTTCTTCAGAAATTCTTAATCCATACTAAGTCTTCACAATTTATGTTTTTAAATCATTTACCTTTTAATAGTTTTAAATTGACTGCGGATTAAGACTCAATCCAGTCCTTCGATAGTTATCATCTGCTGATTGCTGGTTGAGTGAGTTTTATAAGATGATGTTTTATTCGTAAAGGCTTCGAGAGATTCGATTGATGATTTTTTCATTATCTATATTTTTGTTTTTATTTTTTAAATGTCATTTTTATTATAATATGGTATTTTCATGTTTATTAATCCTTACATTAACTGAGACTTTACACACATCGGACTTAACCATCAAAGAGGGTATCGGTCTAAAATTGTTAGGTTTGCTATGTGTTAATTTTTGGTGGAAAGTTAGATTAGTGTGAAGGTCTCTTTTGAGGAAATATTTCTTATATATGTTTTGATTTCACCATATAGGTTACTAATATTATTTTTTTAATTGTCTTCATTTCTTTTCACTATTACATTAATTTTTCTTCAGATATTCTTAATCCATACTAAGTCTTCACAATTTATGTTTTTAAATCATTTACCTTTTAATATTTTGAATTGAATGCGGATTAAGACTCAATCTAATCCTCCGATAGCCATCACAGTAATCTAACAAACAAGGGATTGATAAGAGTAGCAAAGCAACATCATCCGCTGATTTCTGGTTGGATAAGTTTAATAAGATGATGTTTTATTCGTAAAGGCTTCGGGAGATTCGATTGATGATTTTTTCAACAAAGAGGGTACTGGTCTAAAATTCTTGGGTTTCCTATGTTTGATTTTTTTGTGGAAAGTTAGATTCATGTAAATCACTTTTGAGAAAATATTTCCTATATATGATTTGATTTCACCATATAGGTTACGAATATTATTTTTGTAATTTTCTTCATTTTTCTTGACTATTACATTAATTATTTCTTGAAATATTTTAATGCATACTAAGTCTTCACATTTTATGTTTTTAAATCATTTATCTTTTAATATTTTGAAAATTAATGCGGATTAAGACTCAATCTAGTTCTCCGATAGCCATCACGATAATCTAACAAATTGGGGATGCATAAGAGTGGCAAAGTAACATCATCTGCTGATTGCTGGTTGAGTCAATTTTATAAGATGATGTTTTATTCATAAAGGCTTCGGGAGATTCGATTGAAGATTTTTTCATTTTTTATATTTTTATTTTTATTTTTTAAATGTCATTTTATTATAATATGGTATTTTCATGTTTATTAATACTTATCTTAACTGAGTCTTTACGCACATCAAACTTATCCATCACAGATGGTATCGGTCTACAATTGTTGGGTTTGCTATGTTTTAATATTTTGTGGAAAGTCAAATTCGTGTGGAGGTCTGTTTTGAGAAATATTTCTTATATATGATTTGATTTCACCATATAGGTTATTAATATTATTTTTTGGAATTTTCTTCATTTCTCTCCACTATTACATTAATTTTTCTTGAGATATTCTTAATTCATACTAAGTCTTCACAATTTATTTTTTAAAATCATTTACCTTTTAATAGTTTTAAATTGAATGTGGATTAAGACTCAATCTAGTCCTTCGGTAGCCATTACAACAATCTAACAAACAAGGGACGGATAAGAGTGGCAAAGCAACATCATCTACTGATTGCTGTTTGAGTCAGTTTTATAAGATGATGTTTTATTCGTAAAGGCTTCGAGAGATTCGATTGATGATTTTTTCATTTTCTATATTTTGTTTTTATTTTTTAAATGTCATTTTTATTATATTAAGATATTTTCATGTTTATTAATCCTTACCTCACATCAGACTTATCCATCAAAGAGGGTATCGATCTAAAATTGTTGGGTTTGCTATGTGTTAATTTTTGGTGGAAAGTTAGATCAGTGTGAAGGTCTTTTTTGAGGAAATATTTCTTATATATGATTTCATTTCACCATATAGGTTACTATTATTATTTTTTTAATTGTCTTCATTTCTTTCCACTATTACATTAATTTTTCTTCAGATATTCTTAATCCATACCAAGTCTTCACAATTTATGTTTTTAAATCATTTACCTTTTAGTATATTGAATTGAATGCGGATTGAGACTCAATCTAGTCCTCCGATAGCCATAACAGTAATCTAACAAACAAGGGATTGATAAGAGTAGCAAAGCAACATCATCTGCCGATTTCTGGTTGGATCAGTTTAATAAGATGTTTTATTCGTAAAGGCTTCGGGAGATTCGATTGATGATTTTTTCGCTTTCTGTGTTTTTATCTTTAGTTTTTAAATGTCATTTTATTATAATATGGTATTTTCATGTTTATTAATCCTTCCTTATCCAACAAAGAGGGTACCGGTCTAAAATTGTTGGGTTTCCTATGTTTGATTTTTTTGTGGAAAGTTAGATTCATGTGAATCTCTTTTGAGAAAATATTTCCTATATATGATTTGATTTCATCTCATAGGTTACGAATATTATTTTTGTAATTTTCTTCATTTCTCTTGACTATTACATTTATTATTTCTTGAAATATTTTAATGCATACTAAGTCCTCACATTTTATGTTTTTAAATCATTCATCTTTTAATATTTTGAAATTGAATGCGGATTAAGACTCAATGTAGTCTTTCGATAGCCATCACGATAATCTAACAAACTGGGGATGCATAAGAGTGGCAAAGTAACATCATCCGCTGATTGCTGGTTGAGTCAATTTTATAAGAGGATGTTTTATTCGTAAATATTTCGGGAGATTCGATTGAAGATTTTTTCGTTTTTTATATTTTTATATTTTAAATGTCATTTTATTATAATTTGGTATTTTCATGTTTATTAATACTTATCTTAACTGAGTCTTTACTTACATCAGACTTATCCATCACAGAGGGTATTAGTCTACAATTGTTGGGTTTGCTATGTTTTAATTTTTGGTGGAAAGTCAGATTTGTGCGGTCTCTTTTCAGAAATATTTCTTATATATGATTTGATTTCACCATATAGGTTATTAATATTATTTTTGGAATTTTCTTCATTTCTCTCCACTATTACATTAATTTTTCTTAAGATATTTTTAATCCATACTAAGTCTTCACAATTTATGCTTTTAAATCATTTACCTTTTAATAGTTTTAAATTGAATGTGGATTAAGACTTAATCTAGTCCTTCGGTAGCCATTACGACAATCTAACAAACAAAGGACGGATAAGAGTGGCAAAGCAACATCATCTACTGATTGCTGGTTGTGTCAGTTTTATAAGATGATGTTTTATTCGTAAAGGCTTCGAGAGATTCGATTGATGATTTTTTCATTTTCTATATTTTTGTTTTTATTTTTTAAATGTCATTTTTATTATATTATGATATTTTCATGTTTATTAATTCTTACCTTAACCGAGTCTTTACACACATCAGACTTATCCATCAAAGAGGGTATCGGTCTAAAATTGTTGGGTTTCCTATGTGTTAATTTTTGATGGAAAGTTAGATTAGTGTGAAGGTCTCTTTTGAGGAAATATTTCTTATATATGATTTCATTTCACCATATCGGTTACTAATATTATTTTTTTAATTGTTTTCATTTCTTTCCACTATGACATTAATTTTTCTTAAGATATTCTTAATATATACTAAGTCTTCACAGTTTATGTTTTTAAATCATTTACCTTTTAATATTTTGAATTGATTGCGGATTAAGACTCAATCTAGTCCTCCGATAGCTATCATAGTAATCTAACAAACAAGGGATTGATAAGAGTAGCGACGCAACATCATCCGCCGATTTCTGGTTGGATCAGTTTAATAAGATGATGTTTTATTCGTAAAGGCTTTGGGAGATTCGATTGATGATTTTTTCGTTTTCTAAGTTTTTATCTTTATTTTTTAAATGTCATTCTATTATAATATAGTATTTTCATGTTTATTAATACTTATCTTAACTGAGTCTTTACACACATCAGCCTTATCCATCGCAGGATATCGGTCTACAATTGTTGGGTTTGCTATGTTTTAATTTTTGGTGGAGAGTTAGATTCATGTGGAGGTCCCTTTTGAGAAATATTTCTTATATATGATTTCATTTCACCATATAGGTTACTAATATTAGTTTTGGAATTTTCTTCCTTTCTCTCCACTATTACATTAATTTTTCTTGAGATATTCTTAATCCATACTAAGTCTTCACAATTTATGTTTTTAAATCATTTACCTTTTAATAGTTTTAAATTGAATGTGGATTAAGACTCAATCTAGTCCTTCGGTAGCCATTACAACAAACTAACAAACAGAGGACGGATAAGAGTGGCAAAGCAACATCATCTACCGATTGCTGGTTGAGTCAGTTTTGTAAGATGATGTTTTATTCGTAAAGGCTTCAAGAGATTCGATTGATGATTTTTTCATTTTCTATATTTTTGTTTTTATTTTTTAAATGTCATTTTTATTATAATATGGTATTTTCATGTATATTATTCCTTACCTTAACTGAGTCTTCACACGCATCAGACTTATCCATCAAAGAGGGTATCGGTCTAAAAATTTTGGGTTTGCTATATGTTAATTTTTGGTGGAAAGTTAGATTAGTGTGAAGGTCTCTTTCGAGGAAATATTTCTTATATATGATTTCATTTCACCATATAGGTTACTATTATTATTTTTTTAATTGTTTTCTTTTCTTTCCACTATTACATCAATTTTTCTTCAGATATTCTTAATCCATACTAAGTCTTCACAATTTATGTTTTTAAATCATTTACCTTTTAATAGTTTTAAATTGAATGTGGATTAAGACTCAATCTAGTCCTTCCGTAGCCATTACAACAATCTAAAAACAAGAAACGGATAAGAGTGGCAAAGCAACATCATCTACTGATTGCTGGTTGAGTCAGTTTTATAAGATGATGTTTTATTCGTAAAGGCTTCGAGAGATTCGATTGATGATTTTTTCATTTTCTATATTTTTGTTTTTATTTTTTAAATGTTATTTTTATTATAATATGGTATTTTCATGTTTATTATTCCTTACCTTAACTGAGTCTTTACACACATCAAACTTATCCATCAAAGAGGGTATCGGTTGGGTTTGCTGTGTGTTAATTTTTGGTGGAAAGTTAGATTAGTTTGAAGGTCTCTTTTGAGGAAATATTTCTTATATATGATTTCATTTCACCATATCGGTTACTAATATTATTTTTTTAATTGTTTTCATTTCTTTCCACTATTACTTTAATTTTTCTTAAGATATTCTTAATATATACTAAGTCTTCACAGCTTATGTTTTTAAATCATTTACCTTTTAATATTTTGAATTGATTGCGGATTAAGACTCAATCTAGTCCTCCGATAGCTATCATAGTAATCTAACAAACAAGGGATTGATAAGAGTAGCGACGCAACATCATCCGCCGATTTCTGGTTGGATCAGTTTAATAAGATGATGTTTTATTCGTAAAGGCTTCGGGAGATTCGATTGATGATTTTTTCGTTTTCTATGTTTTTATCTTTATTTTTTAAATGTCATTCTATTATAATATAGTATTTTCATGTTTATTAATACTTATCTTAACTGAGTCTTTACACACATCAGCCTTATCCATCGCATAGGGTATCGGTCTACAATTGTTGGGTTTGCTATGTATTAGTTTTGGAATTTTCTTCTTTTCTCTCCACCATTACATTAGTTTTTCTTGAGATATTCTTAATCCATACTAAGTCTTCACAATTTATGTTTTTAAATCATTTACCTTTTAATAGTTTTAAATTGAATGTGGATTAAGACTCAATCTAGTTCTTCGGTAGCCATTATAACAAATTAACAAACAAAAGACGGATAAGAGTGGCAAAGCAACATCATCTACTGATTGCTGGTTGAGTCAGTTTTGTAAGATGATGTTTTATTCGTAAAGGCTTCGAGAGATTCGATTGATGATTTTTTAATTTTCTATATTTTGTTTTTATTTTTGAAATGTCATTTTTATTATAATATGGTATTTTCATGTTTATTATTCGTTACCTTAAGTGAGTCTTTACACGCATCAGACTTATCCATCAAAGAGGGTATCGGTATAAAATTTATGGGTTTGTTATGTGTTAATTTTTGGTAGAAAGTTAGATTAGTGTGAAGGTCTCTTTTGAGGAAATATTTCTTATATCTGATTTCATTTCACCATATAGGTTACTATTATTCATTTCTTTCCACTATTACATTAATTTTTATTCAGATATTCTTAATATATACTAACTATTCACAATTTATGTTTTTAAATCATTTACCTTTTAATAGTTTTAAATTGAATGTGGATTAAGACTCAATCTAGTCCTTCGGTAGCCATTACAACAATCTAACAAACAAGGGATGGATAAGAGTGGCAAAGCAACATCTACTGATTGCTGGTTGAGTCAATTTTATAAGATGATGTTTTATTCGTAAAGGCTTCGAGAGATTCGATTGATGATTTTTTCATTTTCTATATTTTTGTTTTTATTTTTTAAATGTCATTTTTATTAAAATATGGTATTTTCATGTTTATTATTCCTTACCTTAACTGAGTCTTTACACACATCAGACTTATCCATCAAAGAGGGTATCGGTCTAAAATTGTTGGGTTTCCTATATGTTAATTTTTGGTGGAAAGTTAGATTAGTGTGAAGGTCTCTTTTGGGGAAATATTTCTTATATATGATTTCATTTCACCATATCGGTTACTAATATTATTTTTTTAATTGTTTTCATTTCTTTCCACTATTACTTTAATTTTTCTTAAGATATTCTTAATATATACTAAGTCTTCACAGTTTATGTTTTTAAATCATTTACCTTTTAATATTTTGAATTGATTGTGGATTAAGACTCAATCTAGTCCTCCGATAGCCATCATAGTAATCTAACAAACAAGGGATTGATAAGAGTAGCGACGCAACATCATCCGCCGATTTCTGGTTGGATCAGTTTAATAAGATGATGTTTTATTCGTAAAGGCTTCGGGAGATTCGATTGATGATTTTTTCGTTTTCTAAGTTTTTATCTTTATTTTTTAAATGTCATTCTATTATAAGATAGTATTTTCATGTTTATTAATACTTATCTTAACTGAGTCTTTACACACATCAGCCTTATCCATCGCAGGGTATCGGTCTACAATTGTTGGGTTTGCTATGTTTTAATTTTTGGTGGAAAGTTAGATTCATGTGGAGGTCCCTTTTGAGAAATATTTCTTATATATGATTTCATTTCACCATATAGGTTACTAATATTAGTTTTGGAATTTTCTTCCTTTCTCTCCACTATTACATTAATTTTTCTTGAGATATTCTTAATCCATACTAAGTCTTCACAATTTATGTTTTTAAATCATTTACCTTTTAATAGTTTTAAATTGAATGTGGATTAAGACTCAATCTAGTCCTTCGGTAGCCATTACAACAAACTAACAAACAGAGGACGGATAAGAGTGGCAAAGCAACATCATCTACCGATTGCTGGTTGAGTCAGTTTTGTAAGATGATGTTTTATTCGTAAAGGCTTCAAGAGATTTAATTGATGATTTTTTCATTTTCTATATTTTTGTTTTTATTTTTTAAATGTCATTTTTATAGTAATATGGTATTTTCATGTATATTATTCCTTACCTTAATTGAGTCTTCACACGCATCAGACTTATCCATCAAAGAAGGTATCGGTCTAAAAATATTGGGTTTGCTATATGTTAATTTTTGGTGGAAAGTTAGATTAGTGTGAAGGTCTCTTTCGAGGAAATATTTCTTATATATGATTTCATTTCACCATATAGGTTACTATTATTATTTTTTTAATTGTCTTCTTTTCTTTCCACTATTACATCAATTTTTCTTCAGATATCCTTAATCCATACTAAGTCTTCACAATTTATGTTTTTAAATCATTTACCTTTTAATATTTTGAATTGATTGCGGATTAAGACTCAATCTAGTCCTCCGATAGCCATCATAGTAATCTAACAAACAAGGGATTGATAAGAGTAGCGACGCAACATCATTCGCCGATTTCTGGTTGGATCAGTTTAATAAGATGATGTTTTATTCGTAAAGGCTTCGGGAGATTCGATTGATGATTTTTTCGTTTTCTATGTTTTTATCTTTATTTTTTAAATGTCATTTTATTATAATATAGTATTTTCATGTTTATTAATACTTATCTTAACTGAGTCTTTACACACATCAGCCTTATCCATCGCATAGGGTATCGGTCTACAATTGTTGGGTTTGCTATGTATTAGTTTTGGAATTTTCTTCTTTTCTCTCCACCATTACATTAGTTTTTCTTGAGATATTCTTAATCCTTACTAAGTCTTCACAATTTATGTTTTTAAATCATTTACCTTTTAATAGTTTTAAATTGAATGTGGATTAAGACTCAATCTAGTCCTTCGGTAGCCATTATAACAAATTAACAAACAAAAGACGGATAAGAGTGGCAAAGCAACATCATCTACTGATTGCTGGTTGATGATGTTTTATTCGTAAAGGCTTCGAGAGATTCGATTGATGATTTTTTCATTTTCTATATTTTTGTTTTTATGTTTTAAATGTCATTTTTATTATAATATGGTATTTTCATGTTTATTATTCGTTACCTTAAGTGAGTCTTTACACGCATCAGACTTATCCATCAAAGAGGGTATCGGTATAAAATTTTTGGGTTTGCTATGTGTTAATTTTTGGTAGAAAGTTAGATTAGTGTGAAGGTCTCTTTTGAGGAAATATTTCTTATATATGATTTCATTTCACCATATAGGTTACTATTATTCATTTCTTTCCACTATTACATTAATTTTTATTCAGATATTCTTAATATATACTAAGTCTTCACCTATGTTTTAATTTTTGGTGGAAAGTTAGATTAGTGTGTAGGTCTCTTTTGAGGAAATATTTCTTATATATGATTTCATTTCACCATATAGGTTACTATTATTCATTTCTTTCCTTTATTACATTAATTTTTCTTCAGATATTCTTAATCCATACTAAGTCTTCACAATTTATGTTTTTAAATCATTTACCTTTTAGTAGTTTTAAATTGAATGTGGATTAAGACTCAATCTAGTCCTTCGGTAGCCATTACAACAATCTAACAAACAAGGGACGGATAAGAGTAGCAAAGCAACATCATCTACTAATTGCTGGTGTAGTCAGTTTTATAAGATGATGTTTTATTCGTAAAGGCTTCGAAAGATTCGATTGATGATTTTTTCATTTTCTATATTTTTGTTTTTATTTTTTAAATGTCATTTTTATTAAAATATGGTATTTTCATGTTTATTATTCCTTACCTTAACTGAGTCTTTACACACATCATTTGGTGGAAAGTTAGATTAGTGTGAAGGTCTCTTTTGAGGAAATATTTCTTATACATGATTTCATTTCACCATATAGGTTACTATTATTCATTTCTTTCCACTATTACATTAATTTTTCTTCAGATATTCTTAATATATACCAAGTCTTCACAATTTATGTTTTTAAATCATTTACCTTTTAATAGTTTTAAATTGAATGTGGATTAAGACTCAATCTAGTCCTTCGGTAGCCATTACAACAATCTAACAAACAAGGGACAGATAAGAGTGGCAAAGCAACATCATCCACTGATTGCTGGTTGAGTCAGTTTTATAAGATGATGTTTTATTCGTAAAGGCTTCGAGAGATTCGATTGATGATTTTTTCATTTTCTATATTTTTGTTTCTATTTTATAAATGTCATTTTTATTAAAATATGGTATTTTCATGTTTATTATTCCTAACCTTAACTGAGTCTTTACACACATCAGACTTATCCATCAAAGAGGGTATCGGTATAAAATTGTTGGGTTTCCTATGTTTTAATTTTTGGTGGAAAGTTAGATTAGTGTGTAGGTCTCTTTTGAGGAAATATTTCTTATATATGATTTCATTTCACCATATAGGTTACTATTATTCATTTCTTTCCTCTATTACATTAATTTTTCTTCAGATATTCTTAATCCATACTAAGTCTTCACAATTTATGTTTTTAAATCATTTACCTTTTAATAGTTTTAAATTGAATGTGGATTTAGACTCAATCTAGTCCTTCGGTAGCCATTACAACAATCTAACAAACAAGGGACGGATAAGAGTGGCAAAGCAACATCATCTACTGATTGCTGGTTGAGTCAGTTTTATAAGATGATGTTTTATTCGTAAAGGCTTCGAGAGATTCGAGTGATGATTTTTTCATTTTCTATATTTTTGTTTTTATTTTTTAAATGTCATTTTTACTAAAATATGGTATTTTCATGTTTATTATTCGTTACCTTAACTGAGTCTTCATCCGACTTATCCTTCAAGAAGGGTATCGGTCTAAAATTGTTGGGTTTCCTATGTGTTAATTTTTGGTGGAATTAGATTAGTGTGAAGGTCTCTTTTGAGGAAATATTTCTTATATATGATTTCATTTCACCATATCGGTTACTAATATTATTTTTTTAATTGTTTTCATTTCTTTCCACTATTACATTAATTTTTCTTAAGATATTCTTAATATATACTAAGTTTTCACAGTTTATGTTTTTAAATCATTTACCTTTCAATATTTTGAATTGATTGCGGATTAAGACTCAATCTAGTCCTCCGATAGCCATCATAGTAATCTAACAAACAAGGGATTGATAAGAGTAGCGACGCAACATCATCCGCCGATTTCTGGTTGGATCAGTTTAATAAGATGATGTTTTATTCGTAAAGGCTTCGGGAGATTTGATTGATTATTTTTTCGTTTTCTATGTTTTTATCTTTATTTTTTAAATGTCATTTTATTATAATATAGTAATTTCATGTTTATTAATACTTATCTTAAGTCGACTTATATGGATATGCTAGTTGGACCTTTTGCCCTAGGTGTCGCTCCCGCTCCCTCTTTAGTATTTTGCTCCCACTTCCGCTTCCTGAAATAGAGCAATACAAAACTTGTTTGCAGCAGCCACTTCCTAGCTCCATACCCGAGTTCTCTTCTGTACGTGCCCCTCTCCCACTTTTGTATAACTAAGCCTAGCATCACTGGGGATGTCTTTGTTGGAGGTTATGCATTACACCCACGTGGGTGGCCATAAGTGGCTGCGTCCCACTTTGCACGTGGGAAGTTCTTTTTCAGGTTAAGTGGGTCATCCACTTAACCCCACGGTTTGTTATTTGTGGGAGTTAAGTGGGCCCACCACTTAACTCCACGATTTTGCCTTTGTAGGGGGTTTTCCCCATTGCATATATATATATATAGTGAGAGAGATTGAATTTGCAATTCAACCTCTTCTCTTTCCCACAACTTCTCTCTAACCCTAATCTCCCTCTTCAGCCTCCACAACTATTTCTCTTCTTCTCACTGTAAATCTTTCTCTATTGGTTACAATCTAAATCACAAAATGGTATAAGAGCATGGTAGCTCTAGGGCATGCGCATGGTTTAAAGTTTTTGCCAAAACCGAAATGTTTCGGTTTCGCTATAGGCCGAGACAAGATACAGATTTGTATCAGAAACCACCAAGTTTCGCTTAAGTTTCGGTAGTTTCGGTCTCAGTTTCGGCCTCAATTTCATTATTTTTTAGAATTTTTTGAACTTTCTAATATGGTTTCGCCAAGTTTCGGACCGAAACTATCGAAACTACGACCGAAACTCCGAAACTACCGAAACTATGACCGAAACTCTCATTTACTTTGGTTTTAGCAAGTTTCGGGCCGAAACCGCCGAAACTACCGAAACGTTTCAGTTTCGGCCGCGACCAAAACCGAAACGAAACCATCGACTTTGAACCATGATCTTAACTGAGTCTTTACACACATCAGCCTTATCCATCGCAGGGTATCGGTCTACAATTGTTGGGTTTGCTATGTTTAAATTTTTGGTGGAAAGTTAGATTCATGTGGAGGTCTCTTTTGAGAAATATTTCTTATATATGATTTCATTTCACCATATAGGTTACTAATATTAGTTTTGGAATTTTCTTCATTTCTCTCCACCATTACATTAATTTTTCTTGAGATATTCTTAATCTATACAAGTCTTCACAATTTATGTTTTTAAATCATTTACCTTTTAATAGTTTTAAATTGAATGTGGATTAAGACTCAATCTAGTCCTTCGGTAGCCATTACAACAAATTAACAAACAAAGGACGGATAAGAGTGGCAAAGCAACATCATCTACTGATTGCTGGTTGAATCAGTTTTGTAAGATGATGTTTTATTCGTAAAGGCTTCGAGAGATTCGATTGATGATTTTTTCATTTTCTATATTTTTGTTTTTATGTTTTAAATGTCATTTTTATTATAATATGGTATTTTCATGTTTATTATTCGTTACCTTAACTGAGTCTTTACACGCATCAGACTTATCCATCAAAGAGGGTATCGGTCTAAAATTGTTGGGTTTGCTATGTGTTAATTTTTGGTAGAAAGTTAGATTAGTGTGAAGGTCTCTTTCATGGTTCAAAGTATACGGTATCGTTCATTGGCAATAACGAAACGTATCGGAAGTATCGTTCGGTATCGGACGAAACTTCGTGAAACCGAAACGAACGAAACCAATTCTAGAGACTTCAAAAAATTTTGAAAAAATGCTAGAAAATTAGAAAAAAATAAGAAACTTATAAATGCAAGAAAATTTTAAATAAATTATATTAAACAACTAATTTATGATCAAAATAATTGATTTACAGTGTTATCGGGTTGGACCGAATGTTTAATTTATGATCAAAATAACATAATTAAATAATCATAACATAATGTTTAATTTTAGTGTCACCATGTCAACGTTGCATTATCTACAAATCAAGGCCATTGGCTAAGCCATACAATCGCACACTTAAATAGTTGAACTAAGCAATCATCATTCAAAGTTGAAAGCAAGTTTACAATCACACAAACACAATCATAAGTCTCATGGCATACAATCTACTGCCCATATTGGTAATGGTATGGGTAGAATAAGCCATATTGCTCTGCAGATGAGTCATAGTCATTTGTACGAGTCTGACGCTGAGCATATCCATAAGGAGGCTGATCATATCCATGAGGAACGTGACTCGGATAATCTCCAAAACCTCGCCTGTTAGTATTCCAACTCGGATGATCATCAAATGACATCTGTTGCACCTGCTCACCCAAGTCAACATCTCCATGTCCATGTCGATATTGGGTATCTGGCTCATCATCACTCGGATATGTAGTTAACATCGCCAATCTCCTACGCCGTTCTCTAATGCGTGATTAGAGTCTTGCGTGGTAATGAAATCATCGGCAGGGTGTGTATCCCCAAGCCGACCCTCCTCTTGAGTCCCTCCATCACCACCTCCAGCACCCCCACTCCCACAAGCACTCCCACCAACACTCCCGCCATAAGCAATACCAGCACAAGCACCAGCACCATCATCACTCCCACCATCATCACTACCACCATGATCGGGATCATCTCCTCTATTAAGCGGTTCATCTAACCACGATAAATCTTCAGTGTCCAGTATAGGCGTGTCCTTCTCGCGCATCCAAGGGTCTAAGACGTCATCCGCTTCAAAGATATAATCCAAATCAATGGGATTATAGTAATCGTCATCTTCCCTCTTATCCATTAAATTACGAACTCGCAGCTTCATATTGTAGTGCACATACACTAATTGCTCTAATCGCTTCATCGATAAACGATTACGAGCCCTCGTATGGATAAGAGCAAATGTGCTCCAATTCCTCTCACAACCTGATGAGGAGCATGTTTGACTCAAAATCTTGACTGCAATTGATTTTAAATGTGGTGCAAACGACCCATAATTTGACCACCACTCGCCTACAAATTAAAAGTAAGCTGCATTAGTTTTTAGTAATAAGATGATACTATTGCACAATTGCATTGTGCACATACCAGGCATATCAGATTTGCGCTGATGCTTTGTAAGGGCTTCGCCAAATTTTCCTCGCCTCTGCAAATAATTTTATCTACATTCAGGTGTATAAAAAAAGTTAAAAGCATATTATCACCATATATCTTTTAACATTATACAAAACATGGATACATACTTCGTTTATTGCTTGTCCTTGTTTATCCATCAATGGCTCTAATCTCTTAATCACTTCATGTAGACCTTCTTTTATCTCTTCGTGATTTGAAATGTTGTTGTATTGGAAGGCAGGGTTCAAGAAGTATGTTATTTTCACATAAAAGGTGAAGAATTAAAATATACACTATCAAGTAATAAAATAATAATTTAAGAACGTATAATCTACATAAGAAATAATTTACCTGCTGCATGCAGAGGATGATGTAGCTGGCCTTGCCATCTCTTATCAATGATGTCCCAATACTTATTGTAATGGCGACATCCGGCTTGGATTGCCAACTTTGCTCTATCCATTGCCTCGTATATAAAGCCTAAAGTTGGTTTTTTATCTTGATCTACCAACTTTAACACTTTGACAAGAGGCTCAAATGCTCTACATGTTTCTTCCGCCTTCGTCCAAAACTCTGACGTCAATACATAATTAGACACTGTATCTGCAAGTTCTTTTTTTTCTCTGTCCCTCCTATACCCTGCTATAAAAGCCTTCCATTCCTCTGATAAGAAGAGATTACGTAGTGGAACCTGATGACGCATGAGACTCTGTAATGCGATAAACTCAGTCGCAAATCGTGTGATGCCGGGTCTCAATAGGTCCCTATCTTGAGTATATTGCTTCATCAAATTGACAACCTTTGCACTATTATAGATGAAGCCTGTGATCTTCCTTGCTTTCTTAATCGTCGAAGAGATCGACTTCGTCTTCCCAATCTCCTCTAACATGAGCTCAATGCAATGAGCTGCACATGGGGACCAAAACAAATGTTTCCTTTTCCTCATCAATAATTTCCCTGCAGCTTTGAAATTTTGCGCATTGTCAGTGATGATTTGGATAACATTTTGCTCACCAACCTCCTCTACCACAGCATCCATTAACTCAAACAAATACTCGGACGTCTTGTCCCTAGAAGACGTATCGACCGATTTATGAAAAATCATATCTCGATCACAGTACACCATAAAATTTATAATCGATTTTCTGGTCTTCGAAGACCATCCATCGCACATAATGGTGCAACCATGCACGCCCCACTTCACCTTCAATGTATCGATGTAGTCTTGCAGCTCAGATACCTCTTCATTTAAATATTTTTCACTAATTTGAAAAGGAGTGGGTCCTCTAATTCCAGGCCCTGCCTCTGCAATAGTGTCGATCATCGTCTGATAATATGGGCTCTTCGCCGCATTGAAGGGAATGGAATTAAATACAAACCATTTTGTGATGACTCTTCCCACCTTACCCATAAGCTTCTTCCCACCCCAAACCTCCTTCAATTTTTTCTGTGTAACAGACTTTGATCCATATAAAAATGAATCTAGTCCCCTGCTATGAGCAGCTGCACTCTCCTTCTCCTTATGTGCCCTGCTTATATCCTCTTCAGCTTCTCGAACACTAAAAGTGCGGCGGAATCCTCCTTTAGCAGATGAGGTTCCAGCCCCAGCAAGGAAAGAAGACCCTCCCATACCTTGACTCGGAGGCCCAGACACTGAATGTCTCCTCTGTTCCTCAAACAAATGTGTTTGTCTGCTGCTACGTTGTGCTAGTATGAATTCTTGCTTTTCACGCCGAGACATATTTTCATCAGATTGAGTATCATCATCTGATTCTGTCCCACTGCCTCCTACATCTGGGTCGTTTAAACTTGCACATATCTCATTCCTTTTCTTCTGAGCAGCCTTTGCCTTTTGTGCTGCTAACACGTACTTCTTCACTGTCTCGACAACCGTTCTAGGTACCGAGGGACATGAAGTAACTTCACCGGGTTTTCCAGTCAAATGTTCCTTCATTCTTGTGACTCCACCGTGCACTTTCTTTTGACAATATATGCATTTTACATGTCGTTTATTTGTTCCAATTGGTGTGCAATGATCCCAAGCGATATCTCGTGTCCTAGGCATATCTCGTGCCCCTATTTAACCATGTTAATTCAAGAACTTATTATTATACATTTTAAATTAATATTGTTTTTTCAAAACGACCTATTACATGTTACATTTAGATAGCACACAAAATAACATGCCACAACAATGTCAACAAATGCAAAACATATTTATAGGCAGCACGTATGCACGTATCATCAAACAGGTGGCATTGATTCCTAATAAATCTTGGAGCAGGTAGCAATGTAGCATTGATTCCTAATTATGTACCAAGGTGCATGCTTGCATCGAATAATGTTTTAATGAAAGTAAAATAAATAATAGTGTTAAATCTAACGGCTAAAAATCACCATTCAAACAAAAAATCAGCTTGTTTAATGATTTTTAGCCGTTGGTTTTAGTACTCAAAAAATGGTTGCTTTCAACGGCTATAAGAACGTATTAATAAGTGCTAAAAAGTGTTAAAATCTAATGGTCACAGCGGACAAATCTATTTAAGTCTGCAAACAGTAGGAGCATTCAAAGATGGATACACTGTTTGCATACAGTTGCATACTAGATGGATTCCGTCACAGCACTCAATACGAGCCATAAAGAGGAGTAAAACTTGTGTCACAAGATGTTGTGACGGAAGCCGGTCACACCACTCAATAAGAGCCACGTGGAACACAATCAGAGGGTAATGACCGTATTGATGTTTGGCTAGTCCCTTGGTGGACGTACAAACCAAAAATCAGCCTGATTCGTGATTTACAACCTTTAGATTTTGCATCCAAATAATGCTCAAATTCCTACCGTTAAAATTAGCCCATGAAAATGACTTCAATCGAATCGGTTAGAAATCACTGATCGGGCTGATTGTTTGTGTGCCGGTCTACCGAGGGACTGGCCAAACATCCATACGGTCATCGTCCTCTAATAAAGAGGAGTAAAACTTGTGTCACAAGATGTTGTGACGGAAGCCGGTCACAGCACTCAATAAGAGCCACGTGGAACATGATCAGAGGGTAATGACCGTATTGATGTTTGGCCAGTCCCTTGGTGGACGTACAAACCAAAAATCAGCCTGATTCGTGATTTACAACCTTTAGATTTTGCATCCAAATAATGCTCAAATTCCTACCGTTAAAATTAGCCCATGAAAATAACTTCAATCGAATCGGCTAGAAATCACTAATCGGGCTGATTGTTTGTGTGCCAGTCTACCGAGGGACTGGCCAAACATCCATACGGTCATCGTCCTCTGATCATGTGCCACGTGGCTCGTATTGAGTGCTGTGACTGGCTTCCATCAAAATATCTTGACACAAGTTTTACTCCATAAAGAGTACTTAGACATGGCATTGTGGGACAAATCTAGCATGCAACTGTTTACAGACTCAAAAGTATGTAAACATTGTCAGTACGGTTGGATGTCCCTTGAAAATTGTGTTATTTCAATGTTTTTTAAAAAATATTTTTTAAATTAAAAACATGTTTTTCAAGGAGCATTTAATGGTGGATACAATGTTTGCATACTTTTAAGTATGTAAACAGTTGCATACTAGATGTGTCCGGCATTGTGGAGGGGGACTTCAAAGAGAAACTTTGATGACAAGGCCATATCATGAAGGCCAATGACAGGGCATAATATAAGCCACATGGCACACTCTTAGAGGACTCCGACCATATGGATGTTTGTCCAATCCCTAGGTGGAACTACAAACCAAAAATCAGCCCTATTAGTGATTTCTAGACGTTGGATTGGAGTTATCTTCATGGGTTGATTTTAACCGTGGAAATTTTAGCATTATTGACCATTATTTGATGTACAAAGATTCAAAGGTTTGAAATCACTAATCAAGCTTTTTTTTTGTTTGTAGGCCCACCTAGGGATTGGAAAAGCATCCATATTGTCAGAGTCGTCTAAGAGTACCACATGACACATATTATACCCTGTCATAAAAGTTTTACTCAAACTTTGAAGTTTCCTGGAGACATGAAATTTGGGCTCATACAAAAAATCAGTATGTTTTGTCTCCAGGACCTTCAAATTTTGAAGTTTCTCCCTCCCAAAAATGCCATTTGGAGCTTAGTTTATGGCCTACTGACCTTACGGATGTTTGAACCACCTCTTGGTGGACCTACATACCAAAGATCAGCTTGATTGATCATTTATAATTGTTATATTTTAGCATCTTAAAAAAAATCTCAAAATCAACGGTAAAAAACCATGTTATTAGACTTCACAATTTATGTTTTTAAATCATTTACCTTTTAATATTTTGAATTGAATGCGAATTGAGAGTCAATCTAGTCCTCCGATAGCCATCACCGTAATCTAACAAATAAGGGATTGATAAGAGTAGCAAAGCAACATCATCTGCCGATGTCTGGTTTGATCAGTTTAATAAGATGATGTTTTATTCGTATAGGCTTCGGGAGATTCGATTGATTATTTTTTCGATTTGTGTTTTTATCTTTATTTTTTAAATGTCATTTTCTTATAATATGGTATTTTCATGTTTAATAATCCTTCCTTATCCAACAAAGAGGGTATTGGTCTAAAATTGTTGGGTTTCCTATGTTTGATTTTTTTGTGGGAAGTTAGATTCATGTGAATCTCTTTTGAGAAAATATTTCCTATATATGATTTGATTTCGCCTCATAGGTTATGAATATTATTTTTGTAATTTTCTTCATTTCTCTTGACTATTACATTAATTATTTCTTGAAATATTTTAATGCATACTAAGTCCTCACATTTTATGTTTTTAAATCATTCATCTTTTAGTATTTTGAAATTGAATACGGATTAAGACTCAATGTAGTCCTCCGATAGCTATCACGATAATCTAACAAACTGGGGATGCATAAGAGTGGCAAAGTAACATCATCTGCTGATTGCTGGTTGAGTCAATTTTATAAGAGGATGTTTTATTCGTAAATGCTTCGGGAGATTCGATTGAAGTTTTTTTCGTTTTTTATATTTTATTTTTATTTTTATTTTTTAAATGTCATTTTATTATAATATGGTATTTTCATGTTTATTAATACTTATCTTAACTGAGTCTTTACGCACATCAGACTTATCCATCACAGAGGGTATCGGTCTATAATTGTTGGGTTTGCTATGTTTTAATATTTGGTGGAAAGTCAGATTCGTGTGGAGGTCTGTTTTGAGAAATAGACCTCCACATGAATCAAGTCTTCACAATTTTTATTCGTGTGGAGGTCTATTACATTAATTTTTCTTCAGATATTCTTAATCCGTATCAAGTCTTCACAATTTATGTTTTTAAATCAGTTACCTTTTAATAGTTTTAAATTGAATGTGGATTAAAACTCAATCTAGTCCTTCGGTAGCCATTACAACAATCTAACAAACAAGGAACGGATAAGAGTGGCAAAGTAACATCATCTGCTGATTGTTGGTTGAGTCAGTTTTATAAGATGTTTTATTCGTAAAGACTTCGAGAGATTCAATTGATGATTTTATCATTTTCTATATTTTTGTTTTTATTTTTTAAATGTCATTTTTATTATAATATGGTATTTTCATGTTTATTAATCCTTTAATTGAGTCTTTACACACATCAGACTTATCCATCAAAGAGGGTATCGGTCTAAAATTGTTGGGTTTGCTATGTGTTAATTTTTGGTGGAAAGTTAGATTAGTGTGAAGGTCTCTTTTGAGGAAATATTTCTTATATATGATTTGATTTCACCATATAGGTTACTAATATTATTTTTTTAATTGTTTTCATTTCTTTCCACTATTACATTAATTTTTCTTCAGATATTCTTAATACATACTAAGTCTTCACAGTTTATGTTTTTAAATCATTTACCTTTTAATATTTTGAATTGAATGCGGATTAAGACTCAATCTAGTCCTCCCATAGCCATCACAGTAATCTAACAAACAAGGGATTTATAAGAATAGCGATGCAACATCATCCGCCGATTTTTGGTTGGATCAGTTTAATAAGATGATGTTTTATTCGTAAAAGCTTCGGGAGATTCGATTAATGATTTTTTTGTTTTCTATGTTTTTATCTTTATTTTTTAAATGTCATTTTTTTATAATATGGTATTTTCATGTTTATTAATCCTTATCCAACAAAGAGGGTACCGGTCTAAAATTGTTGGGTTTCCTATGTTTGAACTTTTTGTGGAAAGTTAGATTCCATGGGAATCTCTTTTGAGAAAATATTTCCTATATTTGATTTGATTTCACCACATAGGTTACGAATATTATTTTTGTAATTTTCTTCATTTCTCTTGACCTTTACATTAATTATTTCTTGAAATATTTTAATCCATACTAAGTCCTCACTTTTTCTGTTTTTAAATCATTTATCTTTTAATATTTTGAAATTGGATGCGGATTAAGACTTAATCTAGTCCTCCGATAGCCATCACGATAATCTAACAAACTGGGGATGCATAAGACTGGCAAAGTAACATCATCCGCTGATTGCTGGTTCAGTCAATTTTATAAGATGTTTTATTCGTAAAGGCTTCGGGAGATTCGATTGAAGATTTTTTCGTTTTTTATATTTTTGTTTTTATTTTTTAAATGTCATTTTATTATAATATGGTATTTTCATGTTTATTAATACTTATCTTAACTGAGTCTTTACACACGTCAGACTTATCCATCGCAGAGGGTATCGGCCTACAATTGTTGGATTTGCTATGTTTTAATTTTTGGTAGAAAGTTAGATTCATGTGGAGGTCTCTTTTGAAAAATATTTCTTATATATGATTTGATTTCACCATATAGGTTACTAATATTATTTTTGGAATTTTCTTCATTTCTCTCCACTATTACATTAATTTTTCTTGAGATATTCTTAATCCATACTAAGTCTTCACAATTTATGTTTTTAAATCATTTACCTTTTAATAGTTTTAAATTGAATGCGGATTAAGACTGAATCTAGTCCTTCGATAGCCATTACAACAATCTAACAAACAAGGGACAGATATGGGTGGCAAAGCAATATCATCTGCTGATTGCTGGTTGAGTCAGTTTTATAAGATGATGTTTTATTCGTAAAGGCTTCGAGAGATTCGATTGATGATTTTTTCATTTTCTATATTTTTGTTTTTATTTTTTAAATGTCATTATTATTATAATATGGTATTTTCATGTTTATTAATCCTTTAAAAAACGGCCGTTATAACGGATTCGGACCTCCCCCGTTACGTTATGGACAGTTGAAACGCCCTGAAAATAACGGCCGTTATAACGAAAATAACGGTCGTTATTTTCCGTTATTTTTACATTATAACGAAAATAACGACCGTTATTTTATGGAAAATTTTGTGAAAAAAAATGGCCGTTATTTTCATTTTTTCCATTATTTTCCGTTATATTCCTTTTTTCCGTTATTTTCCATTTTTGAAATTTTAAAATTCAAAATTGGAATTTCAGTGCCACTTTTTCCATTTTTTTCCGTTATTTTCCCATTTTTTCTGTTTTTGCCCCTGAGCGTTTTTTTTCGTTATAACGGAAAAAACGGTAACTCCCCCAGTCCGTTATACTGTTATAACGGTCCCCTTTAAACCTTGATCCTTACCTTAACTGAATCTTTACACACATCAGACTTATCCATCAAAGAGGGTATCGGTCTAAAATTGTTGGGTTTGCTATATGTTAATTTTTGGTGGAAAGTTAGATTAGTGTGAAGGTCTCTTTTGAGGAAATATTTCTTATATATGATTTCATTTCACCATAGGTTACTAATATTATTTTTTTAATTGTCTTCATTTCTTTCTACTATTACATTAATTTTTCTTCAAATATTCTTAATCCATACTAAGTCTTCACAATTTATGTTTTTAAATCATTTACCTTTTAATATTTTGAATTGAATGCGAATTAAGACTCAATCTAGTCTTCCGATAGCCATCACAGTAATCTAACAAACAAGGGATTGATAAGAGTAGCAAAGCAACATCATCCGCCAATTTCTGATTGGATCAATTTAGTAAGATGTTTTATTCGTAAAAGCTTCAGGAGATTCGATTGATGATTTTTTCGTTTTCTATGTTTTTATCTTTATTTTTTAAATGTCATTTTATTATAATATGGTATTTTCATGTTTATTAATCAATACCTTATCCAACAAAGAGGGTACCAGTCTAAAATTGTTGGGTTTCCTATGTTTGAATTTTTTGTGGAAAGTTAGATTCATGTGAATCTCTTTTGAGAAAATATTTCCTATATATGATTTGATTTCACCACATAGGTTACGAATATTATTTTTGTAATTTTCTTCATTTCTCTTGACTATTACATTAATTATTTCTTAAAATATTTTAATGCATACTAAGTCCTCACATTTTATGTTTTTAAATCATTTATCTTTTAATATTTTGAAATTAGATGCGGATTAAGACTCAATCTAGTCCTCCGATAGCCATCACGATAATCTAACAAACTGGGGATGCATAAGAGTGGCAAAGTAACATCATCTGCTGATTGTTGGTTGAGTCAATTTTATAAGAGGATGTTTTATTCGTAAAGGCTTCGGGAGATTCGATTGAAGATTTTTTCATTTTTTATATTTTTGTTTTTATTTTTTAAATGTCTTTTCATTATAATATGGTATTTTCATGTTTATTAATCCTTACCTTAACTGAGTCTTTCCACACATCAGTCTTATCCATCAAAGAGGGTATCAGTCTAAAATTGTTGGGTTTGCTATGTGTTAATTTCTGGTGGAATGTTAGATTGGAGGTCTGTGGGAGGAGTCTCTACTAGCAAGCTATTCTAGCGGTGGGATCATCAGGGGGGTGATGGTGGTGTGGGACGCATATACCCTAGAGGTGGAAGATGTCCTCATAGGTGCTTTTTCAGTATCCATTTTGTGCAAGAGCGTGGAGGATGGGTTCCAGTGGGGTTCTTTCTGGTGTGTACGGTCCTAACGACAAACAAGTCTACGTCTTGTTCTGGGAGGAGTTGGAAGGGGTTCATGGGTTATGGAATTACCCTTGGTGCATAGGGGGGATTTCAACGTTACCAGATTCTCCTTTGAAAAGAAAGGGAGAGGGAACAACAGAATTACTAGAAGCATGAGGGACTTTTTAGACTTTGTCAACGGTAACGACCTTATGGACCTTCCTCTTGCCAGGGCAAAATTCACATGGTCCAACCATTAGGCCATTCCCACGCTATGTAGGCTGGATAGAATTTTGATTTCCAATAGTTCGGACTTGGGAGGCCCATTTTCCCGAGGTTAGACAATCGGCCATCCCTAATCCAGTGTCAGACCATTGCCCAGTGCTCTTAGATTGTGGGTGACTCAGGCGCAGACCCACCCTCTCCGTTTTGAATTGATATGGATGGACGAGCCCTCATTCATGAAGGAGGTGGAATCTAGGTGGAATTCCTTCCAGTTCTCAGGAAGAGCAGGATTCATCATTTGGAACAAGCTCAATGCGCTAAAAAAACACCTCAAGTGTGGAATGTTGAGGTTTTGGCATAATCGACAAGAAGATGGGGGATTTGCTACAAAACATCGCGGGGATTGGCAGGAAAGAAGAGGAAGATTCTATCTCTACAGAAGAGTTCAGTAGGAGGGCAGATATGAAAAAGACTTTATGGCTCTAGCTCGTAGGGAGGAGATAAGCTGGAGACAGAAATCCAGAGTTAAGTGGTTGAAGGAAGGGGACAAGAAGTTCTTCCACAACATTGCCAACGCTAGAAGACGATCCAATGCCATTTCTCATCTTAGGGTGGAGAGGGAGTTAGTGGAAGAAGATGAGAGCATAATGGACACTATTGTCTCCTACTCTAGTTTGTACTCCGAGACAGCGGGGAACAGACCTAAACTGGATGGGCTTGAGTTTGACCAGATTGAGGAGAGCTAGAGTAGGTGGCTGGAGAGACCTATTGAGGAAGAGGAGGTGTTAGAAGCCATCAAAGCTTTGGGGGGTGACAAGGCCCTTGGGCCTGACGGGTTTCCACTGGCATTCTTCTCTGCATGTTGGGCCATTGTGGGGAAGGACTTCATGAGTGTGGTGGAAGAATTTTACCGCGACTCTTGGCTTGACTGGAGGGCCAACACTTTTATAGTCCTCATCCCAAAGAAGGAGTTGAGTCCCTTGCAGACTTTAGTCCCATTAGTTTGATGGGGAGTACCTACAAAATCATAGCGAAAGTGCTTGCTTTCAGAATTAGAGGGGTGTTGGGAAGCATTATTGATTCCTTCCAAGGGGCTTTTGTGAGAGGCCGTCAGATTTTGGACGGAATCCTTATTGCTAATGAGGTTATTGATTCTAGACAGTAGGAGGGAGTCCCTGGTATTCTTTGCAAGGTGGACCTAGAAAAGGCATATAACCACGTTAGTTGGTCATTTCTTGACTATAAGTTGAACCGCATGGGTTTTGGGGCGAGGTGGAGATCATGGATTCATACGTGCATTGCTACTGTCAGATTCTCGATTTTAGTTAACGGCGCCCCAGCAGGTTTCTTCAGAAGTTCTAGGGGGCTCCGTCATGGAGCCCCTATCTCCTTATTTATTCATTATCATAGCCGAAGCAATGAGCCGCTTGGCATCCAAAGCTGTTGTCGGAGGACACTTGTCTGGCTTTTCGATAGGGAGGGAGGCCCCACCATCGCTCACTTGCAGTTCGCTGGCGACACCATCTTCTTCTTGGAGGCTTCATAGAGACGAGCTCAAGTCCCGAAAGGAGTTTTACGTTGTTTCGAAGTGGTGTCAGGTCTCCGGATCAATTTATCAAAGAGTGAAGTGTTCGGGATAAGGGAAACATCGGCTGTAGACAACATAGCGGGGTACCTGGAATGCAAGAAGGGGAAGCTCCCCACGATGTACCTAGGCCTTCCTCTAGGAGCTTGCAGTAGAACCAAATCCTTTTGGGATCCTGTGGTAGAGCGCTTTCAGAGGAGATTGACATCTTGGAAGAAAGGCTTTCTCTCCAAAGGTGGTAGGCTCACTCTTGTTGAGAGCACTCTATCCAATCTGCCTATCTTGTTTGGCATGCCTAAAGGGGAGGCCGATAGCATTGAAAGGATCATTAGGAATTTCCTTTGGGACGATAGAGTAGACAAACACAAGTTCCACCTCGTTAGATGGGACAGGATATGCAGGTCTAAGGAAGAGGGTGGTCTTGGCGTGCGTCATACTAAGCTCATGAACAATGCCCTCTTAGGGAAGTGACATTGGCGTTTCGGGACTGAAAGGGACAGTCTATGGAGAAAAGTGATATTTGCTAAGTTAGGCACAGAGAACCAAGATTGGGAGTAGAATCCCCACAGCTGCATACGGAGTGGGAGTTTGGAAAGGCATTTCCAAGACCTGGGAAGAGATTAGAGGCGGTAACCGTTTCAAGGTGGAGGATGGATCCAAAGTGAGATTCTGGGAGGATGCTTGGTTTGGCGATTCACCCCTTGAGGAATTCCCTTCTATCTATGCATTATCCAACCGGGAGGTGGACTCTATGGCTTCCTTGATGAATAGATTAGAAGGCGTACAGCTAGCCGACGGAGTTGAGGATAAGAGATGGTGGAATCACGATTCCAAAGGTAGATTTTCTGTCAATTCGCTCTATGCCAAGCTTCTCAGGCCTAGTCAAGGAGACTTCCCTGCCAAGCGCCTATGGAGCATCCCCATTCCTTCCAAAGTCAAATTCTTTATGTGATGTGCCATGCTCGACAAGATCCTCTCTATGGACAAACTCCGAAGACGAGGTTTTCAATTCCCTAGTAGATGCAGCATGTGTCGAAACAATCTACCAATCATATGCTGATTCATTGTCAAGTTTCTAGGGAGATATGGGAGCGATTCCTTCAACGCTTTGGGATATCCTGGGCTTTCCCCGAATCAATTTTCGACACCTTTGTAGAATGGAGTACCAAAGCCTTTTCAGCCAGTGGTCGTATGTTGTGGAGGATCATCCCTGTAGCTATTTGTTGGGAGATATGGAAAGAAAGAAATCGTCGGATGTTTGAAGATAAGGAGGCCAACATCGACAACATCTTGAACATTTTAGCTACTCTCTACCATTGGAGTTCTGCCATTCCTGATCTCAAGAAGTTTAGATATGAAGACTTTGTGTTTCGGTAGGATTGTCTTATGGCTACATAAGGTCGTTCCTTGGGGTTTCTATGTTATGCTTGCTTTTCCCCTTTCGCGTCTTCGTGTTTTTGTTGTTCAGTTTTTGGGCCCTCAGCCCTTTTAATGCATCTATTTTACCGATCAAAAAAAATTATTAGGTTTCCTTTGTTTTAATTTTTGGTGGAAAGTTAGATTCGTGTGAAGGGCTCTTTTGAGGAATCATAGGCGGTTTGGAGAATCATAGACCCTATTCTTCTTCGTTCTCGGAGAATCATAGGCAGTTTGGAGATAGGTTGTACTAGCTTCCGATACGTTGGCCAGACGGAAAGGCGGAAATTTTGATGGAAGCCATTCCGGAAATTAGATATGAGGTGATGAATCTCACATGTTCGTATGGTAGCGCAATATTCTACGTGAATCCACAAATGAGTTGGGAGCTGGGGCAGCCTGCGCGCGACCCAATCCTACACTCCATTCTCGTATTGTTTGTTTGTTGGTCAGCGAAACTCGGTTCAAGGATCAAAACTCTTCCTTTGGGTGAGGTCAGATCTAGAGAGGAAAGGACTCAGTTTCGCAAGGCATGCAACAACTGTCACCATTCCTGGGTGAAGGAAGGTTGGAGTGCTCTGAGGAGATCTGATTCTGGGCAACTTCAATTCGACTTCTTCATGTGCTAGATGGTGTCATAAACCAGCAGTTGTCAGGATGGCCAGTTGGAGGACAATGTAGTAAATGAATGTTCCAAAGCCCAAATAGAATTGAAGGACTGCGCCAGTAAGCGATTGCATGAAGCAAGGGAGCTTCGAATGGACTAAAGCACGCGACGAAGGCTTCCCTTTAGTCAAGAAGTGATGCTCGTGGAGAAAGAATCAATGAAAAAGAGCATCTCGTATCCAGCGCCTAAGGCTTTGAACCAAGATTTCTAGATGGATGGGGAAAGAATTGATCCATTGAAAGCATGATATGAGCAAGTGTGTTTTCAGATTCCTAGAATAGAAGCAGTGGATGGGGAAGCGAAGCCTTGTTTATAGGATTGGATTGATTTTTATCTCACCTCGTAATTCCTTAATGCTTACCGAATGTCAATTCGCATGCCGACATGCCAACCTTATTAGAACTACTAGAACTATACTATATAAGGCTCACTTTTTGGCTGGGCCGTATCTTGCTCCACTCGACTAACAAAGGAGATCGGTTATGGACGGATGGAGCCGCCAAAGGCTGGTCGAACTTCGCCTATACTTGATTGGGCCAAGTCGTAGCACTTGAATAGGACACCGAACCGGAACTAGAGTGGTTCTTTCCGAGTTCGAGCCAAGCTGAAAATTAGTGTGAAATAGCGCACTCCAGCTTTTCCGCCATAGTTTGCTCCCGCTGCCTACAAGGTTTAAAAAGGTTAGTTCGGGTACTGAGGTGTTTTGCCCCAAAGTAGGCATAAACTTACTTTAGAGGACGTCGAGTTCATTGAAGATGCGTCTCAGTTTAGAAGCATGGTTATGAGTCTAGCTATATAACCATCACACGGACACAAAAGCAAGTCAGCTTTTGCCCAAGCGGTTCAGGGGTTCCAACAATCAACTAAGCCATGACTCAAATACCGACCTCACCATATCCAGTCAAGGCAAAAAACTAAATGGTATTCCATCTTCTTTATGTTATAACATAAAGAAGAAAGCTTCCCGCCTTAAGTCTGTCTACAACGGTTCTGCCTGACCCTACTCAAGCATGCATATTATCTCAGTTAAGACTTGGTGTGAAGCCTTGGAGACGACATACTCGGGACTAGCGTGAGCTAAGGGGGGACAACGTAAGTGAGCAAATGTGTGTAAGCCCAATCAAACAGCCTTGGATGGTTGGAGAGTCGAGTTGAACATATTTCAAATCGTGGATGTATGGTTACGTTATGGCATTATGTGATGAAAAGGAACTAGTGAACAAAGGGGCGTGGAAACACATAAGAACTCTTGAATGGAAATTGAAAATAGATGTAGCTCCAGTTCCTTCAGAAATGGTAAGATCTTTGGCGCAAGAAGAAGGGGTTGATCCGTATCTTGACTTTCAGCTCCGCGGGGTCCAGAGAAAGACGGACCTACCTACCCGTTCTAAGTGGCAAGATCAATCAAGCAAAATAGGCTAGGACTTTGAAATGGAAGGAACGCATGTGACCCTGGCAGCGATCATCCAACCTATGGTTCCACCCAGGTCCGAGGTCGAAACACCCATCTGCGTCTTCAAACACTCTGTTCATATCCCTGCCAGGTCCGAATGCGGGGAGATTCCGAACACAAGCGGCTAATGTGGTGCCCCCTGCTTCTGAAAGTGGCCAGATTTAGATTATCTGGAAAGCAATCAGAAATCCCTTGGCAAGACACATTGTTATGGAATAGTATTGAGATTTTGAATCACTCATTAAGCGAGGGAATCGAATAGAGTATTTGAAGGATGACTACAACGGGCTCCCCCGAATTCTTCTACCGGACTCCGGGCTTCGCCCTTCGATTGGTGGGTCGAGCTCTTTCTGGGAGCTTATTATTGGGACTGATAAAACCTAGAATCGAGGGAAATAGCTCGTAGGTTAGTAATTCTTAGCCAGTATGGTTGATTGTTCGGGAGCCGACTTCAACCAAAGAGCTCATGTGCTCTGACACTCCAGATTATGACATGGACGTGTAAATGTGAGTTGTTCGACAAAAGTGGGGTGAATTCGAGAGTCTTGCGAGCATCTATGACTTTTTGGGCCCAGGATAGGCAATTCCTAGGGGAGCAGAACCCGGGTGAACGCCCGACTGCTTTGATTCCCCCTGAAGGTCTCCTGTCGACGCTCTTACCTAATGCAATTGACCGACCCGGCATCTCTTTCAAAATTTTCATCTTTTTGTTACCCTGAGCAAGGCAGGTGCTGGGATTGAGAATATTGATCTTGCCTGCCGGGAGAAACACTGCAAGGTCAAGTCGCCGGAAGGGTGGTTTCTGTATCGATATGTTTCCCGCTCTAACAATTGACTCTTTTGGCAGTTGGCCGCTAATTCCATTCTAGAAGCAGCGGAAAGGAAAGATGTTTGAACTATGGCACTATAGTCGTGATAGACCGGAGCACTTAATCAAATAGGGGGCCCGGATCCCTTTGACTTTTGCGGTTCCGTTCTGTCATGTTCTGCGACTAAGGGCTCTAGAACATATTATATGCCTAGAACTAGTGATGCAGATAATACGGGGTCTGTCGGGTACAACTTAGAGAAAATCCCTGTTTTGGTTGCTTCCAGTTCACGCGAGAGATCAGAGTTGTCTTAATTCCGGGACCTGGTGTGCCGAACGAAAGTGCAACCCTATTCTTTCATCAATATGCCTGAAGAGGCAAGCTTTTGGTTGTAGGAAGCCCACTCATGTGGGCTTAGAGCCCACTTACAAAACAGGGCACTGATTGACAAGATTGAGCTGAACCTTGAACCCGAAACCCCAAGGGGTTACCACTATTTAATGGTGATTTTCAGGGGTGTTACAAAAAAAAAAAAAAAAAAAAGAAGGAATGATTGGATCAGATGATTGTAAACCATTCAATCCATCGAATTCTTTTGAAATATCAAAAAAAAAATGGGTAATGGTCCAGAAAAAAAATTCCATAAAAATGTAGCACTCATCGAATGATCCTAGTCCCACTGCTTTTATGCCAAGCACCACTAATAATGTGCCACGTGGCTCGTATTGTGGGTTGTGACAGAAGTTTTACTCATCACAAGGGGTCACAAATAACATTAAAGATGCCATCAGACCAGAAACGGCCTTTGAAAGGGCGCTTCGTTGCTGTTTTTACAAATTTTGAAAAGTTTGATCTTTATTTATAAATATATTAAAAGTTATTTTTGTTAAAAAAAAATCGTTCTTTTTTGTGTGAGCTTGTATGAATTGTTTTTTTAGTCGAGTCCTCTGCATGTGCATCACAGTTGTTTGCTATCTGGGCATGATGGGGTTTGTATGAGATATCTGGGATATGTGGGGGATTCTAATGTCTCTGCCCTTAATAGCTTGGTTTTTCTTAGCTTGGAAGTTCTTCATGTTCTCCATGAAATTTAATCTTTATGTCCATATGGGGTTTTAATTTAAGTGAATTGGCAGGGCAATTAGTTGATTTGGGTTGTTTTGCATACAGAGAACGGAGAAATAAGCTTGCGTACATTTTTTTGGATCAGGGCACAGGTTGTAGGATGGCCACCAATTCGATCTTTCCAGAAGAGCACCATGGCTACTAACCCGACAAAGAACAATGATGATGCTGAAGGCAAGTCAGGTTTAGGATGTCTACATGTGAAAGTATGGATGGTGCTCCATACCTGAGGAAAGTGGACCTACTCAGTAGTATATTCCGGTGCAATTTTAGTAGAATTCTTTCAGATTTCCTGTTTTCTTGTTTAATTATAATAAAAATTATTTTTATGATTTTAGTAGGATGTTTTGATACAATTTGAGTAAGATTATTATTTTTTAGTTGCAGATTCCTTTTTTCCTGGTTAAACTATCTTTTAATATATCCTCCTGTCAGTATTTTATCATTTTGAATTTCGATTACATTTATCGTCTGTGGTTAGTTTCTGATTTGATTGTCACTTGCTTCGTCAGATTGTAGTATAATTTTGTTTTCTGTAGGATTTATTGCAGATTTTGAATATTTTCGGTTGCATTTCAGCTGTCTGGCTCATCAGTAAGATTTCAGTGTGGTATAATTATTTTTCCGTAAATTCTTTGAGATTTCCAGTTTTTGGTTAATTTCGATGGAAATTGTCTTGTCGTTGTTAGGAATGTTGTAGGATTTTGTCATTTTCTTAAGTAGAGTTCTTGCTAACATGATTTACAGTTAATCTTATATTATCATTTGGTTGAATTCTTGGAGTTCTCAAGTTTCTTCAGTTGTATTTCAGCATAATATTCGTCCACATTTTATCATTTTTTAGAATAATTTTGCTGTTTATGCTTTCTCCACATAGCGTATGTCACCTGCAAGCAACTTTTTGATTCAGTTTTATTTTTGGTTATTGACGTCATGTAGATTTATATATTGTTTTGATAAATCGTTTATGTGGTTATCAGAAACTGAAGTGAACAATGATCATTATTCTTATAATGATGAAGGTTTTCCTACACCACTAAGTGATTCAGTACAGACCATTCATGTTGGCAGGGACTTCAATTTCCGAACAATTTGAAATGGAGTCTTCAAAGTCAGGGATCATCTGCAGCAATGTCTCATCATCTGGTAATAGTGATCAACGGCAATCAATTGAAGTCTTTGAACCGAAGAGTTATGTTGGACAGCCTAGTGTGAGAAGAGAGATAGAAAGCCAGAGTTCAATTCAGATGCATGAGGGAGCATCATGGACCTCCTCTGGGAGGGAACTTGCAGATAAGTGGGTGTCATTTGCAAATGAGTCCTGGGAAATCAAAGGCCGCTGACGAATCCAAACCAGATTTGAACAGGAGTATACAGAGAGACAATGATTTCTCGGATGACTCAAATCAAGCTGGTGGAGATCCTTCAAATGGCCAATCTAATCAGATTATGAGTGAAGTTAGCATGGCTGAAAGGGCTGTGGAATGGGGATTAGCATTTAAGTCAGAAATGAGGGCAGGTAATCCTGATGCAGAGGGTCAAAGGTCATCGGGAGAGGGAAGTAAAGTTTCAATGGAGAGATCTTTAGATTTGACAAGTTTTACAGAAGAATCTGAATCAGGCTTCCTTAGGGTCTCGCAAGAGCTGATGGATGCGCTGGCTACGCTTCAACGGACATTTGTTATGTCAGATGCGACCAGACCGGACTGTCCTATAATGTATTCCAGCTCTGGGTTTTTCAGTATGACTGGTTATTCTTCAAAGGAGGTCATTGGGAGGAACTGTTAAAAACTTCCCCTTAGTAACTCTATTGGCAGAAAAATGGAAGGACCTTAACATGTGTGGTCTGGGAGACCCTGTGGATAGTCTTAACAACTTAGTGGTGCTTGTCATAAAAGCAGCGGGACTAGGATCATTCGATGAGATGAGTCCTACGTATTTATGGAATTTTTTTCTGGACCATTATCCATTTTATTTTTTTTTTGATATTTCAAAAGAATTCGATGGATTGAATGGTTTACAATCATCTGATCCGATCACTCTTTTTTTTGGTATTTTTGTAACACCCCGGAAAATCAGCATTAACTAGTAGTACCCCCTTATGCTTTCAAACTTTAGGAATACCCCTTTGACCTAGTCTAACTGCCATTGACTTACTTTAAGACATGACTTGAATCATGCGCTGTTAACATTGTATCTAAAAATTTTTGGCCCTTATTTAGGTGCATTAACGGACGCGTGACATTTTAACTCGAGTCAGTGACTGTTAGACTAGGTCAAAGGGGGGCATTCCTAAAGTTTGGAAGTATAGGTGGATAGTACTAATTATTTTCAATTTTCGTGAGGGTGGGTTACAATTTTTATTTTCAGACGAGATCTCACAACCTCCTTGGTTGATTGACTCAAGGGTCTACCCAAGTATTTCAAATTTCATGTTCTTTGGTTGGTTACAATATAACCCTTTAAGCATGTATATTCATGCTTTGGAAAAGTTAGTTGGCCTTTATTATATCGATGATTCAATATTTGGTGAAGTTTCTGATGCTGATGTTTTAACTGCTATGTTAACTGCAACTGTCTTCCTTTTTGTTGCAGTCGCTTTCTTCAGGGACCTGATACAGATCTGAACGAACTTGCAAAAATTCGAGAAGCCGTCAAAACTGGGAAAAGCTACTGTGGCAGACTCCTGAACTACAAGAAGAATGGCACAGCTTTCTGGAATCTTCTAACCATCACACCTGTAAAAGATGATAATGGAAAGGTTATCAAATTTATAGGGTGAGATATTTTGACTAGCTCATAATTAGATTATTCTTATGTTCTATTTCAAAATTTTCCACTTAATCATAGCATGCTGCATGAAACTCCATCCAGAATGGCTTAAAGTTGTAGCACCCTCTTCTTGAACTGGCACGTTAAAACTTAAAAGTATTCTCAGAACTGAGTAAAATTTGAGGAATAATCATATCACTCTCAGAATGATATTTATCAATCTTAAATGTCCTGTAATGTTTACTTTTTAAACTTGGACATGCTGGAGGAAACTTCTACTGCTAATGATTAGCAGCATAAATCCATGTTAACCCTTCCAAAAGTTTCAACAACAAAGTGGACCGATATTTTTCTTTTAATTCAATTAACTCAAGTTTGTCTTCTTTGTTATGTGGGGACTTGTGGAAGTGTTAGCATCAATTTTCACTGCTAATTTTTAGCAACAGAATTTTCTCAACATACTGTAGTTATATTTTAGATGACAATTTCATGTTTGCTGGATACTGGACTTGATAACAGGTTGATTTGTAAATGCTGACTTCTCTACTTCTGATTCTGTTTTGTGAACTTCAAAATAGCTTTTGACTAGAATGCCAATCGATTAGTCGATGCTAATTGGTAATAGAGACACGGTCCAGGTAACCCACAAGTTTTGATTTGGATGGTGAGATTTGATGATTGATCTAACTACTTTAAGTTTTGTTCTGACTTAATGAAGCTCATTGCTTACTCGGTAAATAGTCTAGGCTTTATCAAAGCACCTTTATAAATTGCAAGAGAAAATATATATAATGTCCTTGAAGTGCATCACCGATGGACTCTGGCCCTTGTTACCTTATGCATTGCCTGCCAAATCACTGGTCCTGACCTGTCAATGTGAAGTATATCCCCCCAAAATATATATAATGTATATCCCCCAAGAGAAAATATATATAATGTCCTTGAAGTGCATCACCAATAGACTCTGGCCCTTGTTACCTTATGCATTGCCTGCCAAATCACTGGTCCTGACCTGTCAATGTGAAGTATATCCCCCCAAAATATATATAATGTATATCCCCCAAGAGAAAATATATATAATGTCCTTGAAGTGCATCACCAATAGACTCTGGCCCTTGTTACCTTATGCATTGCCTGCCAAATCACTGGTCCTGACCTGTCAATGTGAAGTATATCCCCCCAAAAGCAGACTTACTATATGCTGTTATCCACCTATCTATTTTCCCAGATTGTTAACCTTGTTTTCCAGCTGATCAAAAGCTTTTTTTAACCAAACAAAAAAAGATCCTCCCTTCATTTGTGTTTGGGTTATGCTTCAGGGAAGAGGTGACCCACCAATTGGCGAATCTGGACTGGACCAGTGAGTCGGTCCACCTGCGAGTTGTACAGTATGGTTCATCGAGGATGATCAGACTTATGTTCAGAATATTACATCATATATGAAAACCCAATCCTCTTTTCATTATAAAATTTTCATTCACTACTTCCACAACCACAATAACGACTACTAACCGTAAGGGCAGTTTTTTTTTTTTTCTTCTGAGTTCTAAATCTTTTTTGTTCTTTATTAGGGTTGTGGGAGTAGATGGCCTCATGTTTCTTTTTAACAACCGATGTTGGCCTAGCACATAGTATCAGTTATTACCCATGACTTGGATTTCTGTGGAGCGGAAGGCTCTTCAGGATTAGGTTCTCTGGGGTTGCATGGGAGACTCAAAAGATGGGATAGTGGTCTGTACGTTCAGTAGGACGTAGAGCTGTGTAATATAGATAGAATGTCCTAGGGTTTAGCATGCACACAGCGGATGAAATTTCTGTGCAGTAGTGGGTTTATTATCTTTACCTAGTTTATTTGTGAACTTGGGTTCAAAATGCGCCCAATTATGACGGGGGAGAAAGATGTGCTCGGTGTGTGTGAGTTTGTACGTTTTCAATATTGGGAGTTCAAAACAATTACAGAGGTATTGGGCATCCCCATATTGTAGCAATTTGGATAGATAAAAGAAATGCTTTATGCACTTTCATATTTTGTTATTCCAGAAATGACCAAGTTGTATTTTTTTCAATGGGGTTACATATCGTGACCAATTGGTTGGTTCAAATTGACTATTGTGTGGGATAAGGTTCTTGGATTGTGCTTTGAAGATTTGAGTTTTAGTCCCATGTTAATTAAGGAACACCTTCAGAAAGTTTGAATAATGTGGTTAAATATATTGATGGTGTTTTTTTGTCTCAGCTCATCAGAAGGAGAAAGCCTTATGTTCCATCACCGAGGTTGTCCAGACTGTGAAGCAACCACGAGCTCATATTCAAGCGACAGATCATGAGGCCTCTGGCAAGGAGCAAGAGAAGTTTGACCTTGATTATTTTCTGCCAAAATCTGCAGTGCTTGATGTCACAGCCCACAGATCAAGCCCGATTCAAGCCCATGATCAAGCCTATTTATGGACCATTCCCTACCATCCAGGATCTTCCAAAAAGTTCTAAGAACCATCCAGTAAATAATGGTGTACAGATAGGAATTGAGTAGAGAATTCTAGAGTATTCCTAGCCGATAGATCGTCACCACTTGGCACGATCCTAACCATTGATGTCAAGGCTTGAAGCGTATATAAAGGGGCAAGCCCCCTCATTTGTAACCATCCAGAGTTGAGCAATACAAATCTCATTATCGAAAGAGCTCTCTTGTCCTTGTGTACTTGTGTGCTTCTTGAGTAGGTTGAGTACTTAGGCAAGGCAAAGTCCTAAGTGATCAAGGGGGAAAGACTGACTTGAGCTAAGCAAGGAGTGCTAGCTCGAGTGCCGCACGGTCTCTAGCAAGGGTCGAAGACTAGGTCCGTGACAAATGGTATCAGAGCTAACTTCAAGCAAGCACCATGTCGATGATCACCGATGAGGCACGGGGAAGTGATGAGCAAAACCCCACCATCCCCATCCCTAGGAGAAGGAAAATGAATAAGTCTCAAGATATCTTTGCTGCTTGGGAAGCCAGGCTTGCTAAGGTGGAGCTTGCCATGGTGGATGCACGTGACAAGTTCGACGAGTTGGGCATGGGCATGGAGGACTTCAATATAGGATTTGAGGAACTCAAGGGGGGTATGCTGGCCACCGTCAATGAACTGGTGCATAATCAGCAGCAAGAGAGGGATGCCTTCCAAGCCCAAGTAATTGGGATGGTGGAAACTCTAAAGGATCAGGTTGAAGAAATACGAGGTGACTGGGTCCTATGGAAGAAAGCCATAGCCAATGAAGGCATGGTCACACTTGGGGCACCCAAGATCAGGACCCCAAAGCCCAAGACCTATGGTGGGTCAAAGGATGCCAAGGAGTTAGATAACTTCTTGTGGAGCATGGAGCAGTACTTTGAGGCCATCTCCCTACGTGATGAGAAGATCAAGATTCGGACGGTTATCATGTACCTCACCGACACAACTACCCAATGGTGGCGTAGGCGTCATGCAGATATGGAACGAGGCACATGCATGATCGATACTTGGGAGGACTTCAAGTAGGAGATCAAGAGGCAGTTCTATCTTGAGGATGCAGAGCATCAAGCAAGGAAGAGTCTCAAGCAGTTAAGGCACACCGGGTCTATCCGCGACTATATAAAGGAGTTCTCAACCCTTATGTTGGAGATCCCCGACATGTCAGACAAGGAGCTATTCTTCAACTTCATGAATGGCCTTCAACCGTGGGCGGAACAAGAGCTACGTCGTCGAGGAGTGTAAGACCTTACTAGTGCTATAGCCGCCGCCAAGCAACTAGTTGAATTCAAGAAGGGGGACTCATCCAAGCCAAAATCATCTAAGGGAGGTCATGCCAAAGGTGAGGGAGATAGGCCATCAAGTTACAAGGAGGGGTCTTCCAAGCCATTCAACTCCAAGTATAGTAAGACTGGGAAGGGTGGCAAGGAGGGGAAGGACCACTCTAAACCAAAGAGAACTAACTATTTTTTTTGTGATGGAGATCATTGGGCAAGGGATTGCCCACAAAGGAAGGCATTGAATGCCTTGGCAGCCAAGATGAATGATCGGGAAGAGGATAACGACGAGGAGCCGAAGATGGGATCGCTACGACTTCTCAATGCCGTGAAGAAGCAGCCCAAGTCATCCAAGGTAGTTAGCAAAGGTCTCATGTATGTAGAAGCTCACATCAATGGAAAGCCCACTCGAGTCATGGTAGACATTGGGGCAACCCATAACTTTGTCTCGGTAGAAGAGGCAAAGAGACTGGGGTTGAAGACGTCCAAAGAGGAAGGTTGGCTCAAGGCTGTGAGCTCACAGGCCAAACCCATCCATGGCACAGCTCGCTGGGTAGAGTTGCGCATCGGAGCATGGAAGGGAACAACCGATCTGTCCGTAGTTCCAATGGATGACTTCCAAGTTGTATTAGGGATGGAATTCCTATGGAAGGTCAATGTTATCCCCTTACCATTCGTGAACTCGGTATGCATCATTGAGGAGGGAACTTCTTGCATGGTTCCTGCTGTCCAAGGAACCAAGTCAGTGACGAAGATGCTCTTGGCCCTGCAGCTCTCCAAAGGATTCATGAAGGGTGAAGCTACTTACATAGCTTCAATGGTCGAAGAGCGTGATGATAGGGTAGATGGGGAACTACCCAAGGAAGTGGGAAAAGTCCTTAAGGAGTTTAAGGACGTGATGCCGCCCGAGCTACCAAAGACACTACCACCTAGGAGAGAGGTGGATCATCAAATTGAGTTGGAGCCTGGTGCTAAGCCGCCCGCACTAGCACCTTACAGGATGGCACCCCCTGAGTTTGAGGAATTGAGGAGACAACTCAAGGAGTTGTTGGACGCTGGATACATCAAACCATCCAAAGCACCCTATGGAGCACCGGTGTTGTTCCAAAAGCAGCACAATGGGAGCCTGCGTGTGTGCATAGACTATCGGGCCTTGAACAAAGTCACCGTCAAGAACAAGTACCCCATCCCTCGAGTGGAAGACTTGTTCGATCAGTTGGGAGAAGCTCGTTTCTTCACCAAGTTGGATCTATGGTCAGGGTACTATCAAGTTCGTATTGCGGAGGGTGACGAACCGAAGACAGCTTGCGTCACCAGGTATGGAGCTTTTGAATTCCTAGTCATGCCCTTTGGACTCACTAATGCTCTTGCCACTTTCTGCACCCTCATGAACAAGATCTTCCATCCCTACCTAGATCAATTTGTAATGGTATATCTTGATGACATAGTCATCTATAGCAAGACTTTGGAAGAGCATGTTAAGCACTTACGGACGGTGTTTAAGGCATTGCGGGACAACACCCTATATGTGAAAAGGGAAAAATGTTCATTTGCCCTACAAGAAGTATCATTTCTAGGGCATTGGATCAGGGGAAGAAAAATTTGGATGGATGGGACCAAAATAAAGGCCATAAGGGATTGAGAAATCCCTATCAAGGTGACTGAACTTAGATCATTCTTGGGGCTAGTCAATTATTACTGGCAATTCATCCAAGGATACTCAGGAAGGGCTGCCCCACTCACGGATCTTCTCAAGAAGAACCGTCCATGGGATTGGACGGACAAGTGCCAAGAGGCCTTTAAAGACCTCAAGCAAGCTGTGACCGAGGAACCGGTCCTACATTTGCCCAACTACGCCCAACCATTCGAAGTGCAAACGGATGCTTCAGACTTCGCAATTGGAGGCGTACTCATGCAAGATGGTCACCCCATTGCCTACGAGAGTCGAAAGCTCAATGATACGGAACGGCGGTACACCGTGTAAGAAAAGGAGATAACCGCTGTGGTGCATTGTCTAAGGACATGGAGGCACTACCTACTGGGATCAAGGTTCGTCGTCCGGACGGACAATGTGGCTACAAGTTACTTCCAGACACAAAAGAAGTTAAGTCCCAAACAAGCTAGGTGGCAAGACTTCCTAGCCAAGTTCGATATGATCTTGGAGTACAAGTCAGGCCGCACTAATCAAGTCGCAGATGCATTGAGTAGAAAGGCCGAGCTCGCAGCTCTCAAGATATAAGGGTTGGCTACTGTGAGCTAGGTAAAAGGGATGATTCTCGAACGTGTCAAGGAAGGGTTGGACAAAGATCCCTTGGGAAAAAGTCTCATGACAGCAGCACAGGAGGGAAAGACTCGGAGATTTTGGATGAAGGATGGGCTACTCTTTACCAAAGGCGAACGACTCTTCGTGCCAAAATGGGACAACCTACGCAAGGAGTTGCTACGCGAGTGCCATGACACTCGATGGGCAGGACATCCGGGCCAACAACGCACTTTAGCCCTATTGGAGGCAAGTTACTATTGGCCCAAGATGGACAAGGACGTCGATGACTACGTCCGAACTTGTCTTGTATGCCAACAGAACAAGGTTGAGGACAAGAAACAGGGAGGTCTTCTGGAGCCCTTACCCATAGCAGAAAGGCCATGGGCTAGCGTTTCGATGGACTTCATCTCGGCGTTGCCCAAGGTTGAAGGACAGGGATCAATCATAGCGGTGGTTGACAGATTTTCCAAGTACGCTACGTTCATTGCTGCCCCAACTGACTGCACGGCTGAGCAAGCAGCAAAGCTCTTTGTGAAGAATGTGGTGAAGTACTGGGGAATTCCAGAGACCATCATAAGTGATCGAGATTCACGGTTCACGGGAAAATTTTGGGGAGAAGTATTCAAGCTTCTTGAGTCGGAATTACATTTCTCAACCAGCTTTCACCCACAGACAGATGGGCAAACAGAACGGGTGAATGCGCTATTGGAGGAGTACCTAAGGCACTTTGTAAGTGCCAACCAAAAAGATTGGGTAAAGCTCTTGTGTTACAACTTACAGAGGAGCGAGTCATCGGGCCATAGTCCATTTGAGTTGGCAACGGACCAACAACCCCTCACGCCTCACAGTGTCTAGTGGCTATAGAGGGAAGAGCCCAGTTGCATACCGGTTTGCTAAGGATTGGGGAGAGCAAACCGATATTGCCAAAGCCTACCTTGAGAAGGCCGTACAAAGAATGAAGAAATGGGCAGATTCGAAAAGGAGGCACGTGGAGTACAAAGAAGGCGACCTAGTGATAGTCAAGTTGCAACCCCAACAATTCAAAGTGTTTCGGAAGGTACACAAGGGGTTGATCTGACGATATGAAGGTCTCTTCCCCATCTTAAAGAAGGTGGGCAAAGTTTCTTACCGACTTCAGCTACCTTCCAAGCTGAAGATACATCCAGTCTTCCATGCAAGTTGCCTCAAGCCATACCATGCAGACATGGAAGACCCGTCACGAGGCATCAGCAAAAGGGCACCAATGACCATGACTACAACCTTTGATAAGGAGGTAGAGTACATACTAGCTGATCGTCGTGTAAGTAGGCGCAGAGTTCAGCCATATACGGAGTACTTGGTGAAGTGGAAGGGATTGCCCGAGAACGAAGCAAGTTGGGAACACGCAGAGACATTATGGCAGTTCGAGGACAAGATCGCCAAGTTCCATGAAGATGACGCGCCGAAGACGTCACGAGATTAGGTGGGGGAGAGTGTCACAGGCCCACAGATCAAGCCCGATTCAAGCCCATGATCAAGCCTGTTTATGGACCATTCCCTACCATTCAGGATCTTCCAGAGAGTTCCAAGAACCATCCAATAAACCTCCATCTCCTTGTAAAAAACCTTAAAGACACCATTTTTCCTTTCCTAAATGTCCTAAAATCATAGCTATTTCTCACACCAAACTTCATCTTTACTCCATCCCAAAATGCACCCCAAAAGTACATGTTTAATAGTCCAAAAATGGATGGTATTTACAGCATAAAATACACACATAACATACCATGATTTCTGAAAAAAAAAATGAAGGCATGGAGGAAGAAAGAAGAAATATGGAAAAGGGAAAGGAGAGGAACATACCTATTCCTTGATAAATCCGACGATTCCCATACCCATTTAAATCCCCTCGGAGTCGTCTTCGACATAAATAAGAATCGGTTCTTACTCCCCAAAAGATTTGCTCCACCAAAATTTCTTCACAAAATGGTTGGTACGGTTGAAAATGAAAGTGGGGAATTGTTTTGAAATAAAAAGTTTGTTTTTAAGCAATGGAGGGCGAAGGTGTAATTTTCATGGCCAGAGACAACTGTCTCATTGCATGGTCCGATTTTGGCAAGTGTTAACTAATGTTTTGATACAGTGAGATGTGGTGTATTACACTATAATATACCACGGAGGTCTAGGTCCAAATATGCGTTCTAGAAATTGTCGATTCTAGATCCGATCGGACAGATGGAATTCAAAGACAATTCACTCCAACTCACTTTTGCCGGGTTACAATTTTGACATTTAACTTGGAGAAAATAAATCAGAAAATAGTTAGGTTTGGTTAGGCCAAGAAGAGGTGGGCCTAACTTGGTGAATATGGGGTTGATCAACAAGATAGGGTTTTGGTTACATGCATTAATGGTTACATGCATTAATGCACAACTTAATAAGTTGTAATGGTTAATTCGATAAAAGAGATCGACGGTATTAAAATACAATCGAAAAGTTTTAGGGTCAAAAGTGGGTCTACGAGTTATCGATTTTCGATCCGATTGGACGGATTGAAAGCTCACAAGTTAATGGAGTGTTACTGAAAGATAGAGAACATTTGACACACATTGAAAATCTTGAGAAAAATACTAGAAATTACTGGTACTAATTCCAAAGATCAGTAACTAACAAGGAAAAGTCTTCTAGATGATGCTGAGCATCACACTTCACTACCATGGGTCGTTACAGCTTGTCTCTCATAAAGTGTAGTTAAATAACCCACCGTAAGATTCCACCCCTCATCTACGGCTATGGGTTATTGACTTTTTTCAAGTCAGTTTTTCTTGTCCATAGAGCCCGACCCTAATTTGAATAGATGCAGTAGATTTTCTGCTCTGTTAGATTCTTGCTGCCCTTGCTAAGCAGGCAAGGAACATTATCAGCTAGTGAACTGATCAAAATCCTAGTAGCAGCTTTCAGTTCAGCCACTAAACAATCATTTCTCTCAACCAAAGAGCTTGTTACTTTTTAGTCTGCTTCAAGTATCCTTTTAACTAATAGTCATCATTTCCTTTTCATGTCTTTCGATTTGTTTCCTATTTGATATTTCACTAGATCCATACAGTATGGCATTCCTGTTGGGATAAAGCTTATGATGATGATGATGATGATGATGCTCAATAATACTTGTTATCTTCTAGCAACATGGTAGAAATACTGTATATTTTTTAGGATTTTCCTATAATCGATGAGATCTTTGAATGACCAGGTGCAGTACCACCCTTCTTAAAATTAGTTGACTCGATATTCTCATCCTTAAATGAACTCTAATGCTTAATGGTTTTTGCATTATCTATACTTTCCCTAAGGAGCTGGGATGATTTTAGAGATCCCTTAAGTTGATTTTAAAAGGATTTTTGAATTTTTTTTTTTTTTTTTTTTACATCTATCTGGCTTAAGAGAGTTTTAAATCCATTCTGAACACCAACGATTTATTGAGTTCTGATTTGCATACAATTCACATACACGTGGACAGCGGCAGAGCCAAGATTTTTTTCAAGGGGGGCACCAGAGCTTGATAAGAGTAACGTTGACCAAAGACCTGTAGTAGAGGGGGTGGAGGTAGGAGTAAAACTTTGATGACAGCGGGCTATAATCAAAGCCAATGACAGCCCACAATATGAGCCAAGTGGCACATTATTAGAGGACACTAACATTATGGATGTTTGGTCAATCTTTAGGTGAACCTACAAACCAAAAATCAACATGATTAGTGATTTCTAGGCGTTTGATTGGAGTCATTTTCATGGGTTGATTTTAACCAAGGGAATTTGAGCATTATTGACCATTATTTGGGTAAAAAGATCCAAAGGTTTGAAAGCACTAATCAGGCTGATTTTTGCGGTTTGTAGGTCCACCTAGGGATTGGCAAAACATCCATACAGTTAAGAGTCCTCTAAGAATGTGCAACGTGGCTCATATTGTGGGCTGTCATCAAAGTTTTGCTTGTGCACGAGGTTCTAGGGCAAAGACTGAAGGGTTTTGTAATTGAAAAGTTACGATGTAGCTAGCTATAGCTCAAACTTTGAGCTAGCACCATATTTGTAACTCTACCGCTGCCAACTGGGCCCACTGACCGCATGGATGGTTACCCCACCCATTGGTGGACATGGATACAAAATATCAGCTTGTTTGATGATATTTTGCCATTTATTTTAGTACTAAAATAACTGGTTGAATCCAACGGCTAGAATCAGGCCTTAAAAAGTACTAAAATCTATTGGCTAAAGATTACCAATCATAGCGATATTTGGTATGTATATCCACAAAGGGGTGGGCCAAACATCCATGCGGTTAGTGGTACAGATGACAGCGGTAACTTAAAAAAAGTTGTGGGGGGGCACGTGCCCCCCCTGGCCCCTATGTGGCTCCGCCCCTGCACGTGGAGACCCTCTTAAATACAACTACATCGTCTCTTCTCTTTTTCATTCGATGGTTCATCGGTTGCAGCCGGCTTCCTTGTTAGCAATCATTCGATTAATTCGCGAATTTTATAATTTTTTCAAGAAAAGTTTTATTTGTTCGAATATTTGAATAACTCGAAAAAATTAAGTTTTTTTCAAGCTCAAACGAATTGAATGTGTTTGAGAAATATTCGTTTAAAAAAAAACAACAGGCCAGAACCGTTGTTTCTTTTAAAACAACAGGCCAGAACCACTGTTTACTCCCAGAAAAACAACATTGAAGAGTATGTTGTTATTCTGTCCCTCAATTACTCTATCACTTAAGTAGATCCTAAGCGATCACCCCTCCTAAGTGCAATAGATGTCGTTAACCTAAGCCATAGGCCTTTTTGATCACCCATTGACCCCGTGAAGGGAAATATATTTTTCCCCTTATATTCTAGTCCTATGTATATAACTCAAACTCCTTCTAACTATCAATTATTTCTCTCATGTGAGATTAAAGTAGAAAAAACAAAAAGTGCCTGAACCACACGTCCCTATGTTCTATTTAGCTAAAGATAAAAAGTAATTAGAATGAAACGTGATTATTGGTTGACTCAACCTCAAGTAGTATATTGACTCCCTTTCAACATGTACTGAATTTTTAGTAACTATAATATATTGGACTACGGTAGCTATATTATTAAATATATTGATTCTCTTTCAAAATATACTGAATTTTTGGTTTCCGAATTTTAAAAGTAAAGCGTATAAGACACGTATAAACCATATGCCGCATACTTGCCATTTAGTGAATTTTTGACCGAATATTTGAAATCCAAAATCGAATAAAACTTGAATTTTTCCCATATCGACTTTTTGCCGTATTGCGAATTGCTAACAAGGGTCGGCTTGGCTTCGCGTCTCCTCGTTCAATGATAGCTGTCCCATTTGAAAAGCACAACAGCCATCTGATTTTGAGGCATGTGCATTTGGGTGAAAAGTGTTGTGGGAAGTTGTCCCGCCGATCCCGACCCTTGTACAAAGTGAATACCCGTGCTTAGCATGGGCCACGGTGGCAAACACTAGTGTTTTTTTTTTTTTTTTTTTTTTTTGTAAACGCTAGTGTTAATTGACTAAAACTTTGATGACAACGCGCTGTCATCGGAAATATGAGCCACATGGTGCACTCTTGGAGGACTGACCGTATGGATGTTTTTCAATCCCTAGGTGGATCTCCAAACCAAAAATAAGCTTGATTAGTGATTTCTAGGTGTTGGATTGGAATTCTGGCTAATTTTTGGTCTGTAGGTCCACCTGGTGATTGGGCAAACATCCATATGGTCAGAGTACATAGCTCATATTGCGCAGTCATCGATGTGCTTTCATCAAAGTTTTACTCGTATTAATCTGTCGGTGGTGATGGGTGGGTCAGACGTTCCTTTATCTGGTCCAGTTATAAACCCTCAAACAACTCTCTTCATCATCTGCCCGCCAACAGCAGATGATTTACACAAGTGGGACTGCTGGACCTGCTACCTATATTCCTCGTCTTCCTTCCTTGCAGGCAAAGGGCGGGCTCTTAACAAGTAAAAACAATTTAGACAACTACACGTTAAACCTGAAACAATTTCAGAGGATCCATCAAGATTACATAAAATCTTTCAAAGAAAGCTCATCAAAATCCTAATCTGAACTCCATTACAAGATCGACCGAGTAAAGAAAAATCAATCCCAGATCAAGATTGACAAAAAGCACATAAGAAAGCAAACCTCAAACCCGAGAGAGAGATTGCATCAAAACAAGGATCTGGGACGTGGAATACCCATAGGTCCATGGGAAGAGATTCAACTCGGCTTGGCGCTTGAGTGGCGTCGGCGTCTTCTTTAATAAAGCAGAAAAACAAGTATTGGCCGTCAGATTTGGAGTAAATCTACGGCATGTGCATTCGAGTGGAAACTTCTGTCCCCAAATCCCGACCCAAAACAAAATTAGAAAAGAAATTTTTACTTTATTGTTATTGATAAATTATATAGAATTGAGGGCATCTTATGGAAATCACTTCTTATATGTTTTGACATTGATATCATAGCACCGGTGGTACTTCAGTACAATTCACTTCAATGCCAGCCTTCGGATTTGGAATCTATTCCACATATCAGAAGATTGACATTTATATAGGCTATATTTGGTCATACCAATGTCATTGGATAAACACACATTAGAGGAATGTTCTAATAGAAAATATTGCCACTCACAAATATTGTCTAGGCTAAATATTTATGCATGACAATATTTGTTGCACATTTGGTTCGTGTATTAACCCCATTCTCTCTCTGCTACTCGTGTGGGTCCCAAAATATCTTTTTTTTTTAAACTCCCACATATCAAATATGGGGTAGGGAGTGTGGGACACAGCCTGTGCTGAGATTTCTGAAACCAATTTTTCTGAGAAAACATTCGCTGGCCGCAGGGGACTTCAAACTTTGAAGTCTCCCCACCCAAAATGTCTGACACGCACCCCAATTCCTTAACCCTAAGCCTTTGGTTCGTGATTAACAAGGGTAATTGTCAGACATTGGAATGGGGACATCAAAGTTTGAAGTCCCCTGGCCAGCGAATTTTTTCTCAATTTTTCTGAAGTAAGATGAGTCCGGACTAAACTTTTATATTATATAATGTTATGGATTAACATTGTCATTAAAAGTCGTTGTAGTATAGTGGTAAGTATTCCCGCCTGTCACGCGGGTGACCCGGGTTCGATCCCCGGCAACGGCGGTTTATTTTAGTTTTTGGGTTTTTCCGTTTATTGACCCGGAAATCAATCAAGAGAAAGTCGACGTTGGAATCCACCGTCTTGGTTGTTTTTTTTACCCTCTTACATGAAGATTTAGCCGTTTATGGGTTACAATTTACAACAGAGACAGAGGAGGATCCAACTAGGTTGATGGCGTCGCCTTTGGAGCAGGAGAAAGACGAAATGGGATCTCTGTTCGAGGGCATGGTCCTCTTCAATCCTTCCCAAATCCCAGAAGACGACGAAGATGATGATCATCATGATCCTTCTCCTCCTCCCGCATCATCAACATCATCGTCGTCATCTGTACCACTCGATGAAAATCTCTTCTCCGATCTCACCCTCGTCACTCCCATCGATACACTAACCCTACAACCACAATCCGATCCTTCTCCTACACCAACAGCGGAGGAGATTCCTTCTGTCTCCGTCTCTCGACAGGTTTCCAGAAGGAAAAAGAGGGCCGGCATAAGGATCGGATACGGCAGAGACACCTCACTTCCCGACGACCCCTCGCCGATATCTCCACTTCCCGCAACAATTGAATCGTATTATTCTCAGCCTCCGGCAGCGGGCATCGAAAGAAAATTCTCCCTTCCTAAACAACTCTCCTCTTCTCATCTCGCAACTTCTGATGCTAACTCCCTTACAGTTGTTGCTCACTGCGATAACATCGATGCTGATCCCCCTAGGATCAATGAAGAAGACGCTGGTGCTGGAGGTTCCACGTTTGAGGAGAAATTGGAGCAGATCAGGGCTCGAATTTCAGAAGAACTCCGGCGCATCGGGGATATGGCTGCTTCTGTATCCGCAACAAGAAAGGAGTCCGCAAGGAGGAGGAGAAAAGCGGCCCAGAATTTGAATTTAGCATCCCTCAACTACAAACGACTGGAAAAGCAGTTAGAGGAAGCTTGTGAGGCTGAAGACTTTGAGAGGGCAGAGAGTGTCAGTGAGAGCCTTGCAGCCGCAGAAAAGGAGAAGCAAGGCTTCACCAATGCATTGCGAGATGCAGAAGCGGATTGTGACTCTGTTGATCTCAAGATGCAGGAGGTTTTGGAGTTGCAGATTGTCGCTGAGGAGGAAGGCGTGTCGTTGCTCCAACAATTCACCAAGGTCAGTAGTAGGAAATTCTTCATCACCATGCATAGAGAACCAGTACTTTAGGATACTTGATCGTCGCAGTAAACTATCAGGAAATTAGGTTAATTTCATCGATTATTTTGAGCTTTTACTCATGGTCTTGCCCTCAACTCACTTCTATCTGATTGAGGAACATTGCCTATAGTTCCAGTATTCGCAACATAGAAACAAAGGATACACTGATTATTAGGGAAGAGACTTGTCTGTACATGTATCTTCGATTTAGACCACTCTTTGCCAATGGGTCAGCTTACTCATCAGCACTTTTGTGGGTACGAACAAATGTTACTCATTTGAAGTTAAGCAATTCCTCCTGGAATCATTAAATTTTAGAGGAGCAGTAGTCTAACTTTAGTCCCTTAGTATTCAAGATGTTCAACCAACTTTACCGCATTTGTTCTTTCATTGGATCAAAATTGCAATTTCGTAATATTTATTTGTGTTCTCCAGGATGCTGCCAATAATGCAGATTTAGTCTTGAAGAATGCAGAAGAACTCTCTTCCAAAGAAATGGGCGAATGGCTCTCATCAACAGAAGACTCAGAGGTGAAGAAAATGGAATTGGAAATTGAATCATATTTAATAAACGATGCCCGTTTGGCATTGAATGATTCTATTGAGCACTCGATTGAGGATGATAAAAGAGAAAAAGAACTCCTTTGTAAGAAACAAGATTTGCTGACAGAGGAATTGGAGACACTACTTGCTTTGGTAAGACAAAAGGAAGCGGAGATTGCAGAAAACGATTCTAATATCCAAGAAGTCGAGAAAAGGATTGCTGATGTGGTGTCTGAGTTTCATGAGGTACAGTCAAGCGTCAATTTGAAGTACGATAACTTGCAGTCAGTCCTTTCTAGGATGGAGGTGGAGAGTGAAGCTTTATCCTTGAAAAAGAACGAAGTTGATGACTTCTTGGCTCAAGAAGAAAAGCGAGGAGCGAAGCTCAAAGAACTTGCCAGTTTTTCCGCAGATGAGGCAAAAGCACGCCAAGAACTTGTTGGTCTAAGAAAGTCTTTGGCATTGTTGATTTTGAAGTCCAGGGAGGATAAAGTGAGACTTGGCAAGACTGAAGAGAAAATTTTGGAGGACGTCCAAATTCTCAGACGACAGGTTTCTACTGCAAGAGCTTCTCTACGCGTAAGTTATGCTCATAACCTATGGCACATATTAATTAATATCTTCCAAGTAAGGAAACAAAAAGCAAAACAAAATATAGAAGTGTCGCCCCAGAATCTGTATCGTGCTGGATTCTGACACGTCTGATATGGGTACTTCATCCCATTGAAAAGAATCCATGCAACATAGATTTATCCGATACTGTGATATTGTTGGTGCTAGCAAGCATCAAGCACCTCATTGGCTGGTTCCAGTGGATCCACTAATTTATGATGTCAAAAAGCGAAGTGGTGCCTTTAGTATTAGGTCTTGCAGTAGCTCGCCAATAACGTGGTGTTTGAAGATTGATGCTCGCTCATGTCAGACAAGTCTAATGATATTGATATCATCACATACATGAATCTAAAACAAACCAAAAATAAGAATGTACGTAAAATAACAAAGATTGTAGGAAAAGAAACACTAATGGTCAATCTCCAGCCATGTTGACTTGTTCATTTCAATATATATCAACAGATTCGGAAAACTGGAAACACCGTCTCGATGTGACATTGCTTGAAAGTAATAGCTGTTCTCATTCATTTCCTATCCACAAAGTAATAGTTGTATAGTCATACATATAGGAATGTTAATTGATGACTCATTGGAAAAAGGTGATTTAGACACTCCTTGTACATCTCTCCAATGTGTTCCCAGTTTTTTTGTTCTTAATCATATATGAAAATGAGACTTAGTTTGCAGATGAGTAAAATTCTTTGGTGTTATCAAATTACTCAGATCCACCTTCTGTCATTGATATGTAAACAAATCCCAAACCCCAAAGTCTGACAGATCCCAGTGAAATGATTACAATGGTCGCTGCTCAATCACCTAAGTCAAGCAACTTATATCAATCTTAAATTAAGGAAGAATATTTTAACCTTTTCAACTATTCAAATGCACACTAGTATGCTTATCTTTGGAGATCAATAATATAAGTAGGACTTTGTTCATTTTGAGAAGTACCAATTTTTCTGGATGTAAAATGGCTATCTCCTCAAAAACAACCAAAAATCCTAATTGATTTCTCAAAACTCATATAAATTATAAGATGAACCCACGATGCCAACCAGTTGAGAAGATTCAAAACCAAGACAAGAGCCACTTTAGCCTGGTCTGGTTACTGTATAAATGAATGGACTGACGCATAATGCCCATGGCATTGGCATTGTATCCAATATAATTCTTTAATTTTTGATAAATGATACCTTGACACTATTGAGCTGTAGATATCAGACCTTTCTGTTTAACACGGAAGCCTTAGGGAGGATTTTCATTTTAAACTATATATAAGAGTCCGTATACAGAAATTTTGAAATTATTTAGTTCAGCAGACATATCTACTTTTTCCTGTGTCCAGTGCATGAAACCACCTAGGGTAGAACAAGAAGACGCTGTTTTCTGTAGGGCGCTTCTGGTGTTGGTAAATGTGCCTTCAAATTCGAAGTTCTCACTCAAAACATCCACTTTCACCAGATGCATATCTGACAATCAGATCAGCATCGCTATCTTCCCTCAACAGATTTGTCTATCATACCAATTATGAATTAAACTTTTGTTCCATTTATCTTTGAAGGAACTTTCTTCAACAAGGTCAAGCATCCATCAAGAAATTGCTTCTTCTAAGCAGCGGATACTCTTCATAGACAAGAGAGGCCCAGAGCTGGAGGCTGAAAAAAAAGTGGCTGCTGCTGCAAGAAATTTCAAGGAAGCAGGGCGAATAGCTACTGAGGCAAAGACACTGAGTTTTGAAAAGGAAAACATACAGATTAAAATGGAGGCAGCCATTTTAGAGCTTGAAAAGATAGAGGAAGAGATCAAAGACATTGTTAACACATTGCAGGAGACAGAGGAGCAAATTTCATCCAAGGAAAAAAAGGCAGCAATGGCTGGGTGTGAGAGGCTACGTTTAGTTGCAGCTGCTGCCATGGCCGAGAGATCAGCTGCTCTTGAATTAGGTGATCTTGAAGAAGCCAACGTTTTATTTGCAGAGGCTGAAGCAGCAAACTCCGAGGCAACAAAGCTTCAACAGGCCTATGATTTCAAAGAAGAGGAGTTTGGAAGTATACCAAAACACTTGATATCCATGGAACTGATCACCAATCTTGGAGGAAAACAATTGGCAGAAATGGCTGCATCTGTTTCTCTCTCTGCAGCATGAGGATCACAAGTGCATAGGTAAGTGGATGTGGAAGGATCAATGGGACAGTTATAGAACTCAAAGATGGAAACTTTAGTTATGGCAACCCACAAGAAGGAGCAGAATGAGCACCCCTAGAAAGAAGATAGTATAGGGGTGAAGCACCTTGGAATTTTTGCAATAATTCAGCATGGGAGTAGCACCAAGAGGAAAATGCATGCCACTATATGCAGAACATAGTTTAGTCTTTTGAGTGTTATGATTTTAATCAGGATATTCATCTCTCATCTAGTGTCTATGCCATTCGTTTCAGCTTTTAGATTCTGTTGGACTGTGATTTGTTCGTCACTGCAATTTTGCTGATCAGAATTTTCGTTTCTTTTTCCAATTTAGGTTTACTGTAATTTATGTGTGAAGGTTTTATCCTCCACCAGAAATTGATGTTTGAATTATTTCTGTAATTAATGGTCTTCCTTACAAAATTATGAAGTGAAATGTCTTATGTTGTTCAGTCCGTGAATATATGTAGTTCAATAGAATTTCTTGATGTCTGCTTAATATCTTGAATCTGTTGACTGCTCCACATTTCCATATTGTTCTTGTGGTATTGAAAGGTCTTAAACATGAATTGGGGAATAAAAGGGCTACAAAAGTAGTGACAGCTTTATGGGATTTGTTCATAGAGGATTCAGATCCATCATTCTTATGTGTAGTACACACTTCCAGACCATCAGGTCTTCAACACCTGACTGCTATCTCCTGTAAAGGTGATCAGGATCAATCCTCCTTTTCTTGTTCCACTTCTTATTTGTTTCTTCTCCTCAGTACCGCAGCCTTCCTTCAGACAGTTCGCCATCAAAAACCCAAGGATAGACTGTAGTGTTTGAAATGGTGTTCCATCTCAATTATCATCCATATCTACACACCTGTAATGTGGATACTGCTCATTTTCTTGGAACTCTCTTAGAAACATGTACTTGGTAGCATTTTCCTGGAACTCTGATGGTTTCATTAGGAAAGCCCACTGCGCAGCTCTTCTCCAATTCACAGAGAAGCTGATCAAAGAAAAACAGGTGGATAAGTCCACTGAATTTCTAATATTGATCATTTTTCTATTCAATGCTTGTCAGGTAGGTAAGAGGGTACATGAGAGTGCCCTTGTTGAAATGGACTTCTTGCGGTGTTGATTTGCATTGCTGATTCAAGTTTATAGATTCTGGGTTCCTTCACAAAACTTAGATAAATACCTTTCCTGGGGTACCATCGCTTCTGCTCAAGTTCCTTCAAAGACCTGATTAGATTAAACAGCTCTGCATACAAGACCCGACTGGATTGAGAAAAGATGAGGAAATTAACCTCACGGGGGTATTGGAATATGCATGTTATATCTATAACAGAGAATTTTACATCAGGTTCTGTCTGCTCACTTGCATTATGTCTTATTGGCCATTTAGCTCAGGAGGGAAGTGGGAATGAATTTTTTTTTTTGTAAACGAAGTTTGAAGAATTCTACTCCCCCGCTTCACACCCTCTTTTATTAAGGACTAAAGTGAAAAATGGCGCTGGAGCTCATCACTGAAGCATGGTGGCATGGCTTTTTGGAATTAGAGAAGAACTTCTTCGTGTGAGCAGCGTACTTATAAGGCTGTTCGGACCCCCTCCCTCTTGTATGAGGTGCGTTGCCATCGTCTCTTTCTCCTTTGCCAGGTTACGTGGCATGGATTCATCGCAACTCTTGTCCCCCAAAAGAATTTTGGTCGGTCATTGAATGCAACTTTCCCACTTTGGTCGAGTATTGGGACAATCCATATGATTCATTAGAGAAAGGATGGGGAGCGTTGTTACCTTCTGTATGAGCCCAAATTCTAACATCTGCCCGTTCATTTTGAGAAACGATTGCTTCAGATTACAACAAAAGACTTGTCAAATGACCACTCTTTTAATTCTGAAAAACCTTTCCCAAATCAAGTGCTAAAACTTGTGTATTCATCAAACTTTTACTTGATTCAAATGACAACTAATAGAGATCATGAAAAGCAAATGATTATTGATTCAATGCAAGGTCGCTTCATGGTCTCAATATTAGTACCATCAATCTTACCAAGTCAATCTTTGAATTTAGTAGGAATAGTGCAGTATGAGTTAAGTGTCAGATCAAATCTTACGCCAATTGAAACAACGTCAGATTTGGACTAAAATCTAAGGGTTAGAAATAACCAATTAGAGTGATTTTTGGTGTGTATATCCACCAAGGTGTGCTAAGCATCCATGTGGTCAGTGGGCCCAAATAAATCGGATTTGACGCCAATTCAATTGGCTTCAACTTGTTGACTGATTGGTGACCTCTAACGATCCAGTCTCATGGATCGACTTACACCAAAAATATCCTGATTGGTGATCTGATTATCCAAAAAATTACATGGCTAAAAATCACCTCATGAGAAAACGGTAGAATCCAATGGCTAGAAATCACCAATAGAGTTGATTGTTGGTCTGTAGGTCCATCAGGAGTGGGCCAATATTCCGGGGTCAGTGGGCCAAAAGAGCGCCACTTGTTTGGCACTTAAAACGCCCAACTGTTAATGAAGGTTCCAGGCTATCTAGCTAGGGAATCTAGCCCTCTTTTGAAAAATAAAAACGTGCAATAGAAAAGGGTAAAACCAGTTGGCATGCTCTCCAGGTTTCCCACCAAAAAAACAAAACATTGTTTGGTTTAGATGGAATATCCTTGCGTCCAAACTATAAGGACTTGCGAGAGCCAGATGATGGGGGTGGGGGAGCACGAGTTTGGTCACATTAAGGGGTCCAAAAAGGCCATATGGCAATTCTTCCCACAGACTGAACCATGGATCTTTATCCCAGCCCTTGGTGGAACTACACACAAAAAATCAACCTGATTGGTGATTTCTAGCCACTTAATTGGAGCACTTATCACTGGATCATTTCTATCCGTTGATTTTATATTGGTTGTTTTTTTTGGGTACCCAAATCGAATTTTGGGTTTAGGTCCAGCAAGAGGTCAGTGGGCCCAGAAAAGTGCTGCACATGGCACTTTTAAGAGTGGAAGATCAAAGTTTGCTCCTTTCTGGTAGGAGGAAAAAAATTCCGTAGCAAACTTACCACTTGACCATTCGAAAATCAAAGAGGCGTATTGAAACGAGGAAGATCCCAAATAAGTGCCACATTTCCACTCCCTTATCCGTTGGCAACGAAAAAACGATTGCTTCAGACGTAATTAGAGAAGTTCATCGAAATTCATTCGGGAAGATCTTATGGGTTCAGCCTCCTGCTGTTCCTTCTGTTGCTCTTCTATATGGTATTTCCCCAAGTTGGTTTATTCCTCTTCGACAGTTGGGTTCCGACATTTCTGCAACAAAAAGTCCAAACACTACTCCTCTTCTTCTCTTTGTGTCTTTACTAACAAATATAATAACAAGCTCGTAAATGGGTTCTCTTTGGATTCCCTTCTATGCCACCGTAGAAGAGAGACGGAATGCATCGAAGAAGAAGAAGATGATGATGATGAGCATTGTTGGTCGGGGCACGAGGAGGGGAGAGGCGAAAGACAACAATCAGGTGGAAAAAAAGAATCAGGAGCGACGATGAGGGAGAAAGAAGAAGCTATTGCTATTCCTATTCCCCAAGAGAAAGAGAAATTGGCAATCGTAGCCGCTTGCGTTGTTGGTCTCCTCACCGGCCTTGGCGTTGTGCTCTTCAATAACGCGGTGCGTTCTTCCTTTTCTCTTTGCCTTTGGCCCTTCACTTCACCAATTCAATTCAACAAAAAAAAAAAATGCTCTCCAGCTGTGATTCAAATTGCTGATTTCTAGGTGCATCAAATACGGGACATCTTCTGGGACGGAATTCCTTCACGAGGTGCCTCATGGTTGAGGGAGGAGCCCATCCAAGAGAATTGGCAACGAGTCGTTTTAGTTCCCATTTGTGGGGGTGTTATGGTGGGGATGTTGAACTCTCTTCGTGCTGCTCTCCAAACCCCCCTCCCTTACCAATTCCAATCCCAGGGAGGATCCTACCTGATTTCTAATCTCAAGGCTGCGTTGAGACCCGTTTTGAAGGCTGTGGCAGCTTCTATCACCCTTGGCACAGGCAACTCCTTGGGGCCTGAAGGTCCTAGTGTTGAAATAGGTGCATCCATAGCCAAGGGAGTCGCTTATATATTTGACCCCAGTAATCAAAGAAGCCTCTCTCTTGTGGCTGCGGGATCTGCCGCTGGTATCTCATCAGGTTGCAAAGTTTCCACTACTCTTAACTTGTTCAATCCCAAAGTATATGATCATTTTCGCATTGTACTTATTATTGTCCTGCTTTCATAGGCTTCAACGCTGCTGTTGCTGGCTGCTTTTTTGCTGTGGAGTCAGTCTTATGGCCATCACAAGCACATTCGTCCCCATCACTTACTAATACAACTTCAGTGGTGATACTCAGTGCCGTAATAGCTTCCGTAGTATCAGAAGTGGGTCTTGGTTCTGAACCAGCATTCAAGGTCCCAGAATATGATTTCCGTTCTCCAAGTGGTACATCATTATGCCTTTATTTCTCAATTAAATGATCATTCTGTGGAATCAAACTAGATGGGGGCCTGAGTTCAAGTCGACTCAAAACTCCATCAGTTACTTTGTCAAGCCTTTTGACTTCTTTTTTTTTTTTTGATGAGACAAGCCTTTTGACTTAAAAGTTTATAATATAATCTAATTGTTAGAAGATTTTTCCAAGTATTTGATCAAATTTTTCTGGGTTTTAAGAAAACCAGTCCTCCCTTACCCACATCTTAATCGAGGTAATTCAAGTTAACTCAAGAGAGCTTTCCAGTACTCAACCAAGTTTCTAACAAGTAGATGGAAAGTTTTTTTTTCTTTTGAAAGAGAAAGAATTCTGATGTTGTTCCTGTGATCCAATACATCTTCAGAACTTCCACTGTATCTTTTGCTGGGTACCCTATGCGGGTTGGTTTCACTAAGCTTATCCAGGTGCACATCATATGCGATTATGGCCGTTGACAATGTTCACAAGGCAACAGGGATATCAAAGGATGTGTTTCCTGTAGTGGGTGGCTTAGCTGTGGGGCTGATAGCCTTAGCATATCCTGAGATTCTTTATTGGGGTTTTGAGAATGTCGACATTTTGTTGGAATCTCGACCATTTGTGAAAGGCCTCCCTGCTGATCTATTGCTTCAGTTAGTAGGGGTCAAGATAGTAGCAACCTCCTTGTGCCGGGCTTCTGGGTTGGTGGGAGGCTACTATGCGCCATCTCTCTTCATTGGTGCAGCAACCGGCATGGCATATGGGAAATTTGCTAGCTATGCAATCTCCCAGTCCGATCCTATATTTCATCTCTCCATCTTGGAAGTGGCATCACCTCAAGCATATGGCCTGGTACAACTCTAAAACATAATTATATCTTAACATACAGGAAAATATATTCTATTGACTATTTCGGAGAAACATCTACATGGGTAATTGATAAACCATCAATTCATAGCTTTTCTTGTTTTCTGTTATTACTTATTAGTATATGTTACTATGTGATTTTAATGTACTTCTTTATTACTACAGATGTTTTTCTCTGATAATTCTAGGAATTAATATTTGTATATAACAATATACTTGTCAATCTCATTGTGTATCTGTACAGACGTGAAGTTTCGGGTTTTCCAGGGCTCCCAATGTACTTCTTTATTACTACAGATGTTTTTCTCTGATAATTCTAGGAATTAATATTTGTATATAACAATATACTTGTCAATCTCATTGTGTATCTGTACAGACGTGAAGTTTCGGGTTTTCCAGGGCTCCCAATGCACACCCTGTGTCCTTGTTGATTGATGCATACTGTCTTCAAGTTACATAGCTCAGCTGCAATTTCACTTATTTGTGAGCTATAAACTGGGATGAAGAGTATATACAAACTTAACCTTTGTCTTGTATTCTACCCTTTTAAAGAGATACAGACTAGATTGTAGTTTATTACACATCAGTACATCAATATGGAATCTGGAGCAAGTCGATAACCGATCTACTTCAGTTGAAGTTCCTTGGTGCGACATGCTGTCTCTGGCGTTACAATGGTGAAGAAAAAACAAATTATACTTGTGGACTCTGAATAATGACATTATAGAACTGTGAAGATATGAACTTTCTTATTGTTATGAACTAGAAACTACTATTTTCTTTAGAGAACCAAACATCTTGGGGTTTCTTTCCCTTTTTCTAACCTCTCGTTTATTTCCTAAGCAGTCCATGAAAAGCAGCCTAACCTTTAGTACTCCCTAATTTAGGTTAAATAATAAATCACATAAATGAGCTGACTTAGCATTTGGAACCAGATGGCCTGTGCCATGTTGTTGCCATTTAAATAATTTTTCTCTATCTCTATATTTTAACAAAAGCTGATTCACCCATGGGTATTCCAAAATTTTGGCATGCTTTATTACCGTTGAGATTCTCGGTGCAGGTGGGGATGGCTGCCACGCTTGCGGGGGTATGTCAGGTACCTCTCACTGCAGTTCTCCTCCTCTTTGAACTTACACAGGACTATCGGATAGTTCTACCACTATTGGGAGCTGTTGGGTTGTCTTCATTGATTGCATCTGGCCAGACAAGTAAAAGGAATGTTGGAGATAAAACAACATATTTAGAAGAAAAGGTCCGTGCCTCTGAACAACAAAGGTCTTCCTCAAACTCAAGTAGGCCGTTGTCTGGTTCTGCTTGTGCTGCAGAAGTATGTAATACAACTGACCTGTGTGAACTCGAGAGTTCACTCTGTGTAGATGACTCTGTTACCGAAATCAAAGATTTGGAAGAAAGGATTTTTGTTTCACAAGCCATGCGAACAAGATATGTGACTGTCCTGATGAGCACTTTGCTGACAGAAGCAGTTACTCTCATGCTTGAAGAGAAGCAGTCTTGTGCATTGATAGTTGATAATGACAACTTCCTGATCGGTTTCCTGACGCTTGGAGACATTCAAGAGTTCAGCAAATTAGCCAACGCGAGAAGTGGGCAAGTCGAGGTGAAATACCCTGTATCCAATGCTTCAAGACCCAAAATCATGTAGAATTGTAGAAATCATTCTGTTGATTTTGTTTTTGACTCAAAGCAAATCAATAGCAGTATTAGCAACTCAGCCTATTAACCAAAAGTAGGTTAAAAAAAATGACGGAGAAATGGATCTTAGGTTTAGAGAGAGAGAACAGTAAACTAGTTGTGATTCTTCAGGCTTTTACCTTCTGTAAGAGAGAGAGTGAGCATGAAAATTACCAATTCAAGTATCAATTCAGACTATAGAATTACCCATTTTAGGTATTTTGAACAGGAATCTAGCCAGACCAATTTGAAGCTTTTATGCTGTTTCTCAAAAATACGTCACCTTGTTTGTTTCACATATCAGTATTTCTTAACTAAATTTATTCAGGTACAGAAGCTTCTTATATCTGAAATGTGCCACTTGAATGGTGAAAAATGTCGAGTATTATGGACTGCAACACCAGACATGAATCTCCTTACTGCACAGAGTATTATGAATAGACATGGTGTAAATCAACTTCCAGTTGTTTCAGAACATGTTGAAGACTGCAAAGGATACCCAGTTGGTCTCTTAGACAGAGAGTGTATCAGTCTCGCTTGCAGGTAGTTTTGCCTACTTCACCCATTGACTCTCATGGTGTTTTCTACAAGTAGTACACATACTAATATGACCTTTGTCTTTGCTTTGTCTTTATCTAGAGCTGTTGCAATACAAGAATTCCTCAGCCTGTTCTCTACAGCAAAAGGGCACGAACCCTAATAGGAAACAGAAATAGATACATGGATACTTTTGGTGTTAAATTTACCAGAGATTAACCAGGATAACCTGCGATCTTTACATTGTAATGGAATCTCAGGGGTGATGTCCAGGAAATCTTTCAGAAAGTTTTCCTCCAAATGATGCAGCTTAGCATTGCAATGCACTAACGAGTTCTTTAACTGGGACCTGATATCAGGTCAAGCAGTTTAGAGGTGAGAACAATAGTACCTTAACGAGTGGAGAGTTATCAAGGGCCACATTGTTTGGATTCTGTGCTCGATACATCAATACCAGTTAAACAGGCCTTCATGATGCCACAATCAGATTAAAAGAGATCACCTTTTTCTCCACTGGAGTTTCACATATATTATTCCTAGCATGAACCCTCGTTTATTCTTGAAGAAGAGAGACTGAAGAGAATGCCCCAGAATATTAGTTAGGCCAAGCTCAAAGAGATTGGTGCATCCTAACAGCTCAAGAGGTGCTTATTTTTTCCACTGTCCTTAAATGGGCGATTTATCTTGAACCACTAGTCATTGTGAAAAATTCCAACCAATCCAATCTTGTATCAGGAACAGATATTCTTTTGTTTCAATTTTTTTTTTTTTTTTGTATAGTTTCTTCGTATCAGGCAGGCAGACAGTTATATCTACGCTTGAATTTGAAATACATGGGCTTATACCTACAATGACTCTACAGCAGCCAAGTTAAACGTATGATGCATTGGTGGTTCTGGAAGCCTTAGTTGGCTAAAATGGTGTGTATCCTTCTTTTTTATTTGCATTCTTTTCTTTTAACGATTTTTTTATTTATTTTGGCAACCAACATCATCAAATTTGGTGTTGGTCACATTCAAAAGTCACAACATGTACATTTAGGGTACATTTGTTTACTGAGAATTTAATTCCGCATGATTCGACAAGGTGTGCAAGTCATTTATTGCACAATGTGAAGTCAATATTCATAATGGGACTTTTTTTTTTGTAATCAAGATCATACTATATTATGAAGAAAAGGGGCTACTATGATTTTCTCTTCCGTCATTCAAAATTGGCTGGATGAGCCATGAGGAAGGAGAGACGGACCACATATGACTATTAGACCAAGTTTTGCCTTAGTGGCTATTAAATGAGCTCTAGAGTTTGTCTCCCTATAAGAGAAGCAAAAGGATATTTTCTTCAAAAAAAAAAACTAGCAAAATGAAAGACTTCTTGTCACGCCCCGGACCTGGGCACCCACATCTGACCTGAATGCCTGAAAAATAATCCGTTTACCCAAGATCTAGGGTGTGATAAAAATAAAAAATAAATAAAATTGCTCCAAAATAATTTTTAAAAACAACCATAATTCATAATAGATCAAAATAAAAAATCTTTTCTAAAGATGTTTTGGCTAAAACTTTTATTAGAAGTCTTTTTTAATTAACTTTTTAGAATTTTAAGGGATATACGTAAAATTTTCTAAAAAATATAATTTCAATAAACATTTATTTTATTAACTTTTTAGTATTAAAAAATTGTTTTAAACATCTTTTGTAAATGCACATTGTCTAAAAATACCATTTACTATTTTATTTTAACAAATTTTCACTCTCAACTGGCTCTATCAAGTTTTGTTAAAAAATAACATAATTTGATTTATGGCAGAAACACTACATATGTGTCAGATTATATATTTTATTAAAATGCAAATAATAAAGCAAAAGTACTAAATCAATCAATTCAGATTTAAAATAGACCAATAAAGTTAAGATTCAAGTTATTCCAATTATAAAACCAAAATAAATAAATAAAATTATATGTCTTTAATAAACGTTTCAATATTCTTTAGTACACCGTCTTTCAGTCCATCGTTTCTTCTATCTCCAAATAATCTGAAAAATATTATCGGTTGAACCGTAAGCTTATGAAAGCCCAATAAGATTTAACCATTACATCATATCTATGACAGTTCTATCAATCAATAGTTCATACGCAGAATATATGTATTGAAGAAGAATAACAAGTATTATAAAATAAATTATGACTCGAAATTAATATGTATATGCAACCAATAACTCGCCATGGGTCTCCTTCTCTTTCCCACACCGGGAGCAATTCAATCAATAACTCTTCTGCGGGGGGTTTAGGGTTTTGCACCCAAAAGCTGCAAGCCTTTCTTGCTTAAAAATTTTCAACCATTGGAATCAATTTAACACTTCAAAAATGTATGCAATTCAATATCTAACCATTCAATAGACCTCTAAAATTTCAATACATTCGAGTGTAACCCAAATTAATTAATTGAAAAATCATAGAAGAGTGTACTTGTTATTACTTTCTCTTAAATTCAAGAGAGATGAAAATATGTAGTATATTTCTTTAATTGTTGTCGGATGAAGTCATTCTTCTAGTATGTTATGCTTCGGAGTCTGATCAATATTTTTATCTCAATAGATGATGTCAAATGGTGACACGTTATAGTGTTTCTAGGGCTTCGAAGGATCTTTAAGTTATTCTTTAATAAAGGTGCTTCAATGAAGGAAGATGGAAAAAAATATGAAAAAAATATTTGAGTAATGATTTAGGGTTTTTAAGAATTCCTAAGCTCCAAATGCTTTATTAAATAGGTTTAAAAAGTAGGATTTATAATTTTATGTGATTTTTATCACTTTAAAAGGGGTGAATTTTATAACTCATTAAAAGGCTTATTTTAATATAGATATGGGCTAAAAATAGGCCTAAGGCCTATGGGTATCAAGCAGGCTTCATTTAAGATTATTATTAAGTTCAAAATGCATTTAAATTGGCCTACGGGCTCGTTCAACAAGTATAACTCATTAATTATTTATTATGACTACGTCACTCATAGACCACAATAGAAATATAGTTAATTATCATTGAAAATAAATTGTAGAAAAAGAAATTAAGGAGTCAAATTCAACTTTTTATAATTAAGTTATTCAAAAATTCATGAACAAAAGTTCAGGGTATTACACGTCTTGATCATTCATAGTTTTGGATGATCTACATCCATTTGATTGTGATCTAGTGGTGATTATCGCATTCCATCCATCTCTGACAATTAGAAGATATTTTTGCCCTTGTTAATTTTACTACAAAAAGGTAGTTCCAAGCTTCTATATGGTATGGAAAGTTTTAAAGCCATGAGATATGTATGTACTTTCATTCTAATGGTAATCTTCATATACCTTTTATCATATTTCAAGGAGATAATTAGTTTTGCAAAAACATTCATAGTAGTTTATTGAGAAGGATGCTCATCATATTACATAATTGTAAAAAACAATTGCTAAACCACACACACACACACACACACACATATAGTTTAGAATTACTTATCAGTGAACATTCTTTATGTAGTTTCTAAGTTTGTAGTAACTCCTAATTAATTGCAAACCGATTTATCTACCTAATTAATGAGCTTAGGTTACTTCTCTTTAATTTCTATGGGAAATTGTAGCAACTGCAAACTAACCAACTACAGTCTAAACTATATTTCTTGATGCCTTTGAGTCTGATGATAATGTCAGTTTTCTTATCAGACCTTTCTATGAGATTTTCAGTTTCAGTTTAGTCAAGTCAACATTTTTTTACTTATAAAACCTACATTTACTATTTTGGGTCGTTACAGATGAACTCGACCAACCTGTTGAAAACTAAGGAATGTTGATTGATGATCGATTTGAGATCGAGATCAAAATCATGCTTTGATTTTTCTTTCTTATTCTTCATCTCTGGAGAGATTAAAGGTAACGAATTAGATTAGTAAATAAAAATGAAAATGAGGGAAAAAATTTAGGGTTTATTTGAGTATGCTGCTTGAACGCCATTGACTTTCAAAACCTTATTTTCTCACGATATAATCGAGCTGTTCAAGCTTTCTTCATGTTCTCTCTCGATTCTTTCTTCGTAGAAGCTTTCACGACCTTGCTCAAACCCTAAAATCATAGCTTCTCTTTGTCTTCGACGGGGAGATAGAATCTTGCAAGGATAAACTCTACCAGCTTGTTGAAAAACAAAGAATGTTGATGGATGATCGATTTGAGATCGAGGTCAAGATAGGGTATTATTTTTCTTTATCCTTCTTCATGTCTGGAGAGATTGCATGTAATGATTAGATTAGTAAATAATAAATAAATCAATAAAAAGGACTGAAAAAATGAAGGTTTTTTGAGTATATATATGCTCAAACATCGTTTACTTTCAAAACCCTGTTTTGTAGTAAGTGAAGGAGATTGACGAGTAAATCTTTGATAACGGACGTCGACCGTACTCTTAAAGATGAGTAAAAATTCGACAGCTGGAGTCAGCGAAGCCGATGACGACCCACAATATGAGCCACATGGCACACTCTTAGAGGATGCTGTTCGTATGGATGTTTGGTCAATCCTTAGGTGGACCTATATACAAACCAAAAATCAACCCGATTAGTGATTTCTAAGTGTTGGATTGGAGTCATTTTCATGGGTGATTTTAGCCGTGGGAATTTTGAGCATTATTGACCATTATTTGGGGTATTAGGATCCAAAGGTCTGAAATTACTAGTCATGCTGATTTTTGGTTTGTAGGTCCAACTGCGGATTGGCCAAACATTCATACGGTCAGCATCCTCTAAGAGAGTGCCATGTGGATCATATTGTGGGTTGTCATCGGCTTCGCTGACTAGGGGTTGTTTAGAGTGTTTTTTGAAAAATTTGTACTAATCGAGTATTAATTGCGTATGATATAAGAAAAAATTTAGAACGGGAATAGTACGAATATAATCTGTTTTAAAAATTTTGAAATACGAGAAAAAATGTTTAAATAAATGGGAAACAATAAAAAAAGTGACCGGATATTGGCACCTTTGTTTTCACTCTGTAAACCCAAAAATCCCACTCCCTCTTTTTTCGCTCATCACACCCATAAAAAAAAAACCACCCCAAAAAAAAGTTTAGGAGAAGAAGAAGAAGAAGAGGAGGAGGAACTTCTCCTCTCTCTCTCGATTCTAGGCTGCATCGGCTGCCCCCGAGGCCGAGCGTGGAATGCCACACTTGGCAACAATGTGGCATTCCACACTCGGCCTCGGGGCTGCCGATGCAGCCCAGAATCGAGAGAGAGAGAGAGAGAGAGAGAGAGAGAGAGAGAGAGAGAGAGAGAGAGAGAGAGAGAGAGAGAGAGAGAGAGAGAGAGAGAGAGAGAGACTCGGCCTCGGGGCTGCCGATGCAGCCCAGAATCGAGAGAGAGAGAGAGAGAGAGAGAGAGAGAGAGAGAGAGAGAGAGAGAGAGAGAGAGAGAGAGAGAGAGAGAGAGAGAGAGAGAGAGAGAGAGAGAGACATGTACCTCTTCTTTTCCTCTTCTGTTTTTCTTCTTCTTTTTTTTTTGGTGGATGGGTGCGATGAGTGATGGGTTTACTGAGCAAAAATGCGGGTTCCAATATCCCGTCCATAAAACAAGGTATGGGAATAATTTGTGTCGAATTAGTATAAAGGGTCCGGGCCAAAAATTCGTGTGTATATATATGTATAATTTTGGCTCTTTACATTTTTTGCTCGGTCACCTAAAACAGTCACGTGGAAATTGATCATATGGATGTTATGCCCAGCCCTAGGTGGACCTACAGACCAAACATCAGCCTGAGTAGTTCATTATATCCGTTGGATTTTAGTCTTTTTCATTTTTTACTTTTCAACCGTGAGATTTGATCATTATTTTGGGGTACAAAGATCCGATGGCTAGAAATTGCCCCAGGCTGATTTTTGTTCTACACTATGTAGGTCTACCTTGGGACGGGCCTAAGTGGCAAAGATAAGTCCAAGTAGTAAGCGTTGGATTGGAGTCAATTTCATGGGTTGATTTTTAACCGTGTAATTCGAGCATTATTTGAGGTACAAAGATTCAAAGGTTTGAAATCACTAATCAGGATGATTTTAGGCATGTAAGTCCACCTAGGGATGGGCCAAACATCCATACGGTAAGTGGCCTCTAAACATATGCCACAAGGCTCATATTGAGGTCCGTCATGGCGTCATCTATAAGAGTGTTCACGTCAACGGTCTCTAATTTTTTTTTATCTGAAATCCAATGGTCGCTATTCTATGGGCCAAACATAATGGAAAATTTTAGATACAGAGGACTTTGAATGCAGTCCGTGCAGAGGGCTGTCATGGCCCTACAAAGCTCTTTTTTTGGGCCCACTAACCGCATCGATGTTTAGCCCATCCCTTGGTGGATTTTCATACCAACAATCAGCTTGAATGGTTTTATCCAACCATTAATTTTAACACTATTTTAGGATTGAACTTAACCGGTGGATTCAAGCATTTTTTTTGCAGTACTTAATCCAACGGCAATAAATTATCAATCAAGCTTATTTTTGATGTGTGTATATATATCCACCAAGGGGTTGTCTAAACTCTAAAGTCTAAACATTCATGCGATTAGTGGCCCCGAAAAATATAGCTACGTAGGGTCACGAGAGCACTCTGCATAGTAGTTAGCAATTCCGAGGATTAACCGCAGTAAAGAAAAAGGGTAACCTAAAGGTCCTAAACCATTCACCTTCTTCTTCTCCTCTCCGAACCGAGAAAATCGCACCGTCTTTCTTTTTCTTTCTTTCTCTCTCTTCAAGTTCTTTCTCCCTCTCGCATCTGTTTCCTTTGCGTAATTGAAGAAGACGGCGTCAGCAGGAGGGCGAAGTTAGGCAACGGGATCTCATACGCATACCTCACCACTCCCTTCCTCTTCAACGGAGAAAACCCACAAATTAATTATTTCATCACCTCTCTCTCTCTAGGTGAGCAGTGAGTAGACCAGAGACCAGAGACCAGGGACCAGAGACCAGAGACCTTCGGTTGTGGAGAGAACTTTTTACTCTGCGTTTTTTTATCCCGGCGTCACAGACTCCCAGCTGCACCTAAATCTGCAACGTGGAGGAACACTCTTAGAGTCTTAGAGGATATAGACTATTGACCGTATGGAATAAAAGGAGGGTACAACGTACCTTGGACTTCCGGACGACGAAAAGAGAAAATAAGAGCTCCAGTCCAGAGTAATGGTGAAGGAGAGCAACAGTTGTACCACTTCTTCTTTTAGAAAGCTTCCGAGCGTCTCAAATAGAGAAATGGAAAAGGAGCAACAGGAGGCCTCGCGGCTTGTGGGCAGTATCGTGGAGAAGGGTTTCTCCACCACCGAACAGCCCTTTAAGAAGCCCCTCCGTGGCCCCTCATCTTTCCCCCGACCATCCCTTCTCCCTTTCCCTGTCGCTCGCCACCGCTCCCACGGACCCGTAAGCTTCTTTTTTTTTTTCTCCAGAAAGACAAATTGATTCTCACAATTAGGGCATGATTTGAGCTTTAATTTACATCAACTGGTTCGAAAAACCTAAATAGCTTTGTTTCTTGATAGGGTTGTTGAATTCTGAAACATACACAAATACTGGATCGTTCAGCCTTCACACAATTGATTTTTTGCTACTTGTGCACTTACACAACTCTCTATTAGAATTTTCCTGTAGTTTCATGTCCTGATTATTCAATCATGTTTCACAGCATTGGGCTCCTGTAGGCAGTGAAATGGATGTTGATAATGATGATGACTATGAAGATAAAGATGACGCAGACTTCAATCCTATAGCAGCCTTTGCCAATCCTATACTGAGGAAACAGAAGAAAGATTTGAATTTTAGCAGGTGGAGAGAACTAGTTCCCCAACAGCATTCTGCTCTAACCCAAGAAAACAAAATGGTTAACTCAGCTGCAGTGGAATCCATAAAAGGAAATGGAGAAAGGGAAGAAATTGACACTGTGGACATGAAAAATATGTCAAACTCATCTTTGCGTAAGGTAGATGCATATAGTCATACAAGAGTGAATAGAGAACTTAGTATAAATTCAACTGTCCGACGCTGTAGTAGTGGAGAGACCATGGCAACTGATTCGGGCATTAGGGCTCCAGGATCATACGTTGCTGATATGGAACTGGATAACTTGGATTTCTTTCCTGTTCAAGAATACGTCAAAGACGAAGGAACCAAACTCCATGATATCATGCCTAACAAATTCGAGAATGAACGAGGATCTATATCCCTTGAGAGTCAAATTGATGCTGAAAATCATGCGCGCTTACAGCAAATGTCTCCTGATGAGATTGCAGAAGCACAGGCTGAGATAATGGAGAAAATGAAGCCTGGATTATTAGAGATGCTAAAGAAGCGGGGACAAAACAAATTGGGGAAGCCTACAAGTTTGACGTCAGATTTGGATACTGGTCACCAGAAGGCTACTCCATGCCCTCAGAATCACTTTAACCAAGACTCAAAAAATGTTCCACACTCAGAAGAGGCTAAAGCTTCTAATGTTTCACCAATAACACTTGCAAGTGATACACAAAGTGCCCCAGATAATGGTGGGATGAAGACATTGGGCACACGTAATAACAGCATGTGGAATGCATGGAGTGAGAGAGTTGAGGCGGTCAGGGCATTAAGATTTTCCTTGGATGGGACTGTTTTGGCAAATGATTCTGTCCAACTACCTTATGCTGGTAACAATTAAATGCTTCATTACTTTTGGGAATATAGCTACTTAGTTGCACTTTTTAATAGCATTTTCAGCAGAAGTTTCTTCAATCTCCTTGCCAGGTGTTCCTTTTTTTTGTTGCTTATTTAGTTCTTTTTTTGTTCCGCATCTTTGCTTTCTCTTACACTCCCCGTGGGAAAAGAAGGGATAGTTTTTATCAAGCTGAAATACAAGTGGGGCCCTTTGATGGGAAGGAATTAAAACTGGGGAAAGTGATCCTACACCTACACAACTGTATTCTGTTTGTTTTTTTTCTTCTTTTTGATCATTTCTTCTTGTATTCTTTTTGTGATGCTGGATTTTACATTTGTTGCTCGTTTCCTTTTGTGTGGATTCTTTTACCTTCATGGTAGTGGAGATAATAATTTTCAAGATTCTACTGGGTTTTTTTTACAACCAGAGGTTCTGTACGTTCCTCGTTGCCTATAATGGAGATTGGTTAGATATTGTTAATTTGATTTTTTACTTATTCAACAACATTCATGCCTCCATCTTACAATGCTTGGATTTCCTTCTTCCATTCTACAGGTGATATTCCTGACCGCAGTCAATATAATGTTGATAATGTTACTGAACGTGACTTCTTGCGAACTGAGGGGGATCCTGGTGCTACAGGATACACAATTAAAGAGGCGGTAGCACTTATTAGAAGCATGGTTAGTTTACATACTTATTTTGCACACTGATGATTTTGTTGCCTTTGGCAACTTGAAACTTTGTGAATGAACTTTGCTTATTGCTGTTTTTGAGGGTCGATGAATCATTATGATATTTCTGTTCCAATTTCTGCCTCTTATTCTCCCTCTGAATCAAACTATTCCATCTTGCTGCCATGATTGACATCTCATGTGGGTGTAACATAGGACGATAACATGTAAAGGGTGATTGTGCTTTGGAGGATGATATTTTCCGGACCCAATTTTTTCCTAATAATTTTTGAATGAAAATATATAAGATGTCAAATCATTGCGAACTTTTATTCATTGGTGCTCCAAAATAACATTTGAGGAAATTATATCTATATATATAGTACTTTTGTTTTTGGTGGACAGTATCATTACATTTTACAATATAACTGGCATGCAGTGGGGGGCTCTTGTAAAGATGTTATTGTGCAAGGTAAAATTGACGGGACATGGTTGCTGTAAAAGCTGTACTACCTGAGACATTTATCAATAATTGACTATTTTCCTATTTTCTAAATTGTTTTCTTATCATTGGCCTCTAGGTATATTGAGAATTCTATACGGTTGTAGGATGGATGTTTTATCGCTGGCCATTGCATAGGGCAACTGTTAAGGTCCTAACATTTCAAATTATTATAATCTCAATCAAATACCAGAAGATGCCTTGGTCAAAGCAAACCAAAATTCCGAATAGTCCTGGATGCAGACAATGCCTAGCTAATTGAATACTCATAGAATAGAATATTCGAAGAAGATCCATTGACTATGTCATTAGTTTGTTCATCTAGTCATATACCTCATAGTACTACATTGTATCCTGTACTCTTTTGATAGAGGGTCCTGTCCTTTAATGAAGTGTGCCATCCCCAATGATTCAAGGTGAATTAGAATACTTCTCAACTGGACATGATAATTTTTCTGTATTTAATCCTCATTGATTTGATTGTCTGTTGTATAATTCTGCAAAATATTCTTTGGCTCTAAAGTGACACCCCTAAATTTTGGGTTACATAATGTAGAATGTCTACATTTTGTGCATTTTCATATCTAAATATTTCTGTATTTTCTGTTTTATGAACTATTAAATTTGGGGTACAGAAAATTGTGACATTCAACTTTATTTACCTGAATGTGGATTCCAGATTCCAGGACAGCGAGCCCTTGCATTGCAGCTCCTTTCATCTGTGCTTGATAAGGCTTTATTCAACTTGCTACAAAGCCAAGTTGGCTGTGATACGAGAAATGCTGGTAACATTGACAAGCTTGTTGACTGGAAGGCGGTTTGGGCTTTTGCTCTTGGACCTGAACCTGAGCTTGCCTTATCACTAAGGTGAATTTCAACTGTCTTTTTTTTTTCTTTTTAATTTTTTCTTCTGATTATAGCTTGTTGTCCTTGTGTTAATTTAGAAACTGTAAGTGGATAAGGGATTTTGTTAGGATTAATAGCAGGTAAGTGAGGATAATTAAAGGATTATGGGTTCAGGTGAGCTGAAGCATCCCATGAGACCATTACAAAGGGAGAAGTTGGAGAGGACCAGTTGGGAGAGAGAGAACGAGATTGGAGAGGAGTCGAGGCCAGGGGACCACAATAGCTCAAGGAATGGAATGGGATTCAAAAACCAAAACTTCCTTTCCATGAGGGTCTCACCACCTATTTATACTGTGCCCCTTTAGGGGTGGAATAGGGGAGTACGTGGCCACTATCATGGCTACTGACACTCCTGATTGGCTCTTTCCATGTGTCAGGGAGTTGGTGGCGGCACCATACGAAGTACGGTCCCCCCTTTATGTTATTCCACAACATCAAGCATGGTCGATATCCTTAAGGGACCGTCAGTGGCATTTAGTGAGCCTTGACGGCACATTCTTATCAACATACAGCACCTTGTTGGCAAGTGGGCAAGACTTGCCATTAGACCCTTGATGTTGAGAATAATACTAGCCACCTCTTCCTCCTTCCCTTCAAAGACAATGATTTCTCTCTTTCCAGAACTGCCAACAACTCACAAAGGGAGGCATTCGCCATAACATTCGCCCTCTAGAAGAAAAAGGCAAACCTATGCCAACTGGAAACAAGATTCAATAAAGAACTAGTTGTCACCCAAGACATCCCAAAGTCCGCGAAAAACACAGTCCAAACTTCTCTCGCCACATCACAATGCGATCTTATTTTGGTCAATTTTCAAATTTTCACATTTAGAACCTTTTAGGTTATTAAGTGATTCACTAGAATAATTTTATTGATGCAAGATTTTAATTTGGTGTACATATAGCCATCGATTTGGTTACGGTAATCCTGGCATTGGAATAGTACAAAAGTACTTTTCCTGTGATGCATTTCTTTTTCGCTGTCTCTTTTAATTTAGATGTTCCCTTAAAATAATCATTTAAGACTACTCACAGGATGGCTTTGGACGATAACCACATCTCTGTAGTTTTGACTTGTGCAAAAGTTATTCATTGTGTACTGAGCTGCGACATGAACGAGAACTTCTTCAATATTTCAGAGGTAGATTTGAGTCCCAGGGATCTTCTTTTCTGTCCATGATATTCATTTGGTTGCTCTTACTGAGTTCCTTTTTTCATTGAGTGGCTTTTTTCATCAAGGGAATTATTATTAGGAAACAGTGTTTCATTTATTGTTCTGTTTCCAGAAAATAGCAACCTATGAGAAGGAGATTTGTACTGCTCCTGTTTTTCGGAGTAGACCAGAGATTGATGTTGGTTTTCTTCATGGTGGATTTTGGAAATACAATACAAAACCTTCCAACATCTTCCCTTTAGGTGATGAGATGGTGGATGATGAGAATGAAGAGAAAAATACTATTAAGGACGACATTGTTGTGGCTGGACAAGATTTTGCTGCAGGTCTGGTTAGGATGGGAATCACTCCAAGAATATGTTATCTTTTGGAGGTAAGCATGATTATGTCTAGAGCACTCTTTTTGTCTCTCTTTATTTGATGATGGGTAATACATTATTTTTCCATTTGAATTGATTTTCATTCTGGAGAGTATGATGTTGATATTGGGAGTGTCCTAAATGTCAGTTGTTTCTTAAGACATGTTTGACATTATTAGTTCTCTGTATGTGTACACATACATATGTATAAATATGGATGTATATGGCTCCAGATGCATTAATAGAAGATATGGATCTAGACAGAATTGGATGGAGGAACAGGATTGGTGTTGCTAACCCCAAATAGTTGGGATAAGGCTCTAACAATGTTGATGATGACACATACATAACTTAGTGATTTTCTTTTCTAGTATTGTTTTTCAGTACAATGTTCTTTGGCTCTGAGAATTGTATTTCTATTGAAGAATATGATGCACATTGTTGCTAAGATTGCATCTGGACTTTTACATTACTCACTTCTTCAAGAGATAGATTATGCTGGACAATACGGCAAAAAGATTTAAATTTGAATTTCAAATTAGGTTTCAGCCCAGGTTGAAACCGAATTTTTGGGCCAAATTTTGAAATTATGTTGAAATCTTGGAAAAATCATAAACGGTATGCAATTATTTATTATTATCCTTTATTAATGAAAATAAAATTTCTCTCTCTCTCTGTTATCTTTGTTGAGTGGGCTGAAATTTTGGGACTCGAGTTTTGATTTTGACTAGCTCGAAATTTTGGGAGTTTCGGCAAAATTTAAAATCTTGATATGACTGGCTGGTTTCTATTCTCCTTATTTCTTTAATTTAGGGAAACTAAGTTAAGGTTTGGAAGGAAATAGGTGTGGGCTTAATGCTAAGTTAAGGCTAGGGTTAGGGATAAGCTTTTTTTGGACTGTTTATATGGGTGAAACTATTGAAAAACCAGATCTAATTAGTTGTTGGACAATTTCTAGTTAGGTATTTAAGAACAGGATTTTTAGAAGGGTTCAACTAAGTTGTTATGGACTTGTATGAGAACAGTTGAGAAGAGTTCATGGTTGCAATGATTGGCTTAAAACAGAAAGTAATGTAAGAAGAAAAGGAAAGAGAAGAGAAGAAGGGAAGACATGAAGGCGTAGGGTTAGAATTTGCATTAACCTTGAGTCTTCTATTGGATGGAATAAATACCACATAGGGATATATTTCACACTGCCCTTTTGTAGGCTTCACACCCACAAACACTACAACTTTCAAAAATTACTTGAACTCCTTCAGTTATTATCCAAAACAAATGTTTAAAAGGGACTGCTATAGCTGCGTAACAGGTAGGTAAAGTTACCGTTATGACCATTGTAAAGGCTGTTATAACGGGTCACAGAATGGTCAAAGTCTTAATATCATATTTCTTTTTTGTTTATTTTTCAACTAAACTTAAATAACAGTTAATGGTTGTTATTTTCTAAATAACGACCATTATAATTGTCGAATACATTATAAAGTTTTTACCATTAAATTCCAAATAACCTAATGGGGTTGGATCGTTACCGTTATAACTGCCCTCATAATGAGGTTTAAACATTTTTTCAAACCACGTCTAGAACCTCTTGCACTTATCCAGAATCCAGATTTAGTAAAACTTGATTTACTAAGTCCGTGTTTGGTTCAATGGAAAATATTTTTATCTGAAAAAAGTCATTTCCTGTAAAAACGCTTTCCTAGAAAACAGTTTTTTTGGAAATGAGATTTTACTATGTTTGGATGAGAGAGAGAAATTCCAATGGCCCACTGAAGAAGAACCTATCCCCCTTTCTTTTCCAATCTCTCTCTCTCTCTCATCCATATCTCATCATCTCCTCACTCCATACCCTCTCTCTGTTTGCAATCTGTGCCATCCGAGACAAGCGAGACTCCTCATAGGACACGCTTTGCAACAGACTGTCTCCATCCTTGTTGCAGTCCTCTTAAGATCTTAGAACATAACACAACCTCTCATGACCAGTGCAGTGTTCGCACTAGCCCTTAACACACCCATCAACTCCCTCATATGCCACCTCGGTCTTAGTGTTCACAGTAAGCTGAACAATTTACCATGACTAGGATGAAGATCGTGCAAGTAAACACAAACAAATGCCTGAGATAGAGAATAAACACACATCAGATCTATGGATTTGGACTAGTGACTTACCATTCAACATACAATATGATGTTCTACATATGAAATAGCACGTGCTCAAGAGGTCTGCAATGCCAATAGGTTTTGGGAACCTTCATCTCAATGAGTAATGCATATTCCACCACAAGGAGATGTCAATGCTTCCTCTCAGCTACCCAATTTTATTTATGGTGTCAAAAGGATACGTGTTTCGTGGTTCAATACCATTTTCTGACAAGTAGCTTTAGAGGTCACAAGAAAGATATTCCTCACACTTATCAATTCTCTTATGAAATGCCATAAACATGTGACTTTCCGATTCTTTGGATTTCATTAGACAAACCATAGGAGAAATTATTAGTGAAAGAATATTATGATGTTTTTTACAAAGTGAGCACTTTCTGTACCTTAGTTGGTGAAAGTTTGAATGTTATGTGTTTGTGTGGTTTAAGAGAAAGTCAATCGGGCTTTTCAGTAGAAAATATAATATACTCCCTCAGTTATAGTCTTAGTTAGATCTAGGGTATTGACCCATTATCCATGATAATTGTTCTAGAACAATTTGAAGCTGTAAATAGCAGATTTTGTTGCTTACATAATAGCTTGCTAATGATGGTAAATTTGCATAGCCGAGAGTTTAGTAAGGAAGCCAATAAGAATTGTATTCTGTACTATAAATATTAGACCTGGTGAAGGTCTTGTCAAAGAAGTATATAATGTCTAAGAATCCTGGAATTTGAAAACATGTTAGGGAGGTGTTATTGTTTGCTTGAGAGGGTTGATATGGTTGCACTATTTTTTCCAGTAGTTGTTGAAATTAGTGCGATTTTTATTATTATTTAAGTGTTAATTTCTGTGGCCTCAGACAAACCCTACCGCTGCTTTGGAAGAGTGCCTTATTTCTGTACTTACTGGATTAGCGAGGCATTCTCCGACATGTGCAACTGCTATCATCAGATGCCCAAGGCTTGTTCAAACGGTTGTTGACAGGTTTACTAAGAAAGACACATTGGAAATCTGTCCTTCTAAGATAAAATCTGTGACCCTTGTAAAGGTAAGCATAAACTCATCACTTAATCTAAGATAATTGTTCTTAATGTTCCAGTTGATGATTGTTTTAGCATTTACAATCAGAACAACTTATATATGATGTTTTATGAACAGGTGTTGGCTCAATCTGACAAGAAGAATTGCATTGATTTTATAAAGAAGGGGATATTCCGGGATATGATGTGGCATTTGTATCGACACCCATTGTCCCTTGACCACTGGATAAAATCAGGAAAGCAATACTGTAAACATGCGTCTGCCTTGATGATCGAACAACTACGCCTATGGAAGGTTTGCATTCAGTATGGGTATTGCATATCTTACTTTGCAGATTTTTTCCCTGCCTTATGCTTGTGGTTGAGTCCCCCTACCTTTGACAAACTCATCGAGAACAATGTCCTTGGTGAATTTGCTTCTATCTCAAGGGAAGCATACCTTGTTCTGGAGGCCCTGGCTAGAAGATTACCAAATCTTCATTCAGAGGAGCAACTAAACAAGCTAACCCTAGAGTTTGCCGATGATAACATGGAGACTTGGTCTTGGGGCCATGTCAGTCCTATGGTTGATCTAGCTCTGAAGTGGATATCCTTGAAGAGTAATCCATATCTGTATAAATTTTTTGAGTGGCACAGAGGAATTAAAACTAACTTTGCTGTCCACGATTCTTCTATGAGCTGTTTGTTGTGGGTGATTTCAGCTGTCATGCACATGCTTTCCAATATACTAAAAAAAGTGGCTCCAGTGGATACCAATAGCTTGCATGGAAGTGGTGGTCACGTTCCGTGGTTACCGGAATTTGTCCCTAAGATTGGACTCGAAATTGTGAAAAACAGATTTCTAAACTTTTCAGGTACAGATGATGTGGTTCCTACTGGAGGAGGCTCTTTGGTTAAGGTCCTATGTCATTTGAGACTTCATAGTGATCATGAGACATCATTATCTTCTGTTTGTTGCCTTCATGGATTAGTCCAGCTTATTGTCTCTCTTGACAAATCCATCCAGATAGCTAAGAGAGAAAATTGTAGTCTGTCCCCCCAAGGATATATTTTCTCAACAGAGGGTAAAATACTAGAGGATGGGATAGTTATGTGGTCTGAGGATGAATTGAGGAGTGTACTAGTTACCTTCATGACATTAGTTTCCTCAGTGTGGCATGATGTGCAGTCCATTGAGATGTTTGGCAGAGGAGGCTCTGCTCCTGGGATGGGACTTGGTTGGGGTGCCTCTGGTGGAGGGTTTTGGTCCGTTACTGTTTTACTGGAACAAAATGATGCTAGATTGCTCATGATCTTGCTTGAACTCTTTCAGACCGTGCTTGAGAAAGATGTCTCCACTGTTGAAGACGTGACTTTTGTTCTGCAAAGGATTAACTCTGCCCTAGGACTGTGTTTAGTTGTAGGTCCGAGGGATACAATTATCATAGAGAAGGCATTAGATTTCTTGCTCCAAGCTCCTGTTCTGAAGTACCTTGATCACTCTGTTCGCCATTTTCTTTTCCTTAATAGGAGAGTCAAACCATTTGGGTGGGAATATAAAGAAGATGACTACCTGTGCTTCAGTAGGATTTTAAATTTTCACTTCAGAAACAGGTGGTTGTGTGTAAAGAGGAAGTCTAAAGCAGTAGATAGCAATAGTGATCCCGACCATAAAACATTTGAGAATTGTAGCAATGCTCTGGATACCATTCATGAGGACTTAGACACATCAGACATGACTGCTCGTGATCCTCACTGTGCTTCTTTGGTAATAGAGTGGGCTCACCAGAGACTGCCCCTTCCCATGCATTGGTTCCTCAGCCCAATCTGCACAGCTGCTCTTGATCTTCCAAATGCTTCTAATATACAAAATCCCATGTGCTCACCTGCTGATGGAGTTCTTGAGGTAGCAAAAAGTGGACTTTTCCTCCTTCTAGGTCTGGAAGCAATTTCCTCTTTCCCTGATGTCCAATGCTCACCAATTTGTGGTGTTCCTTTGGTTTGGAAATTACATTCTTTGTCCGTGGTCTTACTTTCTGGAATGGGTGTGCTTCAAGAAGAGAAAAGCAGAGATGTGTACGAAACTTTACAAAATCTGTATGGACTGCATCTCGATGAATCAAGATGTGGCAGAAGCATCAAACCCCTTCAGGACAAGAATGAGAACTTATTGCCAGAAACTGGGAAGAAATATGGAGTGGAATTTCTCAAGTTTCAGTCTGACATACATGAGACTTATTCCACATTTATTGAGACTCTTGTTGAGCAATTTGGTGCTGTATCTTACGGTGATGTGATTTATGGCCGGCAAGTTGCAATGTATCTACACCGTTCTGTTGAAGCAGCAGTCCGTCTTGCTGCCTGGAATGCACTATCTAATGCTCATAACCTTGAACTGTTGCCTCCTCTAGGGAAATGCTTTGCTGAGACTGAAGGATACCTAGATGTTGAGGTACGGTGATAACTGATAACCTGCTGGTTTGTCTTTTTAATATTCATGTTGTTAACTTATTTGTTAAAAAGTCGGTTTATTTATACTACTTTCCTTGCACTGCTCATACTCTAATTTTTTTGATTGATATTGAAACCACCTGTAAATTCAAAAGAAAACATTGCGGACAATCAAGAACCAGAATCTCAAGAATCCATACATCAAAAACAATGACAGCTGAACTGTTTATCTACACATTATTTTCTGAATGGATTCAAAATTGAACCTCAATTACCTAATTGGAAACCAAAGACCTGAAAGAAAAGCTGTGGCTGAACTTTGCAAGGGTGATGCAGGACATCTAACCAATATTCGCCAAAAGCCGCGATTGTTGGTAGCGTGAGATTAAATTCCTTTATCTCATAACCCATGATCCAGGCCCTCGGTCAAACCCTCCTTCGTAGGTCCCATTTCACATGGGCCATCCCACCCCGAGTGTGCCCCATATACTCAGGCTGCCCCACTCGAGCCCAGTGTGAAAATGCCCCTGCATTAATCACCCCCGGTGAGGAGTCTCGAACACGAGACCTCCCGCTCTGATACCATTTTGATGGAGGACATCTAACCAATACTCTCCAAAAGCCGTGACTATTGGTAGCGTGAGATTAAATTCCTTTATCTTATAGCCCATGATCCAGGCCCTCGGTCGAACCCTCCTTCGTGGGTCCCATTTCACACGGGCCATCCCACCCCAAGTGTACCCCATATACTCGGGCTGCCCCACTCCAGCCCAGTGTGAAAATGTCCCTGCATTAAAGGGCAGTAGACTCCAGAGTCTACGACTAAATGAGGGAAAGCATAGACACATCCAGCTACGTAAAGGATCTAAGACTGATTCCGGTATGACCCAACACATCCCGAAGGAAGCAAAGAAAAGACTCCAAATCTCCCAAGCAATCTTACAATGCAACAAAAGATGGTTGACCGACTCCCCAGCTCCCTTGCACATATAGTAATAGTTGGCCATCACCCAATTTCTTTTGACGAGGTTATCCGCGGTGAGGATCTTCCCTAAGGATGTGCACCAAACAAAGAACGCTACTTTCGACAGGACGGGACTTTAGACCCCCACACTTTTAGCCTTTGTATAAGCAATCCTCCGAGAAGAGTATGAAAGCATCGATTTCGATCTCATGTGCCTATCCAACATCACATAGAAGAAATGATCAGAGAACTCCCATTAGTCCTGCCCAAGGAAATAAATTTCACGAAATTATCGAAATACTTCGCGAAAGATTTCCATTTTCTAGGTTACCGACAGGAAAGAATACTTACGTCGAAATAATGTTAAATTTCCCGAAATATTTTCATTCATGTCGAAATATTTCGCGTGAACAGTAAATTTCGATCAATTGACAATGTAAATATGTATTATTTCGGTCGAAATGTTTCGACATGCATGGAAACATTTCAATCGTAGGTAGGAAACATCTCATTTGAGCTCAAAACCGCTATAAATCTCATATTTGATCCATTTAATCACTTTCCATACATTTCGTTTATACAAATGATCATTCCATTGTAGATTTTTTGGTTCGTGGATTTTCTGGTTCATGAAAACATTGGGAGTTTTTTCAAATTCCAAATATACATAAAGATAAAATTTCTTGCTACAAATAAATAGGTTAGGTGTAAATTCATTAAATTTATGAATCTATGATGCATTTATACTAGATTTGTGCACGGATTGAAAATCGTTTAGGGTGAAAATTTGGAATTTGGGAAAAACTCCAATTTCATTGGTTTTTACCCTAAACATCCATGATTGTGCATAAATTGATTATATGTTGCATAACTTAGCCCGTTCTACAAGTTGGTTTGGGTTAAAAAAAAATTATCTCTAAATTTTTTTTTCAAATAAAAAATTAAACGTTCAAAAAATTAAATAAATATTATAAGTTAATAGTAAGTAGGTTTTCTAAAATTACATATAATGTTAAGAAATTAATGTAAGTGAATAAGGATTTGTTAATATATTACTTTATGACTTTTTTATAATTAGCAATTAAATAATAGTTATATAATTAAATTAAACCTTGACTAATTAAAGATACTTGCCGCGACATATTATAGACCATTATGGTCATTCATTTCCACACTACATATGGTTGTATATTATGGTTTGAAAGTTTATGAGTGTGTTTTTATGCTTGTTTCATCATTTCCCAAACTTTCCACAAACATTTCCACAATATTTCCATCATTTCCACATTATTTCCATCATTTCCACGAAAAATGTATTATTTCCACACTGGTCGAAATATTTCCACGAAATATTTCCATTTTTAGATTGGTCGAAATAAACCTCGAAACCGAAATTTATTTCCTTGGTCCTGCCAATCCACCTGATGCCATCCTCTAGAGACATCAATCGCCGTCCCCTCCAATCTGAGAGGAAGAGCCGCCATGTCCAGAATTTCCCAGTCGTTCAAGTTTCGTCTGAAGCCAAAATCCCAAACGAGAACACTACCCTCCCCCACCAGAAAGTGTTGTACAGTTTCCTGTTTCTTCGTAGAAATCGCGAAGAGCCGGGGGAACTCCACCATGAGGGCCTTGTCGCCACACCAAACGTTGCATCAAAAACGGACTCTGTTACCAGCTCCCACTTTGAAATAGATGCCTACAAAGGAGGATATTTTCAAGATCCCTTTTCAGACACCACAACCATAAGAGGATTTGACATCCCTGCTAAACCACTCTAGAGGCTCGCAACCATGTCTAGCCGCGATGACTTGCTTCCATAAGCTCTCTACCTCCACAGCAAAGTGCCATATCCATTTCCCCAAGAGCACGATTCATCAATCTCAAATCCTTGCTGCTTAAACCATCCAACTTTTTAGGAGAGCAAATGATCTTCCAATCAACCAGAGGATAACCCTTCCCCTCTTCCCTACCAAACCACAAGAAGCGTCGGAAAAATGACTTCAACCTCCTGGCCACTCCTACTGGCATGGAGAAGAGGGAAATATAATAGATAGGGAGATTGGAAAGAGTACTCTTGATCATGAATACTCTTACCTCCTTTGGATAAGTATTTTGCCTTCTAGACTGGCAATCTTCTTTCGCACCTGTAGATGATTGGATCCCACACATGGTTCAAAGTCGATGGTTTCGTTTCGGTTTTGGTTGCGGGCGAAACCGAAACGTTTCGGTAGTTTCGGCGGTTTCGGCTCGAAATTTGGTGAAACCAAAGTAAAGGAGTCAGTAGTTTCGGAAGTTTCGGTCGTAGTTTCGGTAGTTTCGGTTCGAAACTTGGCGAAACCATATTATGAAGTTCAAAAAATTCTAAAAAATAATGAAACTGAAGTCGAAACTACCGAAACTGAGGCGAAACTTTGTAGTTTCTGATACAAACCCGCATCTTGTCTTGGCCTGTAGCGAAACTTTAAACCATGATCCCACATAGCCTTAGACCTGTAAGGTGCTCCAAGAGGCAGGCCAAGATACATAGAAGCAGCTGTAAACTCCAAGGAAGAAGTGAGGTCATTGACATCCTCAACCTCACCAATCGGGTATAAAATGCTCCTCCTAAAATTATCCTTAAGACCTGAAACCACCTTGAAACAAGCAAGGGTACCTTTCAGTAGAAGGCATTGATCTCGGGTTGCCCCTAAGAAGACAAGCATGTTGTTGGCAAACTGTAAGTGAGATATCTTGGGTCCCAAAGCCCTTATCTAAAATCCGACCAACATCTGTCTGTCTACAGCTTTATCAATCATGCGGTCAAGAGCCTCCACTACCACGTTAAAGAGAAAATGAGAGAGAGGATCACCCTGCCTAAGGCCCCTAGAGCTCCTGAAATAGCTGCCTGGCAAACCATTGATAAGAATCGAGAATGAAGCCGATGAAATACACCTAAAGATTCATCTTCTCCAGGTAGAGCCAAAACTCATTCTTTGCAATAGATAATCCAAGAACTCCCAACAGATGTGATCATAGGCTTTGACTAAATCGATTTTGCAGACGATGCCTGGCTCCTTCGACATTAATCTCGCGTCAATGCATTCATTCGCCATAAGAACGCTATTAAGGATCTGTCTCCCATGCACAAAGGCTCCTTGAGAGGGGGAGATCACCCTAGGAATCACCTCCCTCATTTTAGACGCAAGGACTTTAGCCAACACCTTATAGAAACTACCCACTAGGTTGTTCGGCCTAAAATCTGAAATGTTCACTGCTCGTTGAACCTTAGGGATAAGGACAAGGAAAGTGCTATTTGACCAAGAATCGAGTAAGCAATCCTGTTGGAACTCCACAATAGCCGCCATGAAGTCTCCCCTCACAACCTCCCAACACTGACTGAAGAAAAAAAGAGAGAAGCCGTCTGGGCCTGGAGCCTTATCTCCTCCCAAGGCTTTGATGGCGCTGGTAACCTCCTCCATCCGTCTCTCCTGCTAAGAAGCCTGGGCAGGAGAGATCTGGTCAAAGTCCAAGCCATCCAACTCATGACGGTCAAAGGATGTCTCCGTGTACAACTTGGAATAAAAATCAACTACCTCGTGCCTAATTGCCTCCTCATCAACCAGCGGAGTCCCATCTATCTCAACCTTGGCGATATGGTTAATTCTTCGACTGGCATTAGCAATGCGATGGAAGAATTTGGTATTGCCGTCTCCTTCCTTAAGCCATCCGACTCTAGACTTCTGCCTCCAACTTGTCTCCTCCATCCTAGCTAAGGATTGGAATCTAGTCTTCGCTTCAGCACGCTTGCAAACCTCGAGATCAGACAATGCCTTTGTTTCCTCCTTCATGTCTATTCCATCAATCTCTGGCAACAAAACTTTCATCTTGGAGTCAACACGGCCTAGCACCTCTCGGTTCCACTGAATGATCTGCCCCTTCAACGCTTTCAATTTCTTTCGTAGCACGGCTCCATCTCTACCCTTAAAGGAGAATGAATTCCACCACCCTTAACCAGGTCCACAAAATTAGGCTCCAAGAGCCACATGTTCTCGAACTTGAAAGGCTTAGGCCTAAGAGGGATCCCACCCGTGTCAAGTAAGATATGAGCGTGATTGGAAGTAGGTCTAGGCAAAATCTTCTGCATCACAGAAGCGTAGCGCTCGTCCCAGGAACCCGAAATCAGGAATCTATCCAATCTACACAATGTTGGGTTGTGTTGATTATTGGACCACATGAAGGCTCCCCCATTCAAAGGGAGGTCCACTAAATCGAAGCAATGAATGAACTCCCCAAACTTTCGCATGCTTTTATTCGGTCTACAACCTCTTTTCTTTTCATCTGCATAGTGTATCACGTTAAAATCTCCCCCGATACACCATGGTAGAACCCAGTACCCGGCGATATTCTCCAATTCTTCCCAAAAGTGAACTCTTAGTCCTCTCTTTGTGGGACCGTAGACGCTCGTGAGCACCCAACAAAAATTCCATAGGCGATCGACATGCCAAAGAGACGGAGTAGGCACCAACCAAATCCTCTGTCACCTCAATAACCTCGGAATCCTATATAACTAGGATCCCGCCGGAAGCTCCGATGGCTGGGAGAGCATACCACCCACATTCTTTTTTACCCTAGAGACCACTATAAAGCCATGAGAGAAGTGTTCCATCTTGGTCTCTTGGAGGAGAACGATCTTAGCCCTGCTATCCTTGATGATACGCTTGACTGTTGCACGCTTGGTAGGATCCGTCAGTGAACACCAAAGCTCCCCAACTACCAAACTAGGACGAGATTAGGGACTCCCCGAGAGAGCACCCCTGCGATTTCTAGCATCCAATAAACTCTCCACTCCTGTAAGCTCGACCCCCAGCCTATGGAACTCCATTCTGGTCTTAGCAGACCATGTGGCACTTGAGATTGGAGTTGCGAGTCCCCGCTCTATCGTCGAATCCACGACATATGTCTCCATAGACTGAGACTACTCCACCGATGCTAGGTTTGCAGCACTGGAAACCACTGGGATCTGAAACCCCTCCACATCAGTCACTGGTACTGGACCCCGATCTTCAATACCCAGAGAGTCCCCTATGCTAATCTCCTCGGGCAGAGGATGAGGAGTCTGGACTTTGCTGGCAATGTTGATCAGTAAATTCTCTGCCTTTTTACCAAATCTTCTGAAAGATAACCCCTAGAATTGCACCCAAGTCGAGAATGGGGTGAATATGGAATTGAGAGGGATGAGGATAAATGGAAACAGAAAAAAGCCCGAGTTAGAAAGAATCGATAGAGCACCTCCACTAACTCGCTCAAGAGTCATGGCCACCGGAGGAAATGGAACACCCAACGCTACCCCCGGAACCTCCTGGTCTTGAGCGAAAGACTTGCTGGCTTCCTAAAGAGACAACAATTTGGAGCCATCAGCAATCGAGCACTCTCGGGGAGATGAAGGAAAGTTATAAACTACTACAATCTACCAAGAACTACAGAACATGATTCATGTTTCAGATGGCATTGCGAGTCAAATAGTTTTGTATTGTTCTATGGTTGCTGTGAGATCCACGCATCTTCGTGTCTATCCAATCCATTACAAACAGACATAAACTTAGCTTTGTGCTATTGTTTACAAATGTATTCCCCTTCAAGACACTACAGCTCAGTGGTACTATTTTGTCGAATTTTATTATTTAGGGCCAAAAGTTTAAAATAAATGAGAAGTATTTAAAACACATTCTCCAATTTTTTTAAATACTTCTTTGCTTTCGGGAGGTTCTTAGTTGAAACATGATTACTCCGTTAAGAATTTTAGAGTTAAAAACAACTTGTAGGGTTTGAAATCAAGATCAATTCTCACCAGGTTGCGTATTTTCAAGTTCATCAATAAAAAACTATTTTTCATTTAAAACCATGTTTCTTCATACATATAAGTCAAATTAATATTACACTAGTGTAATGCATCTAATCACCAACTGTTCTCATGTAATAAAAAAAAAAAATTACACAAAACTTTGACGAATTGAATTGTGTTATTTGACTTAAACTTGAAAAACTTTCGGTGGATTTCGCTTTAGAAACTATATTTCGGGAATTTCTGTACTCACTGAAACTGAAATTTGGGACAAAAATTTCGTTGTTTCGGCCGAAATTTTAAACCTTGCTGTTTACTTCAATAGGAACTTCGATATGAACATAAAAATCATATCAGTAGAGAGAATTTGGTAGTTTTTAGTTTGATCTTTTCAGACTTCGTATATTTTAATAATTCAGATACTTGCGTCAATGTGTGGAACGATATTAATCTTGGTTATGTTGATCTAAATGGTTTTATTTATTTATTTATAATATAATGAGTTATACGTGTTTTATCATGCTTGTTTTTTCACGTCTTTAAAAATCAGCCCGTTTTGCCAACGTTTTGGCAAAATTTCTCCAAACTTCCGTAAGTTGGCAAATTTTCACAGATTCTCTAAATGGAATTGAACTTCCCGAATTAATTCTGAATTTTAACCAACTGAAGTTTAGGGCAAAGTTGAAGTTTAGACACTTGATTCCAATGGTTAGACACTCATAAGCAACAGGTCTTTCAAGCTGTTAAAGAAGAGGGAATTCTGACATCCAACATTTTGGGACTGTTTAACAGGATAATGAAGGGATTCTGGAGGCATATACGAAGTCATGGATATCTGGGGGCCTCGACCGAGCTGCAGTTCGAGGATCCATGACATTTACATTGGCTCTGCACCATCTTTCATCTTTCATTTTTCACAATGATGCTGATGACAAGTTATTATTGAGAAATAAACTGTCGAAGTCTCTTCTGCGTGATTACTCGCGGAAACAGCAACATGAGGTATGCAAGTTGTTATGGAAACTGTTTTTATAGATCTGGTCAAATTACTGAAATAAGAGTGGGACGAGTTAACATACATACTTGTATAAACTAATCCACTTTGTTAGTGTGTGTTGGATTGAGACACAACCCCATGAAATCTAAACATGCTGAAATGATAATATAGGAAGATAAGACATGGTAGTACCCAGAAGCATAAGATGTAGCAAGGGAGAAAGGTATCGAATCTCACTACTTCATTGTCTGTGGCTCTAGTAGTGGAACGTTTGGGAACTGGCTGTGTATTGAATGGCTCCCAAGTGGATGGCCATTAGGAATTGTGAAGGGCTCAATCTACCTCATTGGTTCTATCTGGATAGAAATAAATCTATCAAAAACTATATAAAATAGTCTATCAGTGGTACTGGAGCAAAGAAGATAACGGCCAGTAGCCTTTATTGCTGTGTACATTACCCATGTCAGGCACAAATTTTCTTTTCTTTTACTTGTCAAAAAAAAAAAAAAATTCTATTCTTTTTAACCTTTTCAACAAGGTATGAATTTTACTGGGGTTTAACCGATCTTTGTTTGTGAAATGCAATTACAGGGCATGATATTAGACCTTCTACGATATACCAAGTCAGACACATCTCGGGAGCTTCAATGGAAGGAAGGTTCTAAACTGCAGACAAGTGAAATGGAAAGGAGGTTCAAGTTATTAACAGAAGCGTGTGAAGGGAATTCTTCTCTTTTGACTGAAATTGAGAAGCTGAAGTCCTTAGTGGAAAAAAGATAACATCCTGAACTTTTCCAAAATTTAAATATTGGTTCAGGACGTTGTATGGTGGGCTGCCGATACCAGATATGAACTGGGTCACTTCTAAATGACTGTTTCAAAGCCGTGGCAATCTGGGTTTTTTGTATGATATTAGCAATTGCAAGATGGAAGATCAAAGTTTTGAGATTGGTTTTGTATAATATTTAGTTTTAGTTATATATGTAAATTTCTCTTTTGCTAATGGGGGATGGGATCTTTCAATTGGGTTGACATTGTCTTGTACATGGATAGATTTTTTGTCGTAAAACTATTTTTGTTAATTTATAACTAGGTCATCTGTTTTCCAACTAATCTATTATTGGGAGAGTAAGGGCATCTCCAGCAGGTCGTCATTTTCATTGTCCAAACCAAAGTTTGGAGAGAAACCAATCTTCCTCCATCAGCCCCGCTAACCCCCGTGTGCATACTTGCTAAGTCGATCTACCACCACAAATATTGCATCCTTACCGTATGATCAAGGAAGTCCTATAAAATCCATAGAGAAATCGCTCCATACACGTGTAGGAATCGGTACTGGTTGGAGGAGTCCTAGTAGTGCCACATTTTCTGATTTGTTCCTTTGGCAGATTTCACACTCGGCAATGTAATCTCGGATGTCTGATTTGACCTTTGCCCAAAAAAAGGACCGCTTGATATGCTTGACAGTTTTATGTACCCCGGAGTGGCCGCCTAGTGGGCTGTCATGGGCCGCGTGAAGGACATTGGGCTTGATTGTCGAATTGCTGCTGAGCACTAGCTGATCCTTGAACCGGAGCTGGTTCTGGATCCATGTGTAACCCGGGTGGGTCTCCGAGTTTTGCACCAAGTCTTGTATAACTTTTTTTATGTCCGGGTCCCGTTCCCACTCCTGCTCCAACGTATCCATCCATTGAGATATGGGCATAGAAATAGCCATTATCATGGAAGTTAGTTGGGTTGAGTCCTCCTTGCGTGATAATGCGTCAGCCACAATATTCTCTTTGCCACTCCTGTATAGCAAATCAAAATCATATCCCATCAATTTAGTAAGCCACTTATGCTGTAATGGTGCAGAGAGTTTTTGCTCCAACATATATTTTAAGCTTAGGTGATCGCTCTTGATTTTGGAATGTCTTCCCACCAAGTATGGTCGCCACTTTAGTACGGCAAAAACAACGGCTAATAACTCTTTCTCATAGGTCGAGAGGCCCAAACTTCTATTGGCTAAGGCCTTACTAGCAAAAGCTATCGGACGGCCCTCTCGCAATAATACGGCACCAAGTCCAGTACCCGATGCATCACACTCCACTATGAATTCCTTGGAAAATTCTGGCATGGCCAGTACGGGTGTAGTGGTCATAGCTTGCTTAAGCTGGTCGAACGCTGCTTCTGCTTCATCTGTCCAATAGAAGTTGTCCTTTTTAGCATGGCTGTAAGTGGCTGGCTGATTTTGCCGTAATCACGGACGAATCGTCTGTAGTTGCCGGTGAGGCCCAAAAAGCCTCGTAAGCCCTTCAGTGTAGTGGGCTTGGGCCAGGATATCATACTTTCCACCTTGGCTGGGTCGGCTGCCACTCCTTGGCTGGAAATTAAAAGTCCTAGATATTCCAATTGTTGCTTTCCGAAGCTGCACTTTGATTTTTTTACATACAGTTGGTTTTGCCGTAAGACCTCCAACGTAGTAGCCAAGTGCTTGACATGATCCTCCCAACTGCGGCTATATACAAGTATGTCGTCAAAAAACACTAGAATGAAGTGACCCAAGTGGGGTTTGAATACCTCATTCATAAGCAACTGAAATGTAGCCGGTGCATTGGTTAGCCGAAAGGTTATAACCAAGAATTCATAATGGCCCTCGTGAGTCCGGAATGCCGTTTTGTGCACGTCATCGGGGTGCACCCCGATTTGATGGTATCCTGATCTGAGGTCCAATTTGGAAAAATATTGTGCCCCGTGTAATTCATCTAACAACTCATCTATTACCGGAATTGGAAATCGGTCTGATGGTGTCACAATTGAGTGCACGGTAGTCCACGCACATCCTCTAGGTGTTATCCTTTTTTCTCACTAAAAGGACAGTGCAGAGAATGGGCTAACGCTGGGTTGGACAGTACCGGCTTGTAGCATTTCCATCACAACCCATTCTATCTCATTCTTCTGGATATAGGGATAGCGGTAAGGCCTCAAGTTGGTTGGGCTACAACTAGGCTTGAGTGGAATCTTATGATCATGGGCCCTTTTGGGGGGTAGCCCAACTGGTTCTGCAAACACGTCCATGAATTCGTCAAGTAAACCAAACAACTTTGGTTCGATATACATGACAAATAATTGAGCTATAGCTCCTTCGCTTGATTTCTCAAGGGTTTTCAGCATTCGGTCGGCACCAATCATCTTTATCTTTCCGGTTGTTGCATCCCGTAGCACATGTCGTCGACCATTGTGATTGAATTCCATGCGTAGGTTTTGGAAGTCCCAAACTATTGGGCCCAATGTGGTTAACCATTGAACCCCGAGCACCATATCACACCCTTCCAAGGATAGCAATCTTAAGTCGGTCTGGAAAGTGGTTCCTTGCATGGACCATTCAAGTTGTTTGCACACTGCGGTACTAGAGATTTTTGAACCATCTGCCACCGTGACTAATAAAGGGTTAGTCTTTTGAGTCGGACACCCCGTTCGTTTGGCTACGCTCAGGTCGAGGAAATTATGCGTACTCCCTGAGTCAATCAAAATGGTAATGGGTTGTTTTTTTATAAACCCACGAACCCGCATGGTGTGGTAGGCTATCGACCCGGCCAAGGCTTGAACCAATATCAGTGGGGCTTCTTGAGTTTCACGTTCTGATTTGTCTGAATCTTCTACAAGCAACTCATCTTCTTCCTCCAAATCTTCTCCTTCAAGCAGAAATAATTGTCACTTTTACAACGATGCCCAAAGGAGTATATCTCATCACAATGATAGCAAAGTCCCTTGGCGCGTCATTCTTTCCATCTGATCCGTAGGAGAAATCCTTTTGATTGGGATCAAGGATTCCTTTGGTGAGGGTTTAAATGTCGGCATGGGTGGAGGGTTGTTGAACTTGCATGTTGCTCTTGCTTCACGTATAAGGGCCTCAGCCGTCTCCTCTTGTAACTTAGCTAACCCGATCGCTTGGGTTAGAGTAGTGGGCGCAAACATCATTACACTGTTACGAACCTTGTCCTTGAGTCCATTGGTGAAGCAGCTAATAAAGAATTCTTCATTCAGTCCTCTAGTTCAATTCATCAAGATTTCAAACTGCTCTTGGTAGGCAGCCACCGATCCAACTTGTCGTAGCTTGTTAGTTGGCCTGTGGAGTCGTCATACACCCCTTGTCCAAAACGCTTGCTTACATCGTGAACAAAGTCTTTCCATGTGATCAATTCCTTGGTTAATTCATAACCTTGGAACCAATCTAATGCATGTCCTTCCAAGTGAATGGAAGCTACATACACCTTGTCTTCATCGTCGACTTGATTGTAATCGAAGAACCTTTCACACCGGAATAGGCAGCCTCGAGGATTGACTCCTTCAAAGCGTGGGAAGTCAATCTTAGAGTGCTTGGTACGAATGGGCTCCCGATATGTAAATCGCCGTTGGCCTCCTTTGCGAGAGGTCCCATCACGATCGGCATCAAGTCGTCATTGACCCCCATTGCGAGAGGTCTCACCACGGTCAACCTCCGGTTGAACCAACCGTGAAGTTAGTTGATCGTATTTGAGGCTCATGGCTGCCATCCATTCCCTCAACTCCTTCAAGGTCTCAAATTGTTTTTCTACGTTCTCTCGCAAGCTATTGAAATTTTCTTCTATTTTTTTTAGCTTTTTGAGCTCTAGTCCGCCATTATCACCAATGTATACACAAGGCAAGATCGTTGCTCTGATACCACTGTTGAGAGCCCGGAAGAACCAGACAAGGAAACTAAAAGTTCTTTATCAAGGGAAATCCCCTTTTAATTCAAACAATAATGATAATTCAAAATTCAATGCTTACATTCTCGTTCCTTTACAGCCATGAGCATTAATTACACGAGTTAGCACTCGTTATTCCTTCCTCTAATCTAGGTAGTATCCAACGGTTTAATTATTTCCTTAGAAGGAAAGGCCGAAGATTTGCTCCTTTTGCAAGGAAAGGTAGAAAATTTGCAATTATCTTCTCCTTGAAGGGAAAGGTGGAAGATCTTCACGCGTAGGTAAGTTTCCTAACCTAGGCACGTAACACATCTTCATCCCCAAACCCTAATTCGTCGAGTTGCAGAAGAAGAATAAATAGATTGTCAGCTCGTCTTTGTGTTCGTTATTTGTGTTAACATCATCATCATCCTTGTAAGTTTTAACACGGCAAGTGCAGAACGTGTCGCGGAGCTTCTTCCATATCGTCTTCACCTCTTCACGCTGAACGCAAGACAGAAGGTGAGATTTCAGCTGCGATTGCATGAGTGGAGAGAAAACCATCATTTCCTGGGTCTGTTTTTCACACTGTTTTGGCTTTTTGGATCTCTGTTTTCTTCTAATATTTTCTAGGTGAGTGGTTTTAATCTTTTAATCTCATTTCCTGGTTTTAATTGATATTTTGGATGCCGGGTTTTCATGTGTTTGTGGTTTTGCTCTGTTTTGTTGGTGATTCTGCGTTAGGTGCGTTAGGCTTTTCATGGGTTTTCTGGTTCGTTTGATCTTAATTCGTGGTTTTGGGTAGTGGGTATTTGTGGTTTTCTGGTTTTGGATTTTTGGTTTTGGGTGATGAGTTTTTCCTTTTCCGTCAGCTATCTGGTTTCTTTGTTCTTAATTGGTGGTTTTGCGTGATGGGTTCTGTGGGTTTTGGTGGTTTATTTTGTTACAATAAGCTTGGTGGACGGGCTTAATTGATTATATATTTTTCCTGGTTTTGCTCATGGGTTTTCATGGTTCAACGGATTTGGTCATTTTTCAGACGTAAAATCTCATGGGTTTTCAGAAATTTTCTTCTGGGGCGCTTAGGCGACGATTCTGATCTTCGTTATTGTTTTGAGGATCATGGTTTCATGGGTTTTCTAGATGTTATATCTTATTGTCATCCCGTCTCTATTTCATTATATAGATGTTATATCTTATTGTTATGTTGGTAGAAATCCATCTGATCTGCTCAGCTTTTAATGGTATAGTTATGCTTCTGCGTTGTACTCGTGGAGACGTGAAGCCTTGACAGTTCAAACTCCAGGAATGCAAACCGGGAGTTTCTGTTATGTCTCTGATATGGTAGGAAGGAGTTTGCAATTTGTCTTGTAGAAGGTTGGAACCACGGGCTTGAGTATGAATTGGATCTATAATCTATTCATGGTCCCCTCGATTTTATTTTAATTTTCTTTTCAAATGTTGAAGGTCAATGGCCTAATTCGACTCATGGAAGGAGATCACTGAAGGGCCGATCAACATTGGGAACCCAGGTTGTTTAACAAACTATGATTAAGCATAGCTAATAGGATTGTGGTGGTTAGATTTGGATTCTAGGATTGTGCAGTAAATTGGAACTTGCCAAGATGGTGGAGGTAAGTTTTATATTTGCTGCTCTTTCCATTTTCTGCAAACAAACCATCTTATGTAATTTTCTTAAGCCATTTGTAAAGTGGTTCTGATAGCCCCTTTATAGCGGCGTGAGTGTTTGGTACCTTTGACTCAACTCGAAATTGATATTCTGTATATGTCTAATCAGGGTGGACTGTTTATGAGTTGTGGCCAAGTTTTCTACAAAATCTGAATTTGGACTTGGTGCTTGCAGCCCAACTGAACACCTAGAATTGATTATGAGTTGATTATACACCTAGAATCCAACTCATAACCAGTGGGGTGATTGCATGTTGTCTTGCTTTATTTTTTGATAAGACGAAGATGATATATATAATAAAAGGAGATCGAGAAGAACTCAAAAGTACAAAAGGAAACAAAAAACAAGGGAAACTGAAGATCAAAATTTTGTTTTTTAAATATTTCTCTTTTGTCAAATGTTGCTGTTCTGCATGGGAGTCTTACATGGTTCGCAGCTAGTGTTCGATTGTTTCAGTGTGGTGCTTCGTCTTCTTTGAGGCGTGAAGTACATTTTGCATTGTTCCTTGCTGATATGCTGGAGGTAGAAGGTCCAATTTCCCTCTGTTTCTACTGCTTATCACTTGTAGGTGGGTTGCAAGCACCAAGTCCAAATACAGATTTTGCAGAAAACAACTCATAATCAATCAGGGAAAGCTACTTGAAAGTAGGTTCAACCTCAACACACTGAAAGCTATGCTCATGTGAGCTTGGAGCTCAGAAAATTGGCTAGATATGAAGATGGTCCTGGATGACATATTCAGTTCTGGTTGCATAATATGATGACATGCAGCATGTGATACACGGGTAGCCTTGGGTGGTCGCATCTCACATCCTACAGATTAAGACATGGGAAGGACACAAAATAGAAGGTATGCAATCCACACAAGCCATCTTCTGATGCATGTAAGCAACATACCATCCTTCTTCATGACACAAAATAGAAGGTATGCAATCCACACCAGCCATCTTCTGGATGCATGTAAACAGCAAACCGTCCTTCTTCATGACTCCAAATATATTGCAGTATGTCACATGTTAGTAATTTATTCTATAAAAGTCATTTATTCATCTAATCCAATATTAATTGACTGTCTGAGCACTCAGAGACTCTCGTGAGTCTGTATACAAAGTATCTTCCACCGAGTAAAACTTCTGGCACATACACAAGTGCTTTTTGCAACGTACCCATGTGCTTTTGCTTTTAGGTGTACGTGCCCCGAGAACTCATTGGCTGTGATTGTGTGATTTACAATTTCTTGTGATAGAAGTTTTACTCTCTTCCACCCATTCCACAACTACTAATTCCAAGTTGGCATTAAAGTGCGTACCATCAATCATTTGCTTCTCTAATATTAAATGTGTGGTTTAGTTTTTCAACGCAAGTGAATGTGCAGTTTTGCGACTTCACATATGGCCTTTAAATAGAAATTCTGAAGGATTCTTATTTGAAGTACAAAAGAAGACAAAGGGTGAATTTCCAACTAAAAGTACCCAAAAGGGTGAGAGAAAGTAAGGAATCAGTTCTAAAACATGTCTTCAACTCTGTAGTACATCCCAACAGCTGAGAATTCAAACTATTTTTGCTGGATTTTGGCCACGAAAAGTTTAAAGCATTGACATGCTAATTAAGTTGGTAAACAACAAGACCACATGAGCTACGGATATAGGAGGTTCCTAATTATTTTACGATATGATGTGGTTTTAGTGATCTGTAGACCAGGGCATGGGCCACATCAATGCCAGTATGGCTGTAAGGGTATTACCGTTCTATGCTTTGTAAGGTTATCTTTGTAATTCATGTATTATTGTGTAATTCTGGTCATATATTAACAGACTGACAGCCCTTACAATTATGAATGAAAGGAATTTGTCAAATCTTACATGGACAAGAAACCAGTGACTCTCAAGATATATTCTATATGCTGATTTGAATATAGCTCTTAAAAGGTTAGATAGGAAGAGAGCTAGAGAGATCTTTTTTCCTTTTTCTTTTATTTTTTGTGGGAGTGTCTAAATTGTCTTAACTGAAACAACTCTTTTTTAATTTTTGCATAAAAGAGTATATTCTCAAAATAATAGGAACTATACAGTACAGAATTAAGAGCCTTAAAGGTGAATTGATATTCATAATAGCAATAGCTGGTGGTAGGAGGCTTTGAGGTTATGACTTATAACCCCAAGTGTGTGAATCCGAAGTGGGAGCAGCACCTTGGGTAAAACTAAAACATTTCAGCAACTAAGCTAGAGCCTTCCAAGGAGTTTCTTCCTCTTTCAAAACATACCAGGGTAAGGCTATCCCTAAATATTCCTATCAGGTAGAGTATATTTTTTGATTACTTACTGTCTAGCCAAAGAAAGCATCAGTAGAGCTTTGCTTGTAGTGTGTTTTGCCAATCCATAACTCCTTATCTGTCCTTCTGTTTTTCATCTTCTTCTTTCCCCTTTCCATACATTTTCTTCTATTTACTGTCGGACCAGTAGGTAAATCCAGAGGTGGACTGTCTACCAAGAAAGCATCAATAGAGATTTGCTTGTGGTGTGTTTTGCCAATCCATGACTCCTTATCTATCCTTCAGTTTTTCATTTTCTTATTTCCCCTTTCCCGTACATTTTCTTCTATTTACTGTCTAACAACAAGGTGAAATCAGAGGTTGACTGTCCAGCCAAAGAAAGCATTAGCAGAGTTTCCTTGCAGTGTGTTTTGCTGATCCAGGACTCCTTATATGTCCTTATTCTGTTTTCCATCTTTTTCTTTTCCAATTCCTGTACATTTTCTTTTATTTACTGTCTAACCGAGAAATAGAAACCAATAAATCACCACCAATACTTTTTCCATACCTCTGAGTTTTAAAACACAATTAAGAAGAAATGTTATCCACAATATAGTCTTCAGGTGTGTTACTAACAAATGCAGATTAGTGGCAACATCTGCAACATGAAGATGAGATGTAACCAAAAGGAGTATCTTGTATAGTCCCATCAAATGCATACATGATTAAAGGGACATCAAAAGCTTCAACATTTTCAGGTCCGGGAGAATAAATAGTGAAGATAATTGTGTAGGCTTACTCGCCATAAGGTAGGAAACCTTGGACTTGGTCACACAAAAGAGGCCTAAGAAGTACCCTCAAAACAGCTAAAATGAAACAAGAGATCCCAAAGACGATAAGCAGCACCTTGCACCACCTTATCAAAAGGCATTTGTGATTGGTTTAATATTAAAATGTACTAACTTAATAATCTTAATCTTCCAACTCTAATCTCTAAGGCTTGGTTATCTACAGAATTTATTCATGGTCAATAATTGGTGAAACAATTGATGAGGAGTTAAGTTCACATCATATCATACAATACCTATCAGAATTTGGGGTCAACAGTACATGCTCCATGAGCAATATTTTAAACTTTGTCTCAAGTAGAAATTTTGTAATGGTATGTGAAGCAAATGGAGCCCAAAGAATATTGCAGCAATATCCTATGTTGTGAGGCCAAGGATGATAAAAAAAAAAAATTGGCACAGGTAGTAGGAAGAAATTGATCTCTTTTTACTCTTCTGTGATATAAATTTCATTTTCCATGCAAAGTTTAATGAATTTTTGGCATTTCATAGATTAAACCTGAACCTATCCCATTTTATGTCATATTTCAACATTAGCCCCTAACACCGTCCTTAATACATTGTAAGAAAATAGTTTTTTTCTGCTACTTTACCACAATGAGTACATGCATCCATGGAAACCTAGGAATTTTGTTGTTTGTGCAGTTCTTCAGTGTACCAATTTGGTAGAGAAATTGGTGAGCTGACTTTGCATGGAAAATGCTATGTGGCGCACACTTAAGGGCCTATTGACTTTGGATGTGTTCCACCGATTGCTGGACCTACGTACCAAAAATCAACTCGATTTCTAACGGTTATATTTTAGTATATAAAAATGTTCAAATCCAACGGATATAAATCACTAATTAAACTGACTTTTTATGTGTAGATCCGTCAAGAGGAGGACCAAATCAGAAGTCAGTGTGCCCTTTATAGTATTGCACGTGGCATTTGGGAGGGGGCGTCAAAGTTTGAAGTCCTTATGGACATTAAACTCTGGCACTCATTCCGCGACCTTCTACTGAAGCGCGCTCCACTTGGAGCTGCTAGAAAACGGAGACGCCACGTGGTGCACCTGCTTTCATGCAAAAAACCATTAGATTAGGAACCCCTTCGACCCTTCCTGTAGATAATGGATGATATTACCCCTACCGGCAGACCAAGGTATTGGAGTCAGTGACAGAAAGTGGTAGGACAATACTACCTATCATGCTTCATGGCCCTCTAATATCATAGATGGATATGGATCAGATGGTCATCGAATGATCAGGAATCAACCAATCAATCAAATCATCATATGGGCAGAAAGAAATCTAAGGTCTTGAACTACTAGATCTCTTGGACGGGAGCGGTTGTATAATTGATCTTCGACTCTTGATCTCGCGTTCTATAATTAACGATCGAATCTGTTTTCATCTCATTAATTATTATCCAGCTAAGAGAAAACAAGAAAAATAAATAAAGCATGGAGGGATGGAGCGAGACAAAGACAATCTCGTTGTTCCGTCTCCGTCAGTGATGGCCAAAGAAGGGGAAAGCGCAACGGCTCCGCTACTCCAACCCTCGCCCACAGGAACTGCTTCATCGGCTCAAACCCTTGGAAATATCATTGTCTCTGTCGTCGGGACGGGCGTCTTAGGCCTCCCTTTCGCTTTCAGAATCGCCGGTTGGCTCGCTGGATCGATCGGAGTAATTGTCGCCGGAGTCTCCACTTACTATTGCATGCTGCTCCTCGTCGGTTCTACTCTCCTAAGCCATATATATATTTTTATTATTATTTGTAGAATCCAGAGAAAAAGAAAAAAAAAAGGAGTTAGGGTTTTTTCAGCCACCCATTTCCATGAAACGGACAACTTTTTCTGGGTTTACTTAATTTCCCGATTCCCCCAAATATTTGAATTTTTCCCCCTTTCTTAATTCTTACAGGTTCAATGCAGAGATAGATTACAGGCAGACGAATCGACAGAAGTACGAACATACGGTGACTTGGGTTTTAAAGCCTTCGGAAGAGCAGGTCGATTTCTAACGGAGTTCCTCATTTTGATCTCACAATCCGGAGGATCCGTAGCTTATCTGATATTCATCGGCCAAAACCTATCATCCATCTTCAGAAACTCCCACCTCACATTCTCTTCCTTCATATTTCTCCTCGTCCCGATTGAAATCGCTCTCTCGTGGGTTCGTTCTCTCTCTGCCCTCGCGCCCTTCAGCTTATTCGCCGATATCTGTAACGTACTGGCGATGGCGATCGTAGTGAAAGAAGATCTCCAACTGTTCGACGGTTTCTCTAAGACGAAGGCCATAACAAGCGTGGGAGGATTGCCGTTCGCGGGAGGGGTTGCGGTGTTCTGCTTCGAGGGGTTTGGGATGACATTGGCGTTGGAGACGTCGATGAGAGAAAGGAGGAGGTTTCGCTGGGTTCTGGCTCTGGCTTTTACAGGGATAACACTCGTGTACGTGTGCTTCGGTTTCTTTGGATACATGGCCTACGGCGACCAAACCAGAGATATCGTAACTCTCAACCTCCCAACTGACTGGTCGGCTACGGCGGTCAAGGTAAGTTTCGTTTCCCGTACCCATAGGACTATTAATGGAACGGGTTCAGGCCCTTCAGGGTCGACTCGGGACTGATCCAATAGTAGTCCCACTCGATTCAAATCTACGAGGTTTTAACTTTTCAGTGATGGATCCAGGGTTGTGTTAACGGTTCCGGTTTTGGGTATCTACCTTTACGTATGACGGTTCCGGTTCCTGTTGGTTCCACTGTCCCAGTCCAAAACAAGTGGATCCAGAATCGGCTTACATTTTATAAATTTTTTGAAAGAAAAGAATAAATATATGGGCTTATTTGAAAAATACTTGGTATCTTTGATACAACTTTATACGCCGGTTCCAGGTCTTATCAGTTTTGGTTTGGTCTGGGTAGTTTCCGTTCTAAAATAGCTAGTCCCGAAACTGAAATAATCGGGACTGGTTCCTATCAGATATCGGTTAATCGGGTACCCATTGACACCCTAGTATTTTATCCGATTTTATAAGTAAATCTTTAGAAGAAATAGGGTTTTTGTTAGGGCTGCAACATCGGTGGGCTCAACCCGAGCCCAACGGGTTGAACCTGATGTTAGGGTTGGGTTGGGTTAGCCTTTTCAAAACTTGGGTTGGGCTCGGGCCGGATTTTTGGTAAACCGATTAAATTGGGTTGGCTTAGGGTCGAGGGTCAGCCCGACCCAAATCCAATATGCAAATTACATATATGTATTAGTACACCGACAAACATCCACACTACATTTTGGCACATGCAACAACCCATGCATGTTTGTCCTTAGCAAACTACAACCCTTAAGTAGGATTACAAAATGCCTTGACATTATTGAAAATATAATATTTTCTTTGATGATTGTTTATTGTTATTTCTTTAATAATTTCTATCATGCATTTGTGTTGATGAACTTTTCTCTATTATGAAAATATAATGTATGTTTTCTTTTATGAGGTGTTAGAAATGAAACTATTATTTAATGGTTAGCATAACGGTAATTGTATTGTATTGACCAATAAATTATTTTAATATGAAAAAAATATAGCAATCTTTTCAACCAATAAAAAAAATTAAGAAATTGACCTACCAGATAGGGTTGGAAAATCTAGGCCCAACCTTGGGTTGGGTTGGGTTGAGTTAGGGTTCACATCCTTTAAGGTTGGGTTGGGTCAGAGTTGACCCCCGACCACCAATCCGGTACGAGTTGCAGCCGTAGTTTTTGTAAACATGCCTCTTCATTGAAGTTCCAATTTGAAAATGTGCTTTTTTACAATTGTTATGCGCATAAACTATAGCTACAAGCTACAAGCAATAAGCTCCATTTCAATGGTTTCTGTTTGACCTTGAAAAATTAACCAAAAACTTGGAAAAAAATAATTTTCATAAGCTATAGGCTGATTTTTAACTTACCCAAATGCAGTCTTTAAGCACTTATTGAAAAATATATTCATTTGGTAAAACTCAAAGAACACCTTTTTAAAGCCTAAGAAGCTACCAAAGAACAGAAACGGTGTTTGGTAATTGCTTTGTGGGGAGCTGCTGTTAAAAATAATTTTATAATTTATCCTGAGATTTTTGTACCATAACTTAAAAATTCGTCACAAAAAAGCATTTTTTTTTTTTTACTATGGTGCGTTTTCAAGAGATCAGCAACACAGGAGGGAACTGAAGCAAAATAATTTTCGTACGATGAGACATAGCAGCTTCTTCTAAAATTGGTCACTTTCACCTTGTTTTCTCTTGGTTATCAGAAGAAAAAAGGTTTTGTTTTTCTAGCTGTCCAAGTGTTGGCTCAGGATGGGGAGGCTAAGACCGTCTTGCTCGCTGTCTGGGTTTTTGGACCATGCTCGATCAAAGAGAAGTGGGCAGGGCTATGTTCATTAGTTTTCTTTTTGTTTATGCGCAAGGATGGTAGCTAATTGCTATGGTTGTGGAATGATGGAACAGATCGGGTTATGCGTGGGGCTAAGTTTCACATTCCCGATAATGATGCACCCAATTCATGAGATCTTAGAGGCGAAGCTAAAAGAGAGCGGGTGGTTTCGGAAAGTGTGCTGCTATTCGGGGGAAGGAGTGGCGGCGGAGTGGTTTGGGGTGTATGTGAGCCGGGCTCTTCTGGTGGTTGCATTGGCCATGCTGGCCTCGTGCGTGCCTGGCTTTGGTGTGTTCGTGTCATTGGTGGGGAGCACTGTGTGTGCGCTACTCTCCTTCGTCTTGCCCGCAATGTTTCATCTCATGTTCATGGGTTCCTCTCTGGGTTTATGGCGGAGGGCGTTGGATTTCGCCATTTTGGTTTGCGGCCTGGCTTTTGCCGCTTATGCTACTTACAACGTAGCTGTGGGCGGCTCCAAGCCACCTTCTTGACTCAAATCATAATTGAAGGGAGACCTTGGAAACATGCGTTTGACGTACAAATATGTTTTTTTGTAAAATCTTTTGTTGATCACCATACAGAGCCTAAAAGGATCAAATTTTCACTCGAAAGCAAAGAACGTACCTTTAACAAAGGTATGTAAATGTTGTCCAAAGTGCTATTCGGCGTAATCTGTGCAGTCTCAAGCTCCTCGGCCGTGAACTCAACTTCAATATGTAAAAGCAGCCTAAGAACCTACACAAAAAAACCAACAAAAAACTCCTTAAACCCTAACGCACCAAAACCATAACCAAACAAGAAAGATTATAACTTTTGCTGCTCACATGCAGGAAAGTCGGGCAGAGGATCTGAAATAGGAGAAAAGTGAGATCTTTTTGAAAGGGGAAGGACATGGCGAACCAGTGCCCCAACTCATCACCACCTGTAGGAGTGTATCTGAGAAAACAATTAACATAGGTCAACAATGTGAATGCCCATCCAACCACCATTGTAGAATCAGTTAAGACCATTCTCAACGAGCAACACTTTGCCTAACAAATCTTGGCTAGTGAAACTGACCTACAGATCTGAGATGCAAATGCAGATCGAAACTGGCCTACAGATCTTTTCTATTGCGGAAGCGGTATTTTTGGTAGTCGCCGCCGCCATCTGGGCCCACCGACCGCATGGATGTTCAGCCCACCCCTTAATAGACAGTCGTACCAAAAATCAGCTTGTTTGATGATTTTTAGCCGTTGGTTTTAGTATAAAAATAATGGTTGCATTCAACGGCTATAAGAGCGCCTTAAAAAGTGCTAAAATCTAATGGTTATAGAATACCAATCAGGGTGATTTTTGGTTTGTATATCCACCAAGGGGTGGGATAAACATCCGTGCCTTTCGATCTTGTACCCCAAATAATGGTTGATAATGCTCAAATACCCACGGTTAAATCAACCCATGAAAATGGCTCCATTCAACACTTGGAAATCACTAATCAAGTTGAATTTTGGATTGTGGGTCCACCTAGAGATTGGCCAAATATCTAAACGGTCAGTGTCCTCTAATAATGTGCCACGTGGCTCATTTTGTGGGCGGTCAGTGTGGTCACCGGTCAGCCAAGTTTTAGAGAGCTCTCTCTTTTTGGGGTGTGCCCCGACTAGGAGTCCACCGGAATAGGAAATGGGAAGTGCAAATGAGCCTGGTGTCTTTTTTGCGATTTTGATGCAGTAGCAAATGGCAATACTCCCATTTGTTACTAGAAGCTTCTCTTTCCACGTAATGGCTGGTGCAATATGATTGGCGCATGATCACCACTTCAAAAAAATTCTCATCATCATCACATATCCCCACTTCCTAATAAGAACAAATTAAATTTTAAAAGAGAAGGTTGAGTTGGGCACTTGCTGCTGCACTTCCATGTCAAAAACGAGTACACCTTCGCTCACACCTGTGTGAGCAAAGCTGACCACACACCACAATATTAGCCACGTGGCACATGCTAAGAGGATGATGACCGCATGGATGTTTGGCCAGTCCCTGTTGGACCTGCAAAGAAAAAATCAGCCTGATTAGTAATGTCAGACCGGCAGACCTTTGGATCTAGTGCCCCAAATAATGGCCAATAGTGCTTTAAATTCTGCGGTAAACATCAACCCATGCAAATTAGCGAAACATCCATACGGTCATCGTCCTCTAAGAGTGTGCCCCGTGGCTGGTATTGTGATGTTTGGCCAGTCCCTCGTTGGACCTGCAAAGAAAAAATCAGCCTGATTAGTAAGGTCAGACCTTTGGATCTAGTGCCCCAAATAATGGTCAATAATGCTTTAAATTCTGCGGTAAACATCAACCCATGCAAATTACTTCAAAGCCTAGAAATCACTGTTCAAGCTAATTTTTGGTTTACAAGTCCACCGAGGGACTAGCCAAACATCCATACGGTCGTCGTCCTCTAAGAGTGTGCCCTGTGGCTCGTATTGTGATGTGTGATCGGCTTTGTTCACACTGTGTGAGCGAAGGTTTTCTCCTCGAAAACTACATAGGGATTTGACCTTGAAAGCGGTACTAAAATCACGTGGCGGGCAATAAACCTTCACTCACTGCATGTGAGCAAAGCCGATCACAGCACACAATATGAGACACATGGTACGCTCTTAGAGGGCTCTGACCGTATGGATGTTTGGCCAATCACTAGGAGGACCTACAAACCAAAAATCATCCTGATTAGTGATTTAAAACCTTTGGATCTTTGCTCCCAAATAAAGCTCAATCAACCCATGAAAATAACTTCAATCCAACGCTTAGAAATCACTGATCAAGTTTATTTTTGGTTTGTAGGTCCACCTAGAGATTGGCCAAACATCCATATGATCATGGCCCTCTAAGAGTGTGCCACGTGGCTCGTTTTGTCTGCTGTGATCGGCTTCACTCACAACATGCAGCGAAGGTTTACTCCGTGGCAGGCATGCTCCGCACACGACAATTTCAAAAAAGGGTCGGGCTCCAGTTACCACCCTAAAATGACAGGCTCCGGTTACAAGACACAATATGAGACACGTGGCACACTCTGAGAGGACTATGACCGTATGGAAGTTTGCCAATCCCTAGGTGGACCTACAAACATAAAGTCATCCTGATAAGTGATTTCTATGCGGTGGATCTTTGTACCTCAAATACTGCTCAAATTCCCCCAGTCGAGATCAACCCATGAAAATAAGTCCAATCCAACGCCTGTAAATCACTACTCAGGCTTAGGTTTGGTTTGTAGGTCCATTTGGGGATTGGCCAAACATCCATACAGTCAGAGTCGTCTAAGAGTATACCACGTAGCGCATATTGTGTCCTGTAACCGGAGCCTGTCATTTTAGGGCGGTAACTGGAGCCTGACCCTTCAAAAAATCATCTCCCAATGGTTGCTACGTGCCTACGTCAACCCGTACGAGAATAATGGAAAAATCTATGATACCGACTTATGTATCAAATTTTGATGAATATCCCTCAATTTGCCACGTAGTAGGCTCTTTTGGGCCCACTGCTTCCTGAATGTTTGGTCCACATCCTGGTGGACCTACACACCAAAAATCAGTGTGATTATTGATACATTGCCATTGGAATTTGACCACTTTTTCATCATGGACTTGGAGCCAACTCATAGGCCTGTTCATAAAGCCCATGATGAAGAAGTGCTCAAATCCTATGGCTAGAAATCATCGATCACACTGATTTTTGGTGTGTAGGTCTATCATAGTGTGGGCCAAACATTGAGGGTGCAAGTGGGGCCGAACGAGTCTACTACGTGGCAAATTGAGGGACTTCTGCATCAAAATTTTGATACAAAGGTCTGCATCAAAGAACAGCCCCAGAGAATAATAGACAAAAGGTTACAACGTCCATTAAAGGTGTTTTTATTACATAAGAAAGAGTATAATTTCGCTAACCGACATCGGTCATCAATGTTGATCGGACTACAATATAAGCCATGTGGCATATATTTAGAGACCGCTGACTGGCCCATCCCAAAAATCAGCCTGATTAGTGATTTCAAACCTTTGGATCTTGATACCCAAAATAAAGCTCAAATTAATTAAAAATCAACCCATGAATATGACTCCAATCCAATGCTTAGAAGTCATTAATCAGGCTAGTTTTTTATCTATAGGTCTATCTAGGGTTGGGCCAAACATCCACGAACTCTAAGAATATGCCACGTGACTCATATTGTGGTCCCTCATTGATATTCATTCAAAAGTACTTTTTTTAAGTCATACAGTCAGCAAACTTTTACTCCATAAGAAAATATGATAAAGCCAAAATAGAGGAGTATGAAACGAGGAGTGGAACTTGTTGAGAGATGGACCACAAAATGAACCTTGTGGCACACTCTTAGAGACCATTGACCATATGAATGTTTTGTCCATCCCTAAGTGGAGCTACATACCAAAAATCAGCCTGATTAATGATTTCGAACCTTTGGATATTTGTACCCCGATAATGTTCAAATTCTATGGTTAAAAATCACCTCTGGTCACATTTGCATACTAGATTTTTCCGATTTTTGGTATGTAAGTCTACCTAGGGATGTTCAAACACCCATACAGTCAGCCATCTCTAAAATATATGCCATGTTTCTCGTGTTATGGTTGATGGACGCCCATCAACAAAGTTCTATTTTGAAACCAGGAAATATAAGACAACAAAAAAATTCCTTTATCCCTTGTCAGGCATGAGAGATGACACAACGAGCACATCAGGCCCCGATAAGTTAGTGACAACATGCTAATGCTTTTGTTGAAGAAAAGAGGGTGTGTCACGCCCCGGATTTTGACTACACAAATCCCAAGGTGTGTGCCGCGTGTCCTGAATCCAACTTTGAAATCAGGACGTGCAAGGCAAAACTCGTCCGCACAACTAATCAAAGTTGCGAAAATTAGAGTAATTTTTTTTTTTTAAAACAACGGAAGCGCAGACCTATTATATTTATGACTATACCCAGACTACCAAATTAAAATTGAATAATTTTAAGACAAGGTATAAATTACAATTATCTTGAGTGTTATCATGACATTATACAATAGAGAAATATAAGAAATTCAGTGATACAATCTATATATAAACAAGAAAATCCGAATATACTAAAGATAACAACCTACTAATTATACTACCAAGTATCGCATGCTCCACTGCATTTGATTCTCTTTCCATTGACAATCTAGATGACTCTTCAATTCTTCTCGGCCTTTCGATTTTTTCTCTGCAAGAGGACTGTGAGTGTGTGAGCTTTTACGAAAAAGCTCGTGAGTGTGTCCAACTTCTAACAACATGTCAGGGGATAAAATTGTTGATAAATACAAAATGGGTCAATTTTATAGAAACACGAGTGAAAGCATTTAATCACTACCAAGAAAAGGGTTTTTCCCGGCGGTTCTAAACCGACGGCAATGGTTCACCGGCGGTTATTAACCGCCGCATAAACCGCTGAAAATTTGCCGACGGCTTAGGTAAAATGCAAACACCGGCGGTTTTATTACCGCCGCCGAAAAATCAACTCCGGCAACTTAATACCGCCGGTATATTTATTTTGCCGGCGGTTATAACCCGCAGGCAGTAGCCTTTCCCTGGCGATTTTAAAACCGCCAGTATTGGGCTTCCACTTACGGCGTCGGCAAATTTTCGACGGTTTATGCGGCGGTTAATAACCGCCGGTGAATCCAATTGAAATTTAAAAAAAAAAATAACCCACTGAATTTTCTTGTTAAAAGTGTAATATAACATTTCTCATCATGACAATTTTCTCCAGAATTAAAGATTCAAACGGCATGTAAATAAATAAATAAATAAATAAAATGAAACTTTACAAAGATTTTTAAAGAAAATAGTTGGCTATAAACTACAAATGTAACAACCCACATATCCCAAACAACAAAATACACGCATATGCTTGTACATGCCCAGCCACAAATAGGGGTGTCACACATGCACAACTAATACAATATGCATTAACTAATATTTTATTGAACAACATCATGAGAAGCAAGAACGTTTAGATACGTACGTATGTACACTTGATACATAAAACATTGTTTTGAGTTTTATTAACTATGCAGATGAAATTATCATATATATTCAACAACTACATGAGAAAATAAATAAATAAATTAAGTATTCTAAAGAATGAAACGCGTAAAAAGATGTGATTCTGAAAAGTTAAGTAATAACAATTATAAATTGAAGTTCACATTGATGATATATGCCCTGCTACAAAATCAAGGTACAATATCTAAACACACTTGTAATAAACGCACCTACAAAAATATGGGAGAGTAGTTGGTTGATGTTTGTGCAAGAGATGAAGTACTAGCTTGTGATGTTAGTGATGATCTAGATGATTGGTGTACTGGTGATTTCGGGATATTCATACCTGACGCTTGCCTGGATAATTCTGAAGACACATTATTATTTCCAGATATTGTTGGCATTCCCATGTGATCTGAAAATGTGTAACCAAATTCAAGCCAATCTTTTTCCACAAGTGCTTGTAAGAAGATAAATATATCACATCCCATTATCATTCAAGCAAAGGTTTGATGTGCATAATCCATAAGTGTTGGCAAACTAATGAAATATGTTGCTAAGAGATTGAGCTCACAAAACCTGTATAAATTTGGATATATCTTATAAGTACCATCAAGGTACTAGAGCGTTTCATAGACAACATGATCTAACATGCATTTAGTAGCAACTAAAACATAAAGAAAAAATTTGTAAGTAACTGAAATAACTACTAAATTAATATGGATGGGAACTCATAATCAATACCTGAAACCCCTTAAATGTCCGATAGTATGGATCAAGCAGCCAACTAGTGAGTGAGACCAATCTACGTCCATATGAGCCACTTGCCACTCTTAGAGGCCACTGACCGTATGGATGTCATCCCTAGGTGGACCTACATACCAAATTTCAGTCTGATTAGTTATTCTAACATTTGAATCTGAGTACCTCTAATAATGCTCTAATCATAGAATAAATTAAAAATCAACCGATGAAAAAGACACCAATCCAACGGTTAAAAATCACTAAACAACTAATATTAATTTGGTTTGTAGGTCCACCTAGGGATGGACCAAACATCCATACGGAAAATGGTCTCTTAGAGTGTGCCTCGTGGCTCATATTGTAGTCCATTATGTCATCATCAAAGATATATTCTAATTAAGTTATTGTCTATGGACCTGTGGATCTCTTGAATACAATGATCAATAGCCTCAACGGCATAGGTCTACCGTGGGTGTAGCACGGCCTTTTAAACCCAAATTTTCTCTTACATGTGGTTATTTTTTATGGGTCACGATGTAACAAGCTATAGCTCATGTTTTTGGCGTCAACTAGAACCATTTTTGTTACTCATCACTGCCATTTGGGCCCACTGACCGCATGGATGTTTAGGAGTAAAACTTCTGTCACATCGTTGAGATAGAAGCTTCTATCACAGAGCACAATACGAGCCACATTTCACACTCTTACTGGACGCTGACTGTATGGATGTTTGGCCAGTCTCTCGGTGGACCTGCAAACCAATAATCAGCTTGATTAGTGATTTACAACCTTTGGATCTCTGCACCCAAATTACGCTCAATAATGCTCAAATGCCTACTGTTAAAATCAACCCATGAAAATAACTTCAATCGAATCGCTTAGAAATCACTAATCAGGCTGATTTTTGGTTTTCAGGTCCAACGAGGGACTAGCGAAACATCCATACGGTCAGAGTCCACTAAGAGTGTGCCATGTGGCTCCTATTGTGCGTTGTGACAGAATCATCTGTCACAACGCTGTGACAGAAGTTTTACTCGATGTTTAGCCCATCCCCTATTAGACATTCATACAAAATCAGCCTGTTTATGAGTTTTAGTTTTAGCCATTGTTTTTAGTACAAAAAAAAAAAGGTGAATCCAATGGCTAGAATCGCGTCTTAAAAAGCACTAAGATTTAATGGCTAGCTAGAAATTACCGCTAGTTGAAAGCTATAATTTAGAGTCCTCAGTTGCAAACTTGCAAATCACAACCAACAAAGCAAATCACAACCAAAGGATTAATTAGCCAAAATTTTCAGAAACTTTGGAAAATTATTTCTTTGAGTTTTGACTTCAAAGGCATACCTCAATGGGCATAAGGGCTAGATGTTGGAATGAACCTCCATAAGAGATAAACAAAACCAGATGTGCTCCTAATTAAAAACATAACTTTAATCAGCAGCTGTCCACTAATCAACAATATAACTTTAATCAACGGCTGTCCACTAATTATCTTTTGTGAAAAAGTAGTGCTTTTTTTTGGGCCCAATGACCACATGGATGTTCAACCCACTCTCATCAGTGTCCTCTTTAAGAATGTGCCTCTTAAGAATGTGCCACGTGGCTCATATTGTGTGGTGTGAACTTATATCAAAAGGAAAGGGAACTGATACGTTCATTCCTAAGTCTGTAGTGTTTATGATTTACGGGGGTGTGGTGTAAATCACGAGGACCATCAACAATCTACACCTAACCATTAAAACAATGGATTTTTTTACAAGCCACTACCTACAATTTTATGACAGTCCAAAAGCATGCATGTGTTATTCATAGGATCAGTAAATTTTTGGTCTACAGCCCATGCAAGAGGTGGCCCACGTGGGCTCTCGGATCAATGTCATACCATACCTACTTTGAACTATGTAGGTAAGAACCGCCTCCAAGCAGCGTTTAGCAAGAAAAAGAAAGAAAGAAAGGAGGGAATGACATTAAATTTGATGTCCCCCCATTCAGAAATTGTCACCTATACATGGGGGTTCGTGGTTATATGCCCTTAGGTCCAGCTGAGTTGGCAATGAGCCCCATTTTGTTGTTTCCCTTTTCCACGTGTAAGCACCACCTGCAATGCATTGGGGACAACTTTTGAATGGAGAGACAGCCAAACTTAATGTCCCAGTAGGACTGGTACCCAAATTGGAACGGACCTGTTGACACCCCTATTATTGACAGTACATAGCCTGTTAAATAGAGAAGAAACATTTACCACATAATTATTACTTTTAATGAGCAACTATCTCAGCATTTCTAACATAATAACTACTAATGAAGATGGAAACTATGAACAAGGAAGATAATTAGGAGCAATCTCAGATATAAGTAGAATTACCGCAAAGCTCTGTAATGACCATTTGATCCACCTACTGTAATTGTCACATGGTTTCCCATAACCTGCAAGACATCAACATATTGATTAGTTGAACTTAGCAAACAAGAAAAATTCTTTTTAAGAGACTATATGTTCTTCTTAACATGGATATTAGCCTCACAAAAAACAGCCCATTCCGACATGGAGAGTTTCTTTGAACTTAACACCACTTCTACAGACCCTACACGAAGATCCTAAACTTAAGGTCCATGCTGAAATTTAAATGTATAAGTTCATAGATTAGTGAAGTCTTATAAGGACTGATTGGTAGTAATCAATGAGTTGGTAGTCTATTTGTATGGTACGAGAGTTAAGTTCCATTCAAGATGCTGGTTATCACGTATTTTCTTTACAAAAATACTTCAATTAGATATCAAACCTACAAACATGTATTGGATATATGTTTCTGGATTAAATGGTATGCTACGGGTTAGATCTTAGTGGAAATGTGGTTCATGTAACTCTTCAAGCCATGTTTTGGCTTTGCACAAATTTCTGTATCCTTTTTACCTGTTTGTTAATTGAAATTCAGTACAGAGATAAGAAGGCTATAATCCTGTATATGTCATTATCACACAATAAATATTTATATCATCTTATCACCTGCATGGTTCTTCATGTGCTTATTCAAGCCATGTTTTGCCTCAGGCCATTTTTTTGTATCCTTTCTACCTTTTTGTTAATTGAAATCAGTAGAGAGAAAAAGATGGGGTCGAATTCTATGGCTCTCACTCCTTTGTTGTACTGCTTTGTACTCCACTTCTTTTATGAATATATATATACACCATTTACCAATAAAAAAGACTATAATCCTTTATACTACAAAAGTTATATGTCACTATCACACCTCGTTAATGTTTATATCATCTTATCATCACAAAAAGAAAAAAGAAAAAAAAAACGTGTACCTTTACTTTTCTAAACAAATAAAAATAAAAATAAAGAGAACTCCTGATCCCAGGGTGTCCAAGCAATCCAATTCCACACCTCTACACTTAATTCTTTCCACGTATTAGGATTACCTTCCATGCTTCAATTGTTATCTCAAATTAGAATATTGTTAAGGCACACTTTATTATAGTCAAGAATATTGAGTTTCTAAAGAAGTCCACAATGGGTAATATCCAATTCGAATAACTATTACACCAGCAAACTACAGAGAGGCATCCATTAGACAGATAATAGCTGAATCAGGTCAATAAACAAAAAGATCTTTACACAAGGCGCTAAAGCGGACCCATGCACCTACCATTTGTCCTAACTCGGACTTTGCTTTAAATCCACATAAAGAAGTCCAAACTAGAAGATGGAATACAGATCCTCTGAGTCCAAGATCAAAATTTCCTCAAGTGCCCCAAAGGGCTGAAATAGTTCATGTATCCAGGTTCTTGCCAGAACTTTGTTTAAATACCACTTGATGAGTTGTTTTACCAAATAAATTAATAATCTCACGAGGAAAAATTGGAGTCCAAAGTTTCACTATCTCCACTGTTAATACCGTACTCAAACATTCCTCCACAGAATTTCTTGCATGACAACAATTCTGGAGTTAAAAGACTTCCACGTCATGATCTTTGTAAAATGCAAGCATTGCCGATAGCTGCTTTACACGAGAATCATGCCACTCAAAAATCCTACACTCAGATGCACAAATTAGACACCCAAACTGGCTAGCCAGCTCACAACATGACTAGCCAGCTTGACAAAGTTGTTTGAACAACACTCGTGAGTGGAGTTCTTTCCCTTTGGCAAAATAAGTTTTATTATCTTATAATTGATGTCTCTTGGTATTTCCTATTTTTTTTTTTTCTAAATGCCATCATTTTCTAAGTGCCAGTAATCAACTTATCTACCTACTCTCTCTATCTGTCTCTGTCTCTCAGTCCATTCATCCACCTGTGTTTTTGTCTATATAATTTCCTATCCACGCACATAAAATAAGTATAACAGGTTAATCAAATTGAAGAGTGTAATTCATGGAAGTTTCTTCAAAGCATAAATAATATGGACATACAAACTGCATTTTCCACACTATCTCAACCAAGATATGTTCTTCCATAGTTATTGTACATGTATCAAACTGTTTGGTATTTTCTAAAATGAGTTAAGAATCCAAACCTCATTTTCATGGCATTCCAATCAGCTTCTGTGGACGCAGCAATCGATGCCATCGCCTGCAAAGCACCATCATGGTGAGCAAACACCACAAATCCAATTAAAATACAGAGTCAGTAACGTTTTAAGGTTTCAGAAACTCTTCATGATTCTTTTCCAATTCCAGCAACAAATGCATAGAACCAATCAAATTTTTGACAAATTCATTTTTGAAAGCACTATGGAACATAGAAACATATTCACCAGTTCATCTTGAACAATGTTCAATTACATCTCTGGCCACTTATGAATTGATAAGTAAATCACACCAGCTGCTCCAGCTTAGGTTTGGAATGATGATGATTTTAACATAGGTGATATAGGCAAAATTGGTGGCATCAAAGCAAAACAACTTCACATACAACAACACAAATTCACATGCAACAACACAAATTTAGCATGCTACTGCCCATTAAACAATGTGTCACAAGACTCGCTGACATTGCTCAAACAAATTCACAAAATACTTGTAACCTAAACCCAAGGTGTGTTTTCAAAATGCTCAACTAGTAGCTACATCAGTGGTGCATAAATAGAGTTTGTCTCGGCCATTTCACTCGGCAAGAGAAAACTACGAAACAATAAACCTCTAACAAACACGATTTTTTGTGGGCAACGAGCAGTGAAATTGTAGAAATTTTTTATTTTTTTGATAAGTAGAAATTGTAGAAAGTTTTAACACTCACATGCCTGAAAAGTACATAATTTTTATTTTCGACTCATAATCTTTGTTAGCTTATAGGATCCGGGTATGCACATAGTTGCCAACCTTGCATGCTATCAACAATCCCAAATAAGCTTTTCTCTTAATTATTGCTTGCATCTTCACTAAGCAAATTAAAGATGGAATGACAGAACAGGTGAGAAGGAGAAATGAGTTTACTCACACCACTCGAGGCTATCATTAGGTGCGGGAAGGTCCATAAATGGGAAACTGGCTCCTACAAGTTCATACAAGACACGGAGTCAGCATCACACCAAAAACTTTTTGAGCACACCGAAAGGAAATTCAAGCTTAATCAGGATCCAATACTAGATTTAATTTTTCCTTTCTCATTATAATAACTTCAACATTACTTGATTTTTCTTTCTCATCATAAAATAGTTAATACCAAAATTATAAATATTATTATCTTTAATGCTGAAACAACTATTAAAAAGATTAGTGCATAAGAAGCTTTATGAAATAAGGTATTGACATGCTTGAGTAGCAGCAACAATTGTACCTTTCCCTCCAAAGATGTATGTGGCAAAGAGAAAATACCCTCTCTAGAGACTCTAAAGTCCTAACAAACACTTTATTTTTAGGTGCACTCGATAAGGGATGACAGAACCAACCAAGAAGCTTCCAACCAACCTACTACAACGCTTCGGTCACTTTCTGCAGAGAGACAACACAAGTCAGACTTGGTAATTAGATGTCTAGGAATCACCCCAACAACAGCATGCATATTGGTAACAAACTAAGGTTGCAACCAATATAACGTGCAAACCCAACACTAAATTGAACATATTCTCAGAAGCCATGTTTTTTAGAGAAGGGCACTAATGACAGAAGATAAAATAAATTTTTGGACGATGCAATGTTTTGTACAAAGCATTTTGGCAATTAAAATATAAACAGAACAGATCCTACCCGCTCAGATGAGCTGCTAGAATGTGGTAGCAGATGTGTCCATGAACTTGCATGAATATGGCTTTGTTATTCCTGCATATGGATCAAAGAATTAACTACAAAAAGTGAAGGAAAAGTTACTGTTAATGAAAACTGAAATGTACCATCCAGTTGAGAGCAAATACATCAAGCAAAATGAAATTCATATTCAGTAATAAAAACTACGACTAATGCATGAAAACTAATACATAAAAGGAGAAAAATGAGATAATGAGGTCCTAATAGTTGCATCAAACACGTGCATGTAGTAGAAACAAAACAAACGGAGTGTCCTCAAACCCACCAACCACTTGTTCATTTCTATATCCACTAAATATGCTAGAAGTTTGTCTCAATCTGGAGAAGAAAACAAGAACCACAAAGTCATAACAAAGACTTTTTATGCCCTTCTTAGAGCGACACCAAGATATAAAATCTCCATAGGGACAACTGTGCCAAGTCATCTGATTCATTTCATCAGAGCACAAAAGGAAAGATTTCAATCACAAACCGGTTGGGATGCCCCAGCCTTTAGAAGCATACCAAGAAGTTCACACTGACCTTCACGCCTTTAGAAGCATACTAAGAAGTTCGCAATGACCTTCACGAGCAGCAACAGTAGTTGCATAGCCCGAAACTATTCTTGATTAACATCAACTTCGGCTAATTGGGAAAAAGAAGGGAGAAGAGGAGACAAAACACAGAATAAGTAATGGATAGAGAAACACATACCATATCATATTCGGGTATGTATCATACTCGATTTTTCATTCTTTTTTTTTCTTTTCTGATTTACGCTCTTGCACAGGAGCATCATGCCCAATCCCTAACTTGGTAAGTCAAATCCATCCTCTGTTATCTTTTTCCATCTTTTAAGGCTATAAGCAATCTATCCTCTACTAGGAATATAACCAATGATCTGATTTTTTGTGAGCATGTTCACCATGGTGTGATCATCCTCAGAAAAAAAAATAGCCATTAACTCATTTCCATGCGGGAACCACAAAGAACTTTTTTTGTGTATCATTGTAAGGCATGTCAATATAACGCGGACAACATATATACATACACAATGACATAAATGTACAACAGTTACGTAACAAATCAAAACTTGGGTTGCCTTCATGGTGAATATAAGTAATGTTGCCTCTCCTAAACTTGAAGGGGAAAAAGATATGATCCATGAAATGTAGATTAGAACCACTAAAGAGGAGAATAATTAAATATAACATTGGAAGAATAACACAAAGACCTGCGAAGGAACAAGTGTCTTAAAACTTTTTTCTTCTATAAGAAGTTCAGCCCATTGAAGTTGTACCCAATAAAGTAAGTTCAGATTTTTGGGTTTGCAGTCAACATAAAGACATATTGTTTACCCCTTTATTAACAGTTCACATATTCGATTAGTAATGCAAATGTTGGATTAGTACAAGCAGGTTGATTGTGGTGTGCGCAGGTCCATCAAGGGGTGGACCAAGCAATCATGGGTCAGTGACTCAGTGGGCCCAAAAAATAGTGTGCCACATGCTGCATCCTTATATGCCACAAAGGAAAATTTCCCGTCAGGGTAAATTTTTCGCCATCATGGACCCCTTCAAAGTATGCTACCAAACAAATTCATGTGTAAAATCACATTACTTTTCTATAAAGTGAGAACTTAAAGCCACACAAGAACCAAAAGGAGAAAGGATACATTATTCCTAAAATCCAGTACAAACTTATGAAACTTATATCAACAAGGACCTTGAGCTAATACAAACTTGCAACTTACATAGAAATGAGCACTTCTGCACAACTTCCAATAGCTTTCAACCCTTAATCTCTAATATGCATTGTAGAATACTTAGGTGAACATGCAGGGGACTTGGTCTTACTTGACCGATATCTAAACTAAGTCAATGTAATGTGAATGAAATCTATTCTAGTGAAGGTTTAAAGGAAGTATACACAGAGTGGTTGCTAACATTGAACTGCATTGATTTTGATCTAATGGTGCAGCACCTATGTTTTGTATAATAACTTGGCTGTTGACAAGGATGCAACTTATTTATAGGTACAGGTCATCCACTAATATATTTGTATGATATAAATAATGTTTGGGTGTCACCTATCAGCAAATGTCCGAGAGATGAGTTTAAATGGACCATCAATCAGGCATATTGGTATCCAAATACATACCGCAAAACTCAACAAAATTAAAGATAAACCCTAACCTAACCAACAAAAACCCTAATCTTAGCCCAAAACAGAAATAAATCAAAATAAATTAAAAAAGATTAACAAAAACATACCTATTGGGGCGGTGGTGGTGAGCGGCAGCATAGGGTGGCTGTGGTAGCGCGGACGAGGGGAGGACTGAGAGAGAGAGAGAGAGAGAGTCTCTTCCTAGCAATCGGCAAGTCAAACACCTCCAAAGAATCCTTGCCTTAGCCTTGTCATCAAGCAACCTATCCACTACGTAGGTCACAAACACAAAACGCAACATCCAAAACCCTACACAAGAATGGTGAAAACCCAAATCGAAGCAGCCAAAGAAAAGAGGGAAACTAAGAGAGAGGGAGACTGAGAGAGAGAACGAGAATGAGAGAGAGAGAGAGAGAGAGAGAGAGAGAACGAGAATGAGAGAGGGAGAGGGAGAGGGAGAGGGAGAGGGAGAGAGGGAGAGGGAGAGGGAGAGAACGAGAGAGAGATAGGGAGAGTCAGAGAGAAAATGAGAAAGATGGAAGAAGGCACGAACAAAAAAGAATATAAGGTCGGGTCCGCGCGCTACTTTTTTTTTATTTGGATATTGATTTCCTCGGCGGCTAAAAGCTGTCAGTTAAGCACTTTCCTGGGCGGTTTTAAACCGCCGAGGATTTTATTCGCAAAAAAAATAAAAATAAATAAAAGTTCCCGACAGTTTTTGGTCTTTCTCGGCAGATATAGACCGCCTCAATGATCCGACAGTTTATAGTCGCCGGTAAAAATAAAAGTGTCTGCCGCGGAAAATCATTTTTTTGGTAGTGAATGCAATTAAATATGTTTGAAAGTCAACGATACGATAGAATCCACGATAGCAAAATGAAAACATGTACAATAACAGTTAATTCAATTTCATAAAGTTGTTAAATTCATACACCACGGTAATACAGAATGATCATTTGATGCATGCACGAGATACAAATTTTAAATCATAATAGTGGCAGGCCCAAGTCATAACCCATCATCCCATAATAAGTATTACTCATGAGTCTACCTATAACATGCAATATAATATCCAATTTTCTCTTATCCCTTATCCAATATCTTCTTTCCACTTAATAATCGGGACCCGATCCCACAAGTTTCTTTGGACACAACTAGAGATATGACTAGTTTTCTCACCACCCCAGTCAGGGTCTCTCTCCAAGAAACCAAGTAACCATCATTCAGAACCAATCCATCTCCAAATATCCGCTATAATACAGAGCTCCCAAGGTCACTGGCTAGAGTCTGTCCCGGGACCGATTTTTACTACTGGTCATACGTCGACGACTGCAAATTTTTGCTAAGGATCCAAAGCTCATCCAGTGCGGCTGCCCACCTACACCTGCATCTAAATGCCCATTGGGCAAGCGTGTATCTCTAGGGTCCGCGTGATCACACAAATAAAATCATGTTATCTTATTATATGCAATGCCTTTAAAATTAAGAATCCATTCCTCAAACTGTGTAATCACGTGAATATTTGTAAAAAGTGCAAGTAATTGTAGATACGTAATTGATAAACAAATAAATGCAATTTCAAATATGCAAGTTAAAACATTCAATTCAAGATCATTTTCAACTAAAGCAAAAGCAAAACATTTCTTTAATATCAAATGCAGTTGATAATACAATTTTGGTTCTGGAAAGCCTAATACAAGGCACGAAGAAGAAGGGGGACCACTCACCGTTGAACACTCGGATTCCTCTTTGATAGTTGAGCCGCTAGTCTGCTTCTTCAAGCTTTGACGCTTTCGATCGCTGCCTCCAAATTCTCTATCTTCTTTCGATGCTCTCTCTTCGAGATTGAATGCCGAGGCCATGAAAGAGTCTAAGAGAAATAGTTTAAGTTTGAAAAATAAGAAGGATTTAAACTCTAAGAACCCTAACGAAATTCGGTTAAACATGGTCGATCCCATTTCGGTTAATCCGACTCGATTAGGTTACACACAATTCGATTATACGAGTTTTGGTAAAATTCTACCTTATCAAAAATCCTATGTTCTAACTCACTAAGAGATCTAGGTAATTCTCCCATTTACGTTTATAACCTCTAATTAAATTTATCTTATTTATCTATCATTTTATTACATTTCATTTATAATTACTTTGGGCACCCCAAAAAAAACTTATATCTATTATAAATAGTTAATTTAATATTATTATATTTTTCTATAATTTCTTTATCTTATTATTATTTATTTTACTTATTTAAATCTACTATTCTATTATTAATATATATTTTAATTATTTAATTATTAAACAATTATTTTTCTCGGGTCAGGCTAGTCATCAGAAGCAAGGCCTGATCATGGCTGGGCATGACCTGGGGATGGCATGGGCATTGCGTAGGCATGGCCTGGGCATTTTGCCAAGCACTGGGGGCCTGAGTCAACTCGCTGAGTCAGCTGGGTAGATTCTAATCCTCATTATACATGGTATACATACTCATGATAGGTGACCCCAGAGGGTCCCACTGGCAGGGAGCATTGTGATCTTCATGTGGGCCCATGGACCACCAAAGAAGTGGAGCCCATAGGTGGTGGGGCCCACACACCAAAATGTGCATATCGGGACTTCTAGCCAATGTATTGCATGGTCTATGTGGACCACACGTTCCGCAGTAGGCCCATAGACCACACATCATTTATGATGGTGATCTATAAGTGGTCCACTACTTGATGGATGGTCCACCACTTGATAGACCGCACATCAAAAACAGCCAAGGTGATGATTTTTTTTGGCCGTTGGATCGGTGTCATTTTCATGGATTGATTTTAACGGTGGGATCGACGACATTATTAAATTATAATCTAACAATTAATCTTATTATTATTGTTGTTTTCAAAACAATTAACCTTTCCTATTTTTTTCAAAAGCAACTAACATTAATCTTTTATAACAACTAACATTGTTTATAATTATAAAATATTAACAACTAATATTATTTATTATTATACCATACAACTAACATACTTTCTTAGTTACACCACTAACATATATTATTTACTTTATAAAGTAACTAACTACTAACACATTTTATATTTCTAAACAACTACCACTAACACTTATTTGTTATATAAAACCAACTAACGTGATTATATGTATAGAGACGATTTCTCCATCCAATTAGCATATAACATGGGAAGGTGGGCCCCACGACTACATAATGGCCCGCCAAAACTACACACACTAGTACCTACCTGCTGCCACACCCTAAAATACAAAAGCACCGTATCAAATACCAACATATGATACACTCCAAAAGACACGCACAGATGCTCTGTTTTGCATTCATATTTGAATTCTAAACAGAGACTCCGCCTCACACTACTCTAATCGATTACGGTGGGAATCCACCCTATATGTGAAACATGTGGCACCTAGTTGTTGCCACTGGCCGCATGGATGTTGTTCTAATGGTCAAAAAGACTAACAAACCAATATTATGGAGATCAAGCAGGCGAGAGCTAACCGTTGGATATTTGGAATCGGTGGGGGAGCCAGGTGGCGAACATGTAGCTGCTGGTTGCGTTAAAGTCTAATGATGGAGAGCTTGATGGATTGAAGAGCTGGACGAGCATGGCCGATCGGTGGAGTTGATCGCACAATGGAAATGCAGGTTGGTGATCGGTGGTGAAACGGAGAGGGGCTGCAGGCCATGAACAAGCAGGTTGGTGGAGCTTCAACATGATGTTTGGCTCAAGCCTAGGTGGACTATCAGATCTGAAGGTGGGTCTGCTGCTGCTCGTTGGAAGATGATGGAGAAGCTAACGGCGTTGGTGGCGCTTACAGCCATAGGTGGTCTTTCGGTTGGGGTGTGGCCAACGGTTTCTCCCTCTCGCAACTATCCGTGATGGGAGTGGGTTTCATTGGTGGGGATTTGTGCTGCTCTGCGAGCCTGCACAATAGTTGGGTGGCATTCACGGGAGGTTGCACCAGTGGTCTAACAAAGGAGAAGACTGAGAACGAGGGGAGAGGAAAGGAGAGGAGGTCTGACCGAGAGAGAGAGAGCGTGTTCGTATAAAGATTAGGGTTGAGAGGAGGTTTGTGGTGAGGTCGATTGTAGGGATTCGTGGAGTGTGATTGGCACAAGGGCAGAGAGGCGGATAGAGAAGAGAAGGTTGTTGGTGATTGGGTTGAGAGGGTTGGCATGATTGCTAGAGTGGACGGCCAATTAGATAGTCGCACGCTCGTGTATGGATAGGCTCAAACGTGGACTAATCTAAGAAGCAAGCTGGTTGTGCGTTGTGGCAATGACACATGGTCGGGGACCGCTCAACGGACAGAAGAGGCGTGTTGCATTCGGGTTGGGCAGTAGCACTAGGTTGTTGTCGTGGAGTGTGAGGACTGGCCGAAGCTCAAACGGTCAAGAGACGCACGATTTGACATGAGTTAAATGCACGCTGAGAGAAAAGTAGTTTAGTGCGGACGTGGCAGTTACATGGGATGGGGTATATTGTGTTGGTCCAATCATTGTAAGGATCGAGAAGGAAGTTCCTTAGTGTAGAGAAGAGGTGAGGTGGCAGGAAGCTCCATAGAGGAATAAAGTGCTAACCAACCTAATTAAGGTTTAGCTAATATGATATCCTATATACCTAAGGTATATTTTAATATATATGACTGAAATCTTATAAATTAAAACTAATGCCCCTGAAGTTAAATAAGCTAAAAATCAAATTGGGTACCAACATATAACATATAATACAATAGTAATGGTGGTTCACTACATGGGGTATGTACTAACAGAAATAGGATAACAGGAACCAAATTGATATATTAATTAATCATTATAATATACTATATTAGATATGAGGGTCGCATGGGGTGGACCACACGATCGAGCGGACTATGAGTGGATGGTTATGATGACACGTAGTCGAGTAACACCACACTATGCATATCTACCCTAGCTAGAACGATAACGTGTAGGTTGGATTGGCTGATGATACCATGCGACGGCTACGAACTTGGACAAGTGATTGAAGATCAACGGCTGATATGGGATGGTGAATTCCTTGATAAGTGCATTGCATGGCATGAACAATGAGATTTTATCTAAAGGTCTAATCTCATCAACGATTTGCACGCAGACGGTCAAAAATTAAGGGTACAAGGCAAGGTTATAACCGTAGATCTTAGGCAGGGTGGAGAGGTCTGTCGCATGCCTGATATGCAGTGTGAATCTTGATTGGATGGTCCAACTGACCCAAAGAAGTCAACACACAACATTAAGGTCCATGGCCCTCAGAAAAGTGGGGCCGACAGATGGTAGGGTACACACAACAAAATCAAAAGATGATGATTTCTTGCCTTCGGATCATGCGGTGCACGTAGACCACATGATCTAAGATCGAACCACGGATCACTCAAGAGGTCGGATTCATCTGCATCATATCCAAGCCAATAATTCTTGTGGTCTCTATAGGCCACACTATCCGAGGTCGATCTCATCGATCGGGGTGGATCCACAAACCCAACATGGGACTGATTGAATGGTGGTGGAATTTACGCACCAAAATAATAGCCCGATAAGTGATCTACGATGGTCCAAGCCCCAGCATGAAGCCCATGGATCTCCAAATGGGCTCGAAGTCTCCCAAAACGGGCCAAAACCCAATTATGACGCCCGTGGGTTTTCCAATGGGCTCGAAAATCTCTCAAATGGGCTCGAAAAGCCCAGTCTAAAATCTGGGGTATTATAGGGTGTTTGACGTTGTTAAGTCTTATCATTCTTTATCCAAATTAAGGATGGCACGTGTGCACCTTATGCATGGCACAATATTAGAGACCAATGAACGTATAGATCTCGTATAGATGTTTGGCCCATCCTAGTTGGAATTCCATACTAGAATTCATCCTAAGTAGTGAGTAGTAATTTCTATCCATTGGATTAGAGTCTTTTTCATGGTTTATTTTAACCTTGGATTTCTAGCAATATTTGGGGTATTCAAATTCAAAGGTTAGAAATCACTAATTATGTAGATTTTCGTTACGTAAGTCCATTTAGGGATGTGCCAAACATCAACCAGTCAGTAGCCTCTAATAGTGTGCCACATGACTCACACTATGAGTCTGTCATCAACATTGATGATGGACACCATCATCAAGTTTTTTGGCACTCAATAAAGGGTCGGGCTCAGTTACCGCCCTAAAATGACAAGCTCCTGTTATAGGACACAATATGAGCCACATGGCACACTTTAGTGGACTCTGATTGTATGGATGTTTGTCCAATCCCTAGGTGGACCTACAAACCAAAAATCAACCTGATAGTGATTTCTAGGTGTTGGATCTTTGTACCTCAAAAACTGCTCAAATTCCCACAGTTGAGATCAACCCATGAAAATAAGTACAATCCAACTCCTAGAAATCACTAATCAAGCTGAATTTTGGTTGTAGGTCCACCTAGGGATTGGCCAAACATCTATAAGGTCATAGTCCTCTTAGAGTGTTCCACGTAGCTCATATTGTGTCCTGTAACGAGAGCCTGTCGTTTTAGCGCGGTAATTGGAGCCCTACCCTTCAATAAATGCTTTAACATTGAGTTGAAATGTAAAAATGTTGAATGACCAAAGCAGTCCTATATAATAAAATTAAAAATTTAAAAATTAAAAGAAACAATGAATTTGAGGTTTACTTTAAGAATAAAGATTTTTTTTATTTTTTTAATAAAAGAATATTATTGAATGAGCTGTATGGTGACTTGTGATTATAGAGTTGTCGCATTCTTGAACACAAAAAAGATTGAAGAGCCCCTTCTATATGAATAGTTTAAAGCATGGTTTAAAAAAATGACCGTTATAACAAAAATAACGGCCGTTATAACGGATTTGGACCTCCCCGTTACCTTATGTACCGTTAAAATGCCCATAAAATAACCCCTTTAACGAAAATAACCTCTTTTTCTGGAAAAAATTGTGAAAAATGGCCTTTTACTCTGTTATTTTCCGTTTTTGAATATTTGAATTTCAGTGCCATTTTTTCTGTTATTTTTTGCTATTTCCATTATTTTTCGTTTTTGCCCGAATGTTTTTTTCCGTTTATAACGGCTGTTATAACGGAAAGAATGGTAATGCCTCCAGTCCGTTGTACGGTTGTAACGGTCCCCTTTAAACCTTGGTTTAGAGAACACAAAACATGCAAACACGAGTACGTACTTTTGGGATATTTGGGTTAACGTGAAACATGTAAGAAGGACAATTAATAAGTAGAATAGATAGATGCATAAATATGTTGGGTACACTTAGTCAATGATGATCGTCAGCCATGACAATCTCGATTGAAGTCTTACTAGGGATCTAGGGGTGCAGATTGAGTAGAACTTTCTGGTCAACAAATTAATTAAGTTGGTGACCCACCACAATATAATGAGCTAGGCACCTGGCATATTTTTAGAGATTTCTGACTGTGGATGTTTGGGCCAATCTAGATGGACATGTAGATAAAAATTAGCTTGATGAGTGATTTCTAAGCTTGGATTGGAGTCATTTTCATGAGTTGATTTTTAATTTGAGAATTATTTGGGGTTCAAAGATTCCAAAGGTTTAAAATCACTTATCAGGCTGATTTTTTATTTGTAAGTACACCTTGGGATTGGCTTACATCCATACAGTCAGAGTCCTTTAAAAGTGTGCCACGTGGCTTGTGGTCAGTCGTCATCAACTTTGCTGACCGGTGGGGTGAGCAAAGTTCTACTCGTGCAGATTGCCCATGCCCACGTAAGGTACCCCGTCACAGTAATGACCAGTTTAAGTAACGGGTTAACATCAGATGTTTGGTGATGGGTTTTGTAAGTGTGGTTCTAGTAGTTTCCTGATCGACTGGGAGCAAAACCCCGCTGGAGGAGTCCCTGTCCCAGTTTCAAGTTTCAACCAAGTAACGTGCCGCCACGTTTGTTCTCAAGAGATAAAAGGGCACTTGTGGAACTTGAATCAAACGTCAACACTATCGTCCTTTAACCTCGATTTTGATCGTGAGAACAGAGAACCTGGCGCCACGTCTGTGGTGACGCTGTTTAAACGCGCAAACGGCGTCAGCTCCGCCTCTTCATGCCGTACTGGGGTTCCCTGTTCCAACGGATAAACTGTCAACTAAAATATATGGAAAAAAGTTTAAAGAAATTATTATTCTTACGGCACGTTTAGAGCACTAATGTTTTATCACTCTAAATTAAAACTTCTAACTTCCAAAACCGCCTCCAATTTCTCGGTGGGTAAAGTATTGGTCTTCGACTCGACTAAAAAAATGAAAAATATCATCTTTATTATAAGCATCTCGAGGAAAACAATAGTGTATTTCGGGGACATGGAAGTTGGGTATTCTTCTCACCTACTTGTATGGTTAGATGTGGCAGATCACTAAATTCATATGCACTTGATCTATTGCTGTATTTGTATGGCTAAGAAATATGCTCAAGGGTTTGGGAACACTCTTTGGGCCAGCCCACCCTTGGTGGACCTACACACAAAAACTCAGCTTTGATTGCTGATTTCTAACAGTTAGATTTGAGCATCGAAAAAAAAAACTTAAATCAAACGACTAGAAATCACTCATTAAAATGCTCAATCCAATGGCTAAAAATTACCAATCAAGCTGATTTTTGGTGTCTAGGTCAATCAAGAGGTGAGAGTCGTGAGACAAACATCCAGCATCAGTGGGCCCCAAGATTGTGCTTTTCAGAGGGATACTTCAAATAACCTCTGGAAAAAGCTGCATACATTGTGTATTTACTTAAAATCGCTTGATCGATATATTTGTGGAGTACGACTCACAGAATGAATGGTCCAGATTGACGAACAGCTCTCCTTGTGGACGATTCCAAATAATTCCCGTCTCTTCTCGTAAAATATCTCATGCACACGCGTTTCTCTCTCATGGCTGTTTTTTCCTTTTTAATTTCCCGTTTTGACCGTTAAACCGGTCAATCCAAATTTCCGTTCTAGAACCACGTTTTAAGCAGGCGAATACTTATCACTTATCAGTGACCTTCCGTCCAAACTTCCGTCTACTATTGTAATCTATTGCTGTGACGGTGACCGACATCTTATCTTTTAGAACAAGACCCAAAGCAAAAAAATAAGGTCCCCCATGACTTTTTTTGATAAATTGTCGAAAAGGCCCTGCACTTTCGTTCTTCTCCTTCCCAGAGTCCCCTGCGCACGACGATTGCACGAAGCTTCCCAGACGCGCAAAAAATACAACGCTGTTTCAGAGGTCAGAGTTACAAACCAACTGGCAAATCGACCCCGGAAAGATATAAATAGTAAATACACAAAGCTCAAATCCATGTTCTCTCTACAATTCAAATCACAACTTCCAAAACCTTCCATATTTGCTACAAAGCTCAAATCCTTATCCTATTGTAGTCTTCCCTAATCTTCCCGCTTTCTCTTTATCTGTCTTTCCATCTATCCATCTCCCTATATATATATATATATATATACAAATCTACACATACCCATCTCAATTTCATTCAATTTTCCTATAGCAGAAATGAAAAGTGAACTTATTTCTTCTACTTCATTAGAGAGAGATGCCAATATTGATAAACAAGATTCCTCTCCAAAGTCTGTTCTTGGGAAATTATGCAGGAAATTATCTCCCAGGAAGGCGGAGAAACGTACTCTTTCCGTTGAGCCTGGAGTCCCTAAATGCAGTGAACTCGAACGGGTGTTCCAGTACTTCGATGAGGACGGGGATGGGAAAATATCTCCGGCCGAGTTGCAGAGTTGCGTGAGGACCGTTGGAGGGGAGCTGTCTTTAGCAGAGGCCGAATCAGTGGTGGTATCGTCGGACTCAGATGGAGACGGCTTACTGGGGTTTGGCGATTTCGCTAAATTAATGGAAACAAACGGAGAGGAGGAGAAGAAGAAGGATTTAAGAGAGGCATTTGGGATGTATGAGATGGAGGGGTGTGGGTGTATAACTCCCCAGAGTTTGAAGACGATGTTGAGTCGACTCGGCGAGTCGAAGACGATTGAGGAGTGTAAGGCCATCATTCGTCTCTTTGACCTCAACGGCGATGGCGTGCTTAGCTTCGAGGAATTCAGAGTTATGATGCAATGATTCGCTCCCACAGTCATACATACTCAGAATAAATTAATGCTTCAATTCGTTGTTGATTCTTTCTGTTGATACCCTCTTAATTGACAACATTTATTTGTACATCATTTTTCAATTTTTATTGGATATTTCATTTATTTATTCCGAGTATCCTTCCCACCCTTTCTCTCCATTAATATAGACCGAGAAATTCTAATTAAAAAGGTGATTTGCACAGAGCTAAAGGTACTTTGCACAGAGCTAAAGGTACTTTGCTTTCAGCAATATATAACATGGATGTTTATCCCACCCCTTGATTGATATATCGACCCAAAATCAGCCTAGCAATATATAACATGGATGTTTATCCCACCCCTTGATTGATATATCGACCCAAAATCAGCCTGATTATCTCTAGTAATTAGATTTTAGCCTTTCTTTTTTCTGTGATTCTGGTCACTGGATTCAAACATTTCTTTTGGGTACTAAATCCGACTGTTATAAATCATCAATCAAGCTGATTTTTGGTGCTGCGTGTGTTTATTCACAACAGTAGGGGTGCTAAACATCCATGGCTTTAGCAGCTCCAAACATCTGCTGCATTGAAAGGGAAAAATTTAGTCTGTGGAATAGTTCAAAAATTGGGTTTTCCGCACTGTGGTATCCACCCAGCGTTTCAGTGGGGGGCTTAATTGCGGCTTGGAAGGAAGGACTTCAAATTGAGATCCAGGCTATCCATTTACTCATTAAATCTGACCATATAAGTTCTCCGTGGCTTCTCTCTCATCTTGGATATTTTGGATGTCCCTTCACTTGATCCAATCGCAGGCACGCACGGCCTTGCCTACATTAGACCTTGCTATTGCAAATGGGAACCGAAAATCTATTTGCACCCCCACAAATTCTGCAAGCACCCCGAGTAAAACTTTGCTGACCGTCCATTATGATTGCCCCTGATGACCACCCACAATAGGGGCTTATAGAGGACGCTGACCGTATGGATGTTTGGCCAATCCCTAGATGGGCCTACAAGCCAAAAACTCAGCCAGATTGGTGATTTCAAACTTTTGGATCCTTGTACTCAAATAATGGTCAATAATGCTCAAATTCCTATGGTTAAAATCAACCCATGAAAATGATTCCAACCCAGAGCCATCACTGATCAGCCTGATTTTTGGTTTACAGGCTCATATGGGATTGTCCAAACATCCATATGGTTCGCGTCCTCTAGACACATGGCTCTTATTGTGGGTGGTCAGTGAAGTTTTACTCGGGGTGCTTGCAGAATTTGTGGGGTGCAAATAGATTTTCCCATTGCAAATTCCTCTTGGCTGATCTTATTTTCCAACGCGGCCATTAATCATCTTCTCGGTTTGGAATCAGATCATTGCCCTATCCTTCTCAACTTAAATCCTAACCACCTCAAAACTTTCCAATTGCTTTCGATGTGGACCAAAGAACCAGAATGCCAAACTATTATGAAATTGATCTAGAAGGATAATATGTCTGGCTCCCAACAATCTCAGGTTCGAAAGAAATTGAGTTAGCCAAAATTCAGAATCAAAAAACAGATTTTTGAAAAAGGTGGGAATATCCATGAAAAGGTTCGTTTCCTAAAAGCCCAACTTCTTCTTCGACAAGCTGTTCACCATGCAAGGTCCAACTTCTCTTACAAAAGAAAAATTACCATCTTCGAAATTGCACATTGCCCTGCTTAAAGAAAAATGCTTTGGAGAGATAAGTCTCGTGAAATGTGACTTCATGAGGGGGACAAAAACACCAAACTTTAATATCTCTCTACCCACATCCATTGTCGTTAAAATCGCATTGACAGAATTTGGGGCACTGATGGTCTTGGGATGGATAAACATCCCATGATAGTCTTGGCCTTCGTTAGATTCTTTGAAAACCTTTTTTATCTTCTCCCTCTAATCTGGATTTGTTTTCTACTATTGGTCTTCCTCAAATCTTGGAGGAAGATAATCTTTTTCTTACCAGCCATGTTACTGAGGAAGAAATAAAAGAAGTAGCTTTCAGTATGGGTCCTACAAAAGCCTCAGGGCCAGCTGCTTTTACTGCCTTATTATTTCAACATTACTGGTATGAAGTTTCACCTCACATGTACAAGATGGTCCAAGAATTCCTTCATGAAAATTTTCTTCTCAATTCCATCAATCATACAAATATTGCTCTTGTACCAAAAACTAAAGCTCCAAAATTTCTTTGCCATTTTCGGCAAATTAGCTTATGTAATGTATCCTACAAAATCATTTCAAAGTTGTTCGCCACTCATCTTAAAAGAATCCTGGATAAAATTATCTCTCTAAATCAAGCGACTTCATTTCGGGGAGATAGATCTCAAATAGTACAATATTAATTAACCCAAGAAGCTTTCCATTTGATTTTACAAAAAAAGGGGCTATGGGACTGATGGTGTTAAAATTTGATATGTCCAAAGCATGCGATGGGATGGGATGGAATAGTCTTTTCTCAAAGCCACTCTTTCAACCATGGATTTTTGTCAAAAGTGGATCAATTGGATTTTGAATTGTATCTCCTCCCCTAGCTTCTCCATTATGTTAAATGCTTCTCCTTTTAGATTTTTTTTCCTCATCCCATAGGCTTCGTCAATGGGATTTATCCCCTTTTATATTCATATTGGGCATGAATGTTCTCTCCACCATGCTTCAAAACCATGAATGGCACAGTCGTAGTCATGGGGTCAAATGTGCTTGATCGATCCAGCCCATCTCTCATCTCATTTCTGTGGATGATTGCCTTATCTTCTGTCGGGCCACCCTAATTGAAGCTCAAAATATTTAGGATCTTTTAAATGTTTTTTGTCAGATCTCGAGTTAGGAAATCAATTTTGAGAAATCTAGCATCATGTTTACTTGAATCTGCATCGCCATCACAAAACCCCCTCTATTTTATCCTCAACATAAAAAATGTGCACCTCTCTGAAAAATACTTGGGCAGTCCGCTCTTCATTGATCTATCCAAATCAAAGGCTTTCTCCTTTACGATTGAGAAGATGTCGCTACTTATCGCGGGATGGAAAGCAAAAAAACTTGGCCAAAGCAGGACGAGCTACTTTGATCAAATTGGTTGCTTCTACCATATCGGTTTACCAAATGCAATCCTATTTTTTTCCCTAAATCTCTATGCCAGAAGATCGACTCCATGATAAATAATTTTTGGTGGAGCGACTCTTCAATAAAAGAGACCTTGCATCTAACCAACTGGGATTCCATTTGTATTCCAAAACATTTGGGTGGGTTAGGGTTTAGAAATTTCAGACAAATGAATTTGACTCTCCTCTCGAAAAATATCTAGAAGATTCTCTGCGCCCCTGACTATTCGAAACACTTCCCTTCCTCCTCTATCATTCAAGCTCGAAAGAAACCTAGTGATCCTTGGTGTTGAAAAAGTATTATGGCATAAGAGGCCCTAAAAAATTGCTTCATTTGGATGATTGCCACGGGTTCTAAGGTGTCCATCTGGAGAAACCCTTGGCTTAAAGCCCTCCTGGAGTTCAAAATCCCAAGCCCTTGTCCACCCGACACCCATAACAAAGCAGGGAAATTGTCTCCCCCTCTTATCCGGCATCATAAAGGATGGTCGAGAACTTATCCCCCAACTGGATAGTGGATCTCAGCCAGTCACACCCAATTTTGATAAATGCTTTATCGGGGAGTACCACGAGCCACCCATCTATATAACAAAACAAAGAAATTGTCTCCCCCTCTTATTGGCTTCATGGGCCAAAATCTCATCCCCAACTGGACGGTGGATCTCAGCCACTCACACCCAATTTTGACAAAAGCTTTGTTTTGGAGTGCCGTAGGCACGGGCCACCTATCCCTCTTATCGGTTTCAACAAAGGAGGGCTGAGATCTAATCCCCAAAATGGATGGTGGATCTCAGCCACTCACCTGATTTTAGCAAATTCTTTGTCGAGGAGTGCAGATGGCATTAGGCACCCACTAGTCTTAAATATGTGGTAAACTTAACTAATTTGATGGACAATGGAATTTTGAAATATTGAGGGATGTGTTCCCTTCTTCCCTTGCCAAACAAATCTCTCTAAACCCTATAAATTCTAAACTTGTCCGTGACAGAATCTTTTGGGCTCCACACCCAAAGGAAAAATTCTCAGTCAAATTAGCCTACTGTCAACTACAACATCATCATCTATCTAGCCCTTCCCGTCCTTTCTCGTCTCCTATTTGGTCCCGGATTTGGTCTCTCCCCATTGTTTTTAGAAGTCAATTATTCATCTGGAGATTTTGTAGGGACCTTCTCGGTCTAGGACAAAAAACCATTAATCCTGCATCCCTGATAGTAGCCCTTCTTGTCTTAGATTATGCATTGTTCAGAAGATGCTATTCATGCCATTTTCAAATGCCCTTTTAGTGCTCGGGTTTGGTTTGCACCTCCTTTATCCCTTCGTACTGAAGGACAATCAAATGACAACATTCTTCAATGGTTATTTAACTTGTTTTTGGATGGAAAATTGAGTGATAATGACTGGGCACAATATAGACTTGCATTTTCTTGCTTCCTGATGTGGAATCTGTGACTAGCTAGAAATGACTATATTCATTCAAATACTCAGATGAACCCCTCTTCTATTCTGAACTCTATACCCCTCCTTTATTTTTCCCTCACCAACCATTTGTACTCCTATTTCTTCTCAGTGTTGGAAATAGTACTCTCCTAAGTGGTTAGTTGATACCTTAGAGGAGGATAAGCGAGAGTTCCAAGCCATTGGTTGATGTTGGTTTTTGTTTGGTTATATTATTTGGCGTGCGCACACATTAAAAAAAAAATAATAATAATAATAATAATAATAATAGTTGATCAGTGTAATTGTGGAGCGGATAAAATTGCACCACCTGGCACACTCTTTTAGCCCCCCTGACACATGAATGATTGGCCCACCACTGATGGACTTACACATAGACAAGCAGTTTAATTGGTGATATCTAGCCATTCAATCTGAGTATCCAAAAAATAATTGTCTAAGTAAAAGGCTAAATCAAAAAGGCTCCAATCAGGATAATTGCTGGTGTGTAGGTCCATCAAGTGATCGGCAATTATTTATGGGTCAGTGGGCCCGAAGAGTGTGTCAGGTGGTGCCTTTTTATGTACTCCACGGGGAAAAATTCTCCACAAATTAGATTCTACAACGACAGTATTCCATTTAAAAAAAACTCTTGATGTAAAGGATAAAAAACAAGTACTTTGTTCCACAACGAGCTTGAGCCTCAAAACTTAGAAGAGACTTTATTCCCAAAGGCACTGTGGATCAGGCTCCTCCTTCGGTTCATTTTCCCTTTTTTATTTTTTATTGTTTTTATGGCAACTTTATCTTTTCGTACTTATTGGCCAATAACTCGACTCTTCAAACGTCAAATTTTGTTCCAATTGTGTTTTAAGTTGTCACAATTAACAAAAGGGTCAGGATTGGGGGGACAACCATTTTTGACAACCATTTGGCGTACCTACATAGAAGATGAATCGATCAATGACTGATTTTTTAGGATGATCTCCCGACTAAACCCTCGCTCACTCCATGAGCCACGTGGCACACTCTTAGAGTGTGATGACCATATGGATGTTTGGCTAATCACTAAGTGGACTTACAAACTAAAAATAAACCTTATCAGTGATTTCTAAGCATTGGATTGAAGTTATTTTCATGTGTTGATTTTAATAGTATGAATTTGAACGTTATTTGGGCATTATAGCTGGAGCAGCATTTCATTAGAAAATGAGAGGAACGTTTTTTTGTAATATAGTTTCTAGAATGGAGTATCTATTACGCGCTGATTTTGTAAACATCACTTTGGCACCCTTTGAGATCTTCTCCATCTCCATCTCCATCTTTTAATATATTTTCAACTTATCAAAAATAAAAATATATCTAAAGGTTGTAAATCACTAATCAGGCTGATTTTTGGTTTGTAGGTCCACCGAGGGATTGGCCAAACATCCACATGGTCAGCGTCCACTAAGAGTACCACATGGCTCATATTGTGGGCTATATGCTGTGAGTGAAGGTTTACTCCCTCTTCACTCGCGTACGCATAGGACGTTCGCCCACTCGTTCGTTTTGCTTAAAGCAAGTACGTGGATACTTACGTGGAAGCTCATAAACAAAAACAAATAAAGCGTGGTTCTAACGCGCTGAGCAAATCTTTGATGATCAAATTTCATCATAAACATTGATCATGGATCACAGTATGCGCCACGTGATACACTCTTAGAGATTACTGACCGTATGGATATTTGGCCATACGTATGTGGACCCACATATAAAAACTCAGACTGATTGATTATTCTTGTCCTTTGGATCTGAGAACCCTAAATATTACTAGATATCCCATGGTTAAAAATCAACCTATTAAAAAACTTCAATTCAGCCGATAAAAATTATTAATCAGGCCGATGGTTAGTCTGTAGGTCCAACTAGGGAATGCCAAAACATCTATACGGTCAGTGGTCCTTAGGAATTGCCATATAGCTCATACTGTGATTCGTCATCAACAGAATGACTACGTAGGGACATCTATCGTCAAAGATTTATTCCTTACGCACCCGGCGCCCTGTCCAGTTTTGCTCACGAATACCTTTGTTCACGGACGATCGATACCAACTTCAATATGACCCATGGGGCACACTCGTAAACCCTGACCATATGAATGTTTGGCCCATCCCTAGATGGATCTACATACCAAAGATTAGCTCAATTAGTAACTTTTAACCGTTGGATTATTGATTATACCCAAAAAAAAACGTTAGATTATAGTCTTTTATGGGTTTATCTTCATCCTTACGATTGCAGCATTATTTGTGTACTTAGATCATGACGGTTAGAAATTACCAATCAAGCTGATTTTTGCTTCGTCTGTCTAATCAGTGATTCAACAAACACCTTTTCCGATTACAAAAACAAAAACAAACAAACACCCGTTTCTGTCAATGGTCTCTAAAAGTGTGCCACGTGGTTCGTATGTACGTTAACGATCGTCTTTGAGCAAAGATGTTCGTGAGCAAAAGCGGAGTCCCGGCGCCCCGGTGCACTTCAAAATTACAACCATCACAACCACCTCCCATTAAATAAGTTAAGTAATGATGCCATCGTCCTAGGGACGATAATGTAACATCCGTATGTTCAAACAATTGAATGGTCGTGGGGTTCTTAGGGTGGGAATCTCGATGACCATTAGTGATCTGAATCTTAGGACGACAAAACTTCGGTATCATCCTAGGGATGATGCTAGCACTACCCGTCTCTTCCTCCAAGGCTTCTAAAGCAAGCTAAAACTCTAGAGTTCGATTTTCTCAGTCTCGTTCGTTTCATATTTTCAACTTCTTCGAAAGACCACCACACTTCTCTTTCTGCCCTCTTTTCTTTAAAAATGGAGAATTTCTCATCTTTTTCTTTTTGATCAAGTTTCTCTAATGGCTATCAAGGTCTGGTTCATTTTTTTGCAAGTCCTCGTTGCGGCACTTGCTAGCAGAGCTTCGTTGGAACCTGTCGTCTCTCGAATCTCCTTCGGATCGTGCGCGAACCAGAGCGCTCCTCAGGTTAGGGTTCTGTCTTTCTTTTCTTTCTTTGTTTTTTTTCTCTTCTGAAATCCTATTCTTCGTTTTCTTCATCGATTTTTTTTTTCTTCTGCTTTTTAGGAAGCGGAATTTCCTGTTTATTTTCTGTATGGGATTGGGAATTCTTTCTTGCATTTTATCTCTGAATATCTAGGAATTGAGTCTCGACATTGTAGTTGAGAATTGATACTTCTTGATTGTCTCGATAAGTCGATATTTCTTGTTGATTCATTAAGCTTGAAGGAGAAAGAGTCGTCTACGATGGTTATGGATCTTATATGGTTGGAGAATTTATTTATAGGAGGCAAACTGAAACTTGATAGCTCTCTGGAAGAAATTTAATTATTTACCTGCTTGCGTTTCTTCATTGAACCCATTTTTTATGCATAACTATTCCTTGATTAGGCTACCGATTAATCTATTGTTTGAGTGCTATAAACGGGAATGACCTCTAAAAGCACAATATCACGATATATGACATGAATGCAGGATATCAGAAACCACAGTTTGATGGGTCACAGGTAGAGTTGTTGGATTATTGGCGAATTACCTTGCACACTAAAATGGCTATAATTTATTTATGAATCAAGACTTGTAGGCACATAGACGCTTCTTGAAGATGGTTGAAGCCTCCCATTTGAGAAAGGGATTATGGCAGCTCTATCCCTGGGATTCAACCAAGCCGAGACTTGATCCAATCTCCATCGTTCTTGCACTACTCTGCGGAGCCGAAGTACCTAACCTCCTTTACTGAATGCCCAATTATATTTCATTTTACTCTCAAAATCAGTTCAAGTTCTGTTTTCTTGATTGGTCCCATATTAACTGGATTATTTGATTCTCATATTGCTTAAGAGAAACTTTCTGTGTTCATTTGAACTCAGGCTGGAAGGATGAATCCTTATCACGCATTTTGACATTAATATGCTACTTTCGTGTTTCAATGAACACAGGCATCATGCTTGCACTACACGATAGAGACAAAGAACCTAACCTCCTTTACCGAATGCCCAAACATAGTTAGTTTGTCTCAAAATTAGTTCAAAGTCAATTTTCTTGATTGGTCCCATATAAACTGAATTCGTTGAATCTCATATTGCTTAAGAGCAACTTTCTGTGTTCTTCTGAACTCAGGATGCAAGGATGAATCCTTATCTTGCATTTTGACATCTATATGTCACTTAGGTGTTTCAAAGAACACATGCATCGCCGAGGTGAGTCTCTACCTCACACGTTGACAACTATCTATCTCTTCTAAATTCACAACACATAGTTAGCTTTGCCATATAAGCTCACACTACTAAGCTCACCAGTAATCGAACAACTAACTCACGAAGAGCTCGTCGAATAAAGATTACTGGTGGGAGGTAGCTTGACCGCTGGTAATAGCAAGACGAACTCGAGAAGAGCTTGTCGTATCTTTGGCAATCGAGAGACAAACTCATAGAGTTCGTCAATTCTCTTTTTCTTTCTCTCTTGCTTGTCTTTTCTCTTTATTTCTCTTTCTTCTCTCCACTTTTTTCTCTTCCCCTGTACTAATTGAGGAGAGGAGTCAGTTGAGGGAGAGAGGGATCAAATGGGAGTGTGAGATGGAGAGAGGGGTCCAAGGGTGGCAAGAGGTGGGTCGGCCCTATGGGAGAGGGAGGTGGGTCTGGGTCGGTCCACTAAAGTGGTGAAGTGTAGGTGATGGGTGGAGAATCTTTCCACCAATGAATTAAAATATACCAACAAGAAGCCCCCAGGTCAAAACATGTCAAATTGCTGCAATTGAACCTATCAAAAAAAAAAAAAATTGCTGCGATTGATGATCAAAATTGTTTGCTATGTAGACGTTTGCTTGGACTAATTAGCAATTTTCTTTCTTTACTGTTCAAAAGAACATTACAAATCGCATGATTCCAGTAACATTGAGTTTTGACCTAGGTGATATATTAGGTGACACCCATTGAATGGTGAGTCCCAGTCTCCTGCATGTGCATTGCTTGTGCTTTAAGATGGTTGTTTCCAGTTTTCATTACTCAGGCTATAGGTGAGGTTATTATGGAACACTGTACATGCTAACAGGTCTTTACATATTTGCTGTAATATTGGAAGTGTGATACAACTAAACTCAAAGTACATCTAGTCATTGGGTATGACCTGATCTTACCCACCAATCTCAAAGTATGCAAAGAAAACAATGAAATCTAAGATTGTTGTTGGGTACATTACATGGTTATATATTTATATATAGACTCTTCAAACCAGCAGGCGAGTCAAGTGTCCCTACATGTGGACACGGATTCAGACGCCGACTCGCCTGGGAGAGAGAGAATAGGGTTTTGGTAAAAACCCTACAAGAAGCTACCAAGAAAATCCCGCTATTTTGCCATGGACTTGTCTCTATAAAATAAAAATAAATTAATAATTAAATATTCAGCCAAGTCCCCGAATCTTATTTTTTGAGGTTTGCCAATTCCAACACCTCGGACTCCGACACACTTGTCCGTGTCCATGCAACACAGACACACACACACACACACACACACACACACACACACACACACACATATATATATATATATATATTACTAACATCCATCTGAGTAACTTTTGGGATAGAAGATCTCCTAGGTGGGACCAATTTGGATGTTACCTTCAATTCCCCTGTATGTGTGCCACATGTACGAGTATGACAATGCAGTTGGTAGAATGTATTTACAATCTTCCCAACAGATGGGGACCTTCGATTTCTCCAAAGAAAATAAATTTATTCCCTTGTCAATTGTTACATGTTTTTGTTCTTAAGCCCTTTTTCAATTTAAATTTAGTTAAAAGTTGTTCAATAGAAGTTTCTATTGGTTTGTGCTATGTATTTTGTTGGTACTAAATGTAACTTGTTTCACAGTTTAAAATGTTGGCTGGCATGGGTGCGTCTTGGCTGTCTCAGCTTGTCATAATCAAGACAATCGAGTCTCGTAGCTCTAGCTCTAGTCCCTGCCCAAGTCCTGTGAAAGGATTAACATATTTAGCTGCTTGGATACAGTAGTGTGATTTAGCTCAAATATTTTTTGCTCTTTGTCCAGAGTATGTTTTGATGGATCTTAAAAAATGTCAGCACTGCTTAAAACGTGTGCTTCTGTGCAGCCCATTTGGAATTCAGTAATTGACTTTGATCCGCAACTTTTTATTTGGTTGGGTGATAACATTTATGGGGACATTCGGCGCCCTTTTAAATTATTTGGAAAGGAAAGGACAATTGGGCCGTGGAAGAATGTTCCAAGGTTCATCCCTGTCTCTGAGCAGGAAATGCAGTTCAGATATAAGAAAGCTAAGAGCAATCCCGGGTATTCTCTTCTTCGAAAGAGAACTCAGGTACTTCCATTAATCATATAAAAGTACAGCCAAGTAGTGCTTCTATTCCACCTCATAGAGCCATGTGGATGTTCAGTTTTTCAAAATATTTATCAATATCTTTTGTATCTCTGGACCTTTGCCTACTTATGCTTGAATGTTGCAGGTGATTGGCACATGGGATGACCATGATTATGGATTAAATGATGCAGGGAAAGAATTTAGCAGAAAGAACATCAGCCAAAGGCTTCTACTAGATTTCTTAGATGAACCCCAAGATAGCCCACGGTGAGATATCTTTTTTTTTTGTAAGTATAAGATTTTATTCGATTGAGACAATTAGAGGCTAAGGAAGCCTACCAAAAGTCTTAAAGAATACAAGGAAAGCAACAATAGCAAAAGCAAAGCAAGTCAAAGAAAAAAGCTACCCTCGACATAAACTCTTCTCCTAATTCCTCCCCATGCTAACCAATTCAGGCCATTTGAATACCATATCCGTCCTTTTCCTTCCTCGTACAACTTTACCCAAAGATAAACTAAAGATTTTATCTCCAACATGATTTGATCCATCCTAAGACATTTGCTCTCAAACACCCTATTATTCCTATCCCTCCATAAACCCCAAATAACCGCTAATGGTGTCAAAGTCCACATTCTTCTCCCGAGTTTGCCAAGCCCCTTCACTCGCCATGCTAGAAATATCTCTTTTATCGATTTCGGAGCAACCCAAAATACCCCAAATTCTCTAAATAAGCCCGTCCATATAAGCCATGCAACCCTGCAACGTAATAACAAGTGATCTACTGTTTCCCCACTTTGCAAACAAAGTGGACAATGATCCAATACTCTAACACCTCTCTTCCATAGGAAATCCATGGTTTGTAACCTACCTCAAACTGCACACCATGCTAGGAATCTAGCTTTGGAAGGAGCTTTGCAACCCCATACTCTAGCCGTTGGAAACTCATTTGTCTCCCCCCCCCCCCCATCGAGTGCATCGTAAAATGACTTAACTGAAAATTTACCTTTGTTGTCAAACGTCCACTGCATAGTGTCGTTTCTCGAGCTAAGCATAGTGGCCTCCCCCATCTTGGTAATGAGAGCATCCACCCGTGGCACCTTCCAATCGTAGAGCTGGCGGCGAAAGCCTAGCTCCCACGACGGTCGACCATCATTTGCAACCTGCATCTCGCTAACTGTAGCAGACTTCTTATCTGAAATAAGAAAAAGATCATGAAACTTGGATTTGAGGTTAGTCTCCGAACACCATCTATCCTCCCAAATAGGACTTTATTCCCTCTGCCCACTTTAAACATCACCCCTTCTTCGAATCTGAGTAAACCATTCATAATGCCCCCCCACACCCCACACCCCACAACCATATGCTCCTCTCGGCCTACCACTACTCCACCCCACGGTGAGATATCTTTCTTCATCCATGAGACCTTCATGGTAGCTTTAACACCATTGACATGTAGTTACTGGGAGTTGGCCAACTCATATTCCATAGCATAATCATTTACTGTGCTTGCATTGGGTTGCTCTCTGCACATGTTTAAATATGCAAAAGTTCTGAAGGATTACACTTAGCTCTATGAGAAATGCCATGTTTCATCTCTTTCATCTTTTGGAGGTTTGATACTACTGTACTTCTCACCGTGACTTGTTTATGGTAGGCGCAAACAGGCTGGTGTGTATGCCTCATATATGTTCGGCCCCAAGGGAAAACAAATCAAGGTTCGAAATCTCTGGTTGTGAATTAATTCTTTAGCTACTTAAATAATTACTTTGGTCCAAAAGATTCTTCCCTTATTTTGTTGTCATAAATGTATTTTACTTTTTCATCTGGCTCATGGTGGCATATTTATCCTTTTTTACTCATGTCGAATGAATTTTTGAGGAAGTGATGTTTGGGGATGTATTAGTTCAGCAAGAACATTCCTAACATTCAGTCTGTGGGTCATGAAGTCCAGTAATTGCAGGAGATTGCTGACCTTTTTTTTTTCCACTTTACCAAGTATAAGCATGCAGATCAAACCTGGCAATAGATATACATATATATGGAAACGGTGTACTAATTATGGATAGTATGATTCTTCAGGTTATTCTCTTAGATACCAGATACCATAGAGACCCCCTGTTCAGCGATGGAAGTATTTTGGGGAGTTCCCAGTGGACATGGTTGGAGAAAGAGTTAAATGGGCCTAAATCAGAGATTACCATCATTGCATCTTCTATTCAGGTACTTCAGAGATTTGGTGTTTTGCTATAGGGAAATTCTTTATTCCTGTAAAACTATTACGGTCGTCGGTAGGCATGAAATTGGTTTGGGAAATTTATGGACAGTAAATGAAAGCCACGATTATTTTATTTTGTTACAAGTACTTGGTATTTGATTAGTTACTCTTCTTTGTTCTTTATTCAGGTTATATCAAATCTTTCTGCAACTACTGGCCCCTTATTTTATTTGGAGTCTTGGGGGCGATTCCCAAAAGAGAGGGACCGCTTGTTTAAGTTGATAGCAAATACTAAGGTAAGAATCTTTGTTAATTGGGATTTTTTTGCTTCACCTCCCTAGTTTATTGGGTGAATTAGCAAAACACCAATGTTTTTATTGATTTATGTCTCCCTTTTGACTCTGGTTGAAGTCGTTGACCAGTGATGCCCGTGAACGCCTGTCACCGGAGGGTTTAGATGTTCATGAAATGAGCAAAATACCCAAAAGAATCCCCCCTCTTCTTTCTCTTCTCTGCAAACAAACCCACCCAGATGCTTTTACCCTTCTATTCCTCCTTTGTTAGGTCATCTCATGAGCCTTAGAGCAGATTAGTGGAAAGAGATTGCTTGATTGAATAACCTACTGAAAGTGTGTAGAACGTGTCGATTGCTTGGGTATTTTGGTCATTTTGTGAGCGTATAATCCCTCTAGTGATGGGCCGATTGCTGTTTCTCTGATCAACGATTTTGATCTGAGTCGAAGGGGGAGACGCAAATTAATGGAAAACATTAGGTATTTCTCAAACTCTCCCAATAAACTAGGTAGGTGATAAAAAAAAATGCATGCCAGCACATTTGTGCCCTTAACACTGAGCGGCAGGTATGAGACTCTGCATTCATAATGACTTTCATCTTTTGATAATTTTTCTATGACAAGCCACCCCTTCACATGCAGAGAGATGGGGTCTTCTTCATAAGTGGTGATGTTCATTTTGGAGAGATTGCCCAATATGATTGTGGTATCGGATATCCACTATATGACATAACTTCGAGTGGACTAACTCAAGCTGTAGAGGAGGCAATCCTACCAACATTGGCTTTCGTAGTGAGAGTTGTGGCATGGTTAACACCAACTACCATGAGAGTTATTGGACCAAAATGCCGATACAGGTCATGCATATATGGTAAAATGTTGTATCAGAAGTAGTTATTTTATGCTTTACCTCATTGCTAATGGTTTTTTTTCCCTGTGATATCTTTATTTACTATTAATTTGAAGGTTAAAATCAGGTTCCAACATGCTCTGCTATTATTGTTTTTAGTATTTTCTCAAAACAAGGCTTAGTTGGGTAATTCGATTATTAATGATCAAGTGACGAATCTTGTCCAGGCCAGCCAAATTTTGGGGCAATTGAGATAGATTGGGTTGCTACCCCCGTGACTTTGAAGGTTGAAGTCAGGGATGTGAAAGGAGACCCAGTGATGAGCGTAAATGTTTCACTTTCAGAGTTGCAAAATAAGGTCATGCATCATAGGACCACCTCGAAGGCAGGAGTATATCAGGCAAAATGTTCTCTTGAAATTGATCTACCGTGGCTTGTCAGATACCGCTTGGCTATTCTATTCTTTTGTGCTTTAGCTGGTATGTGGTGGCCTTATGATCAGCATAATTGTCCAATCGTCATTGGATGATGTTTTTGTCTTGGATACAAATAATGTGATCATCCAAAACATTACACCATTCCTCGCTATTTTCTTGCTGCCTTTCCCTTCTGAACTTGATGGACTTTCTACCATTTCCTTTGTTGCAGTGTTGCTTCTTGCTGTGGTTGTGCTCACTTATGCAGCAATGATGGCAGGCAGACGATTCATTCACAAATACAAGTATGATTGACTAAATGACACAACAGGAATCCTCGACTTCGGAGGCGTAGGTGAACTTTAGCTCACATAGATCAGCAACTAACAAACTAATTTGAAGCACATGAGGTATTACAGATACACAACGCTTTCCTGCTCAATATGCAAATCGTATATTATCTTTTCTTCCCAAGATATCTCGGCATTCACGTTGCAGCATCATTTAAATTGTACCCGTGATCTTCGATTTATTGGACAACTCGTGTACTTCATTCATCTACCATTATATGATATTGTAGTATTTGAGTAAAAACGATTTACAAAGTGGCAGTCTTGCTTATGTGGGTGTGGGCGTGGGGCCTGTTTATTAGTAAGGGTCAAGTCTCCAGGGTAGGCCTGAGCCATTGTATCCACCCTCTGTGACCTGACCTTGGCAGAAGACATGAAGGCTCGAGATGGGCTGGGTCCTGGCCGGGTTACTTGGATCCTGAGCATGTTTTGGGCCTAAGCCTGGCCCTGCCCAACCTGGGCCGTTTGCAACCCTACCACAGTGAAGAGTGAACATAATGACCTCGCCACCAGTTATAAGTTTATAACACCCAAAACCAAAAAAATGGGATATCCATTAAAATTTCATAATAAAAAGATTATTATTTACTGTAATTGTGGTTTTTTTGTTATTAAATAAATAATTTTCTGACCTTTTTCACTCAGACATGACTGATGTGACGGCATTATAACAGTCAACGAGATGAGACTTGAGACTGTTAAAATGTTACAAGGAGTTTTGTTATCAAATCTGTATACACCTACAGAATATAATTTGGATTAAGCAGTAATGAAATAAAGATCCACTCACAAGTATGCTGCAACAATAAGAAAGGCAATGGTAGAGATCCGTAGAACAGAAAATAAGAAAAGTTTTAAACTGATGTGACCCCAATATAAATGTCAACATGATGAGACTTTTATAATGTTATAAAGGGGTCATTTAAAACCTTGATATTTACTACTTGAAGGAGATTCCCTCGTTCCCTTCCCCAGTGGTGGTTGGTGGGTAATATCCCTGATGGGAGTTACCGCCCTAAAATGACAGGCTCCGGTTATAGGACACAATATGAGCCGCCACGTGGCTCACTCTTGGAGGACTCTGACCGTATGGACGTTTGTCATATCCCTAGTTGGACCTACAAACCAAAAAGCTTGATTAGTCATTTCGAGGCGTTAGATCTTTATACCTCAAATACAATTCAAATTCCCACAATTATGATTAACCCATGAAAATAAGTCCAATCCAACGCCTATAAATCACTAATCAGGCTTATTTTTTATTTGTAGGTCCACTTGGGGATTGAACAAACATCCATGCAGTCAGAGTCCTCTAAGAGTTCCATGTGGTTCATATTGTGTCTTGTAACCGGGGCCTGTCATTTTAGGGCGGTAGCGGGAGCCTGAGCCATCCTTGATATTTACTACTTGAAGGAGATTCCCTCATTCCTTTCCCCAATGGTTGGTGGGTAAATTTTTCTGGCTAGCTCCCCTCTTTCTCTTAAGGTGACTTTTAGTAAATTAATCAAGACTGAAAGCTTAAAGTGCCAGAGGATTGAAAGTTTAATGACTTATGTTTGAATTAGATTGTTTGGTAAAAGTCTTCTGAAAATTAAGTCAAGGGCATTGTGGGTATTTTAAAATATTTACGAGGATACTTTTGTAAGTTTTTTAAAGAGAGTTCTAATTAAAGGGTATTTTCAATATTAAAAAAGAATCTTAGAATCTTTTTAAAGATGTTTTCACTTACCACATTAAAGTGAAGGGAGGGTGACTTAAAATAAGTCGGTTACCAAACTGTCAAAACAAGACAATAAGGTCTGAATGACTTAATTTCAAACTTATGATATGAAATTAAGTTGACGGCTCTGTAACTTTTTCTTAAGCAATCCGCAGTACAGTTACTCGTGGGAATGATTGGGGATTTTTTATTTTAATTCTCTTCTTTTTTCTTTTTTATTTATTTGGTGGACAAGTTGGGGCTTGGTTAGGCCCCAACTAGGTAACCGATAAGGGCCCTATATCGGGTACTCCATACGGGCCCTCATTTCTTATTTGGGAATTTTTGACATACCCCCCTATGACTTAGTCCACTATCATTTGACTAGTGTTGACTCGAGTTGACTACCTAATTTTTTATTAATGGACAAAAGTGCCCTTGTCTTCAACCTTACAACAAGGGTTTGGGTTTGGGCCAAAATCCAAACCCCAAATCAAATATGAAAATAGGATATTAAAAATAAAAATAAAAATCATTGTTGGTGAACCTAAGATTTTTTTGTTTATTTTTTTTATGAATTAAGCAAAGATTGAAAATAAAAAAATCCTAAAAATAGATAAAACTAACGAGGGAATGCAATTTCTTTTTAAAATTGAGAGAACCTATCTGTCCAAAATCCATGTCTCAAAAGCTTAAAATCTAAATTGGTCTTATTCTTGTTTTTTATTTTTTTAATGAAATTTTTAGAAATATAATTGTATTTTTTTTTTTCAAAACCTTGAACTTTAAATTGTTGCCGGAGTAGTGGTCGGCCGGCCATGAGACTCCGGTGGGTTAGTCGCCGGTGATGGACGACCAACCCATTGGAGTCTCTTGGCTGGTCGTCCTCCACAGCCGTTCGATTTGGGATTTAAGTTTTAGCCCAAACCTTGGTTCCAAAGCTGAAGACAATGGCGTTTCTGTCATTAATACAAAATTTGGTGGTCGACTCGGGTCAACACTGGTCAAATGGCAGTGGACCGAGTCATAAGGGGGTATGTCAACTTTTTCAAATCATGTGGGGGTATGTCAAATTTTAAAAATAAGATGGGGGGTATGTCAAAAATTTACTTCTTATTTTCATTGGCAAAAGTGTACAAGCCACTTCCCTTTAATAAATGAGTGATGATCACATGGGCCGGGTCCATGGATGCGACCATGGTGCCTATTTTTGGCAACTTCTGATTAGTTTCCAACACACCTCAGGTTGGGTAGTAGCTTTCCATTTTAATACCCAAATATAATATCTTAACCATTTTAAATTATATTATATTAGTTTTCAAATAAATCAAAAGATTAACTTAGAAAAGAAATAGAAAAAACCCTTTGTCTTCTTCTTTCTTCTCTCCTCCCTCCCATTATCTTCTTCTTTCTTCTTTGCACCTTTCCCAACATCTTCTTCTTTCGCAAGTTTGCTTTTTTTTTTTCTTCTAATAAACAAATTACTTGTATGCTTTGATATTGTATATGGTACGAAGGGATTTAAGAGGTCCATCCATAAAGTCATTCATACAGTAAACAATACACATGGCCAATGACTCTTGGACAATTGAGCATGAAGCATATCCCAAATAAAAGTTAATTCTACTTGAAAATAGGCCGCCGCTAAAGGTTAGAAAATTGTCGCTAAAGCTTTTAGTAGTGGCTTCAGCGACGGTTGGCGATTGATACCTTGGTCGCTGAAACTTTTAGCGTCGGCCAGCTGCAAAAACAGCCGCCTGTAAAAGTGCCTCACAACGACTGATAAAGTCGTAAGGAAAACCATTATTACGGACGGATAAATTAGTATTAGCAGCGGTCACCATTATTACCAACATAATCGTTTTCGCAGATTTTGTATCTCCTTACTTAGATGTTCATTTTCCCTATAGAAACCACATAATTATGATAAAAACACATTTGAGCGGCATCTACATTCACCAAATTAAAGTGAGAACTTACAAATTTAATACAACCAAACCTGAAATTCTATAATGTCAAGAGTTCTGTGATCTCTTTGAACAACTCTTCGTTAAATGACGCAAAAACTTTTAGATCCTTTACATGTACATGTGGTAAGTAATCAAGTGTTTGTTTTGGCTGATAAGCCAATGGGGATGATATAATTCTCACTTCTGAAAAGACTCTTTCAATCTTGCAATCAGTTACACTGAAAAAACTCCTCTCACCTTTAGTTGAAGACAAACAAACAGTTACACTCGATGTTATGATATCACAGAAACATGTACGGCCTTAGTACCTAGGGATTTGTGTCGTGCTTAGTCTTGGCTAGACTTAAATAAGTAAAGGGTCTGGCTCAGCGGACACCTAATTTCACACACAATTTCACACACAAAAATCGTCGGGGGTCAATGTATAAATTTGAAGTTTTGGAATGGAATGATTTTTGGTGAGGAGATCACCCTCACAGAAATTCAAATCATTTTGATATTCATGGCATGGTTTACAAGTTGAAGAATTGTGGACCGTATATTTTTTACCGTTAACTTGAAACCCACATTTGACGGTGTTAGAAATTTCACAATGGGCTGATTTTTTGTAGGGGTGATCCATATGGTGAGGAGATCATCATCACCATCCCAAATTCTGTCTTCTTCCTTTCATTGTGTTGCATCTTCTATTTATTCAAAGTGGTGGTAATCATGTGACCCGTTGTTAGGTAAACTGTTTTCTTTTTTTTCTTTTTTTCTGTCTTTTAGAGGAGTCGTAGGAGTAATACAATAAGAGATAGATGATCTTTGACGTATGATACGAGAGGCCAGTTAGATAATGAGTTGCATGGTGACTTTAAATTTTTTCTAAGGGGGGTGTGGGGCCATCTCAAGTGCATAATGGAATATCCTATTTTTGTTAGAATATTTTGAGTAAAGGGCTGGGCTCCGTTGACAGGTAATTGTTACAGACATAACTACAGCAAGCAGCAGCCAAAGATGGGACTCTAATCCCACGGCTAAAAATAACAATTCACCTCAACGGATTTGAGTCCGCTCCAGCCACGCCAAGATGAAGAGAAATTTTTTCTTTCCAACGCCATTTAATATAATGGACACGTGGATGAAACTGAAGGGGAGTCACTGCGACAATGTCTCCTCTCACGTCCCCTCTCCTTTGTTCTCCATCTCTCTCTTTCTCTGTTCTCTCTTCAGCAAACCCTACCATCCGCCATTCTCGAAGCTGCAGTGAAAGGAGATGCTCCATTCTCGAAGCTGCAGTGAAAGGTGTAGCATCTCTCTCTCTCTCTCTCTCTCTCTCTCTCTCTCTCTCTCTCTCTCTCTCTCTCCATTTTAGGTTGAGTGTAAAAATCATGGGATCTGCATGGATTAGATGGGTGTCTTGGGAATAAAGGATGGGTTGGTTGGCTGGTGGATAATGCTAGGGTAGGAGATGTGGTGATTGATGAAGTCATGTGCCATAAAGAGGTTTAAGAACAAGGATTGGATGGTGGGTAGTTCTAGGGTAAGAGATTTAGTGCTTACAGGTCAAGTGTTTATGAGATAAAGAGGGTTGAGAATAGGGATATAAATTTCAGTTTCAATTTTAGTTTCAGCCCAAAGAGACACTGAACTTTCAAAATTTTGGTGAAATTTCAGATAAACTTTCATGGTTGTCTGCAGCCCATGAGGGTAGGAAACACCCATCTAGTTAGAACTTTCAAAGACGATAACTCACTAATCAGGCTAATTTTTGTTTTGTAGATCCACTTAGGGATTGGCCAAACATCCATATGGTCAGAGTCCTCTAAGAGTACGCCATGTGGCTCATATTGTGTCCTGTAACCGGAGCCTATCATTTTAGGGCGGTAACTAGAGCCTGAGCTTATTATAATATATAGCAAGGTTTAAAAGGGGCCATTATAACGGCATAACGGACTGGGGGCGTTACTATTTTTTCCGTTATAAGGAATTGCATTGAAACCAACAGGGGCAGAAATAAAAATTAACAGGAAAATAACGGAAAATAAATGGAAAAAATAGCGCTAGAATGAACATACATTCCAACAAAGGGAGAGAGAGAGAGAGAGAGAGAGAGAGAGAGAGAGATGTAATGCTCAGGAGCAGAAACGAAAAATAAGAGGAAAATAAATGGAAAAAATAAAAAAAAAATGGCGCTGGAATGAACAGACATTCCAGCAAAGGGAGATGAGAGAGAGAGAGGAGTGAAGAGTCTTCCCTTCGTTGCAGCCTTCTCCCTTTCAGGTGAACAGAGGAGTGACAATGGTGAAGGGTAGGGTTTGCTGTGGGGAGAGTACAGAGGAGTGGAATGGAGAATAGAGGAGAGGGGACAGAGGAGTGGAATGGAGAATAGAGGAGAGGGGACGTGAGAGGAGAGGAGACAAGACGTTGTTGCAGAGAAGCCTCCTCAACACTTGCCACTTGTCCAGCACTATTAAACCCCTTTGAAACAAAAGAAGACTCTTCGTGGGCGTGGCTTGGGGCGGCTGGAGCGGACTCAAATCCTTTGAGGTGAATAGCTATTTTCAAGCGTGGGATTATTAGAGTCCGAGTAAATCTTCCATCACAATGGGATTGCAAATCACACAAAACACAGCCAATGAGTTCTCGGCGCGTACACCTAAAAAGCAAAAGCACATGGGTACGTTGCAAAAGCACTTGTGTACGTGCCGAGAACTCATTGGCTGTGTTTTGTGTGATTTACAATTTCGTGTGATGGAAGTTTTACTCTTAGAGTCCCATCTATGGCTGCTGCTTGATGTAGTTATGTCTATAACAATTACCCCACTGGAGCCCGGCCCTTGAGTAAAACTTCTGTTACAACGGATTGCAAATCACACAATCACAAACCAATGAGTTCTTGGCACGTGTACCTCAAAGCAAAAGCACATTGGTACGTTACAAGAAGCACTTGGGTACTTGCCGAGAACTCATTGGCTTGTGATTGTGTGATTTCCAATCCGTTGTGACATAAGTTTTACTCGAATAGAATATTTTCCTGTGAAATCGTGTGGGCCCCACTCTGTCAAGATGACTTAGGCAGCACTTGAGATGACTCCAGCGAGTAAGACTTGCCTGACCAGCCACAATATAAGTCACGTGGCAATTTATTAGAGGACACTGACCGTATAGATGTTTGGCCAATCCCTACGAGGACTTATAAACCCAAAATCAACCTGATCAGTGATTTCTAAGCGTAGGTTGAAGTCATTTTCGTTGGTTGATTTTTACCACAAAATGGGCTGCGTCCCGAGGATGGGCAGGATTGGCCCATGTCTGTCTCACTCCAGACTAATTGGGTTGAAACTTGAAACTCATCCTATGGGTTAGTCCGGGCTGACGGCCCTGCTTCAATATGGGTCATACAATTGTTGGGCCTGCCCTGCCCTGGGATTGGTCCAGGTGAGTGATGGGCCTTTAGAGAGCCCACTAGCAAGAACAAAAAACTTAAAAACCTAACTTTCCACGGTGCCCATCTCACACGCACACAAAACAAGACTTTGAAGAGTCAACAAAGCGCGTTGAATTTTATGAGTCGTAGGAAAATATTAATACGAGAGAGGGACAGTTACAACAGGCTTACAGGCATACAGGCTCACAGAAACCTCTAAACCAAACCCATGGAGTTCTCCTCACCATCGATTTTCTCCTTGTTTTTCTTCTTCTTCTTCTTCTTTGTATCTCCGTTTGGTTTCTCAAAAGCCCAACAAGCTTACGTTAACAACAAACAGCTCGACTGCGAAAACTACAAAAACGACTCCTTAACAATCGGATTCCTCTGCAATGGCCCTCAAAGATCTTGCAATTCCTATCTCACCTTCCGATCTCAACCTCCCTACGATACTCCGACTGCCATTGGCTATCTCTTGGGCGCAGAACCATCAACGATTGCCGATATCAACAACATCACCGACGTCGACCAGATTCCAGTGGACACCCAGATCATAGTTCCTGTGAATTGCTCCTGTTCAGGTAGGTTCTACCAGCACAACACCTCTTACGCCTTGAAATACTCGTCTGAGACGTATTTTACCCTCGCCAATGACACTTACCAGGGCCTCACTACTTGCCAATCCTTGATAAATCAAAATCCTTATGGTACTCGAAACCTGACTGTCGGTTTGAAACTGTCGGTCCCACTCAGATGTGCTTGCCCTAGTACAAACCAGACTGCTAATGGTGTGAGGTTCTTGCTGACTTATTTGATTACATGGGGTGATAGTATTTCTTCAATTGGCAAAACCTTCGGTGCCGACGAACAGATAATAAACGACGCGAATGAGTTATCTTGGAATAGCATCATTTACCCCTTCACGCCCATTTTGGTTCCGCTTAAAACAGAGCCGACAAAGATCCAAAATGCAAGCCCTCCTTCACCACAGGTACAGTCTCCACAGCCCTCAATTATCCCTGCCGAGGAAGGTAAATCTTCAAAGAAATGGGTTTTCGTCGGAATTGGAATTGCAGTTGGGTTAATTGTTTTAGCCCTCTTCGGATTTCTGGCTTGGTTCCTGCGTCGCCGGTCTCAACGAAGCAAGCCAATTCCAGAACCTAAGAAGCTCGTTATTTCTACTGATTACACGGCCATACCTGAAAATAAATCCGATTATGTATCTTCTGAAGCTTCTCGATATGTTACCGATTCCTTGACTGTGTATAAGTTTGAAGAGCTGCGAAGGGCTACTGGATTTTTCAGCGAAGATAACAGAATCAAAGGATCTGTTTATCGCGCTGTTATTAATGGCGATAATGCTGCTATAAAGAGGATGAAAGGGGATGTCTCCAATGAAATTAATATACTGAAACAGATCAATCATTCAAATATAACTAGGTTGTCTGGTTTCTGTGTGCACGAGGGGAACACCTATCTTGTTTACGAGTTTGCGGAGAATGGGTCTCTCAGTGATCGGCTTCATGAGAAGAAGTATCAAAATTCTTGTCTTGGATGGAAGCAAAGAGTTCAGATTGCCTATGATGTAGCAGACGGGCTTAATTACCTTCACAACTACTCAAATCCTCCCTACATCCACAAGAACTTGAAGAGCAGTAACATTCTCTTAGATGGTTACTTTAGAGCCAAGATTGCGAATTTTGGCCTGGCAAGAACAGTGGAAAACCAGGAAGAAGGGGGTCTGCAATTGACAAAACATGTAGTGGGTACTCAAGGTTATTTGGCCCCTGAGTATCTTGAAAATGGGGTTGTTACCCCAAAACTAGATGTTTTTTCATTTGGAGTAGTGATGTTAGAGCTCTTATCGGGGAAGGAAGCTGCTACTGCCTCTGATGATGGAAAGAGAGGAGGAGGAGAATTATTACTATCTGCATCGATAAAACTGGTGCTCGAAGGAGAGAATGTGAGAGAGAAGCTGAAAGGCTTCATTGATCCATCACTAAGTAACGAGTACCCCTTGGATTTGGCCTTCTCCATGGCCCAGCTGGCTATGAGTTGTGTGGCTCATGATCTGAATTATCGTCCAACTATGCCCGATGTCTTCGTGTCTCTGTCAAAGATTCTCTCGTCTTCGATGGATTGGGATCCATCAAATGAACTCGAACACTCCAGGTCACTTAGCCATGGCAGGTAAGCTGTTTTTTTGTTTTTACTCTTAATGAATATGAGGAGGGGAATAGGAAAAGATGGATATTACTCTTAATGAATATGAGGAGGGGAATAGAAAAAGATGGATACAAATATGTGTAATACTTATGTATTTTCTTGTTGGAAGAACATGGTTTCACCAACTCCAGTATAAGCATAGAATCTCCAAGTTTCTCATACATCTGTAGTATATTGTCTCTCACTATCTGAGGTTTCGAATAAAAATTAGATGCATTTCTTCCCACTCTGAAACATTATCCTAATACTTAACGACACAAATGAGTCACAGCACGCTACAATGTATACCCCTTGTGCGGCTGTGTTGTCTATAGATCACACTTTTAATTTATAAGAAAGGGACCTCACATCAGGGTGTACATTGATGGGGCTTGGACAGGCAGAGTTCAGCCTAAGCCTGGCTCAGGACCTATAAGAGCCATGGCTCAAAACCATCGTTGCCTGTCATTAGCTAAAAAGCAACTTGGCATGGACATGGCCTCTGTTGACTTGCAGCCTCCATCCTGTTATCAACTTCCACCAATGTTTTCAGGCGGCACCTAAACTTGTTAACAGACCATGGTTAGGCCAATGGGCTATAAGATTGGGACCCAAAGCCCCTGACCGATCCATGGTGCCAAGTACAGCCTGAGCCCCGATAATGGCATCCCTAACCTCAGTAGTAGTTACTGGAAACTGCCATTGGGATGTGGCCATATTTGAGCATTAAGGGCAACCCGTAGAGAGATGTTCCACTATTCCGATAGACAAGGACTTGCACAATGGGATAGTTCGATTCTCAATTACATATGGCAGAATTGGCTGCACAATGGGATAGTTCGATTCTCAATTACATATGGCAGAATTGGCCATGGTCGTGTTAGCGTGTACCTGCATATCTCCATACAATGCTTGCAATAAGTTCTTTTAAACAAAATACTTTGATTTTACTGATGGTTCTCAACTTTCCTGGATCGGAATTTGTCATGGGTGATTCTTCAAATCTAGTTATCTCTTTGACCACATTGCACTAATGTCCAATGTGGATCTTCTTCAACAACTGCTCCCTCAAGGTTCACCAATGTCTGGAACCACCACTGGAATGATCCTAACTACCTGATCTATAAATTTTTGGTAGACATTTGATAGTTTGTGTGGAAAGAAAAAAGGTAATGTGTCGTATGTTCTAGGATCATCAATTGCTAATCCTGTGTTTAAAAAAAATTGGCTAAAAGAAAAAGAAAAAAAAAAGCTCCTTCAAGCTTAAATAGATCGCAAGGGAAAGAGGCTGAAGTTTGTGCCTCTCATTTCCTTTGTCTAAAGCACACACAATCTCACTACAAAGATGAACCCACGAGAGAATAAGAACGACCAGCGAGACAAACACAGGTGCCCATAAACCTTTTTAATAGTATTCGATCATGGAAGAAAGAGCTGATCATTGTTATTGCGGTATGCTCAAATCTGAACTATAATTCTAAGCCCTCTGACAATAGACTCTAATTCCTGAATCATATAGGTACAAGGGTGCAGTTAAAAAGATAACGATAAAGCTAAAAAGGGTTGTACATTGACCAAATGCCCTGTTTATATTTAACATATATTTGATATATTGGCATAATGCAGGGTGTTTTAAGAAAAAGAGTTAAGTAGAGATGAGAATAAGAGACCAACAAGGCCTTGAAAATGTTGGGAAGAAGAAATTGTTATTTAATATGCAACAACCAGGCACCAATGTATAGATAATCTGAACTGAACATGGACCTGGTTTAACAAACAACCCTTAAAAAATGCTGAAAGAAGATTTGATTTAGTGAATGACACTCATCCACCAATGTTTTTGTTTCCACCAAATGTTTCGAGCTTCCCCAGATGAAATCATCAAACCCAACAGGCAAGTAAAACGTTCTATAGTTTTGAACCATTTTAGGAGATGAACAGAACTTCTGAAACATGGGAAAAACAACCACCAGCAACCCATCACAAATACACAATTGTAGCAACCCATCACAAGAGAATTTGAAAAAATTCCATTCACTCATAAAAAGCAGAACCCATCACCCAAGTTTCAAGTATGAAAATAATTAACAGAAATTAAAATCTGTAAGAAACGTTGAAACAAACAACCCATTACAAAGCCAAAAAAGGCCAAATACATCAACCTATATCATAAACACCCCCTTCAAGCAAAACTTTTCACCATATTCAAACCAGTGAACACTAAAACTACTAAGGACAAAAAAAAACTATCTGAATTATCGGGATCTTTAAACTGAAAGCAATGAAGGAGAAGGCTCGAGGCCAAAAGGGTGACAAACAACGAGGTAAAAGGCGACCTTGTGTTTTAACTTCCTGAGAATCGAAACCTTCCGTTCACCCCTTCGAAGAACATACAAAACTCTCTTTTTGAGTATGTTTATCTTTCCACCCATCTTTGAGATCTTGACCATCTCCACTGTATCTCCTCCTCCTCCTTCTTCGTCTTCTCAGTGAGAGGGTAGCTCCTCAAGAAAACTCTTCTGTTATCGTAGTCTTCGTATCTAAAGCTCCTCCCTCTCTTCCAATTTTCCTCCTCCATGACTGAGAAATCCATAACGAACCCAAGAAGTGTGGCTGGGTTGAGACTCGAGCATCTCGAGAGAGAGAGAAAGAGAGGAAAGAGAGATTTTCCGGCGATTTAATAGAGGTTGTGTGAAAGAATGGCATGTTATGTACAATCGAATCCTTCCTACCAAAATCATTAAGGAGATTGATCGGTGTCGACAGGATTTCTTTTGGGGACATACTCCTGATAAAAAGAAATTACATCTCCTTAAGTGGCAACAGATTTGCCTTCCCCATTCATGGGGTGGACTTGGCATACGAAACCTTGCTCTCCTAAATCTTTCTTTCTTATCAAAAACTTGGTGCTAGAAGGAGAGAATGTGAGAGAGAAGCTGAGAGAGGCTTCATTGATCCATCACTAACGAGTACCCCTTGGATGTAACCTTCTCCATGGCCCAGCTGGCTATGAATTGTGTGGCTCATGATCTGAATTATCGTCCAACTATGCCCGATGTCTTCGTGTCTCTGTCAAAGATTATCTCGTCTTCCTTGGATTGGGATCCATCAAATGAACTTGAACACTCCAGGTCACTTAGCAATAGCAGGTAAGCTGGTTTTTGTTTTTACACTTACTGAATATGAGGTGGGGAATGGGAAAAGATGGATACAAATATGTGTAATACTTATGTATTTTCTGATTGGGAGAACATGGTTTCACCAACTCTAGTACAAGCGTAGAATCTCCAAGTTTCTCATACATCTGTAATATATTGTCTCTCACTATCTGAGGTTTCAAATAAAAAATTAGATGCATTTCTGCCCAAATAAGGAGAAAGCTGATCGAAGGTTTAATTTTGTACGAAGACATTTCAATACGTTATGATCATCCCTAATTCTCAACAGATCAATTTTGGAACCCACTGAATGGCAGTCGCAGCACTCTACAATATATGCCACTTATGTGGTTGTGTTGTCTATAGATTACATTTATAATCTATAAGAAAAGAGACCAAAGATCAGGGTGTACATTGATGGGGCTTGGGCAGGCCGACTTCAGCCTAAGCCTGGCTCAGGACCTATAAGGGACATGGCTCAAAACCACCTCTGCCTGTCATTAGCTAAAAAGCAACTTGGCATGGAGATGGCCTCAGTTGGCTTGCCGGCTCTGTCCTGTTATCAACTTCCACCAATGATTTCAGGCAGCACCTAAGCTTGTTAACAGGCCATTGTTAGGCCAATGGGCTACAAGATTGGGACCCAAAGCCCCCGATCCATGGTGCCAAGTGCAGCCTGAGCCCTGATACTGTGCATCCCTAACCTCAGTAGCCCAGCACAGTTTATCCATAGTTACTGAAAACTACTGCCATTGGGATGTGGCTGGATTTGACCATTAAGGGCAACCCGTGGAGAGATGTTCCACTATTCTGATGAACAAGGACTTGCACAATGGGATTGTTCGATTCTCAATTACCTATGGCAGAATTGACATGCCCATGTTAAGATGTCTGCCTGCGTATCTCTATACAATGCTTGTCGTTGGTGATTCTTCAAATCTGGCCATCTCTTTGACCACATTGCACTAATCTCCAATGTGGATCTTCTTCAACGCCTGCTCCCACAAGGTTCACCAATGTCAGGAACCTCGATGGGAATGATCCTAACTACTTGATCTATGTATCTTTGGTAGACAGTGGACATTTTTCATGTCAAAAATAAAAAATAAAAAATATCGGATCGTATGTTCTAGGATCATTAAATTACTGATCTTGTGTTTAATGCTTTATTTCCCAAATTTTGTTGCCAATATAAACTTGTTCAGCTAAAAGAACAAAAAAGAAAAAAAAAAAAAAAAAAAGAGAAAAAAAAAACGGAAAATTTTATAAAAGAAAATAAAGTTAAATGTATTTGCAAAAACAAAAATAAATTTAAAGGGCGTTTCTGACTGATTAAAAGCTGACAAAAACTGACAGCCCTTTAAAAGGGCATTTTCCCATAGAGCATAAAACTTCTGTCACAATACGAGCCACATGTCACACTCTTAGTGGACGCTGACCGTATGGATGTTTGGCCAATCCCTAGGTGGACCTGTAAACCGAAAATCAGCCTGATTAGTAATTTACAACCTTTGGATCTTTGCACTCAAATAATGCTCAAATTCCTACGGTTAAAATCAACCCATGAAAATAACTTCAATCCAATGCTTATAAATCACTGATGATGTTTATTTTTGGAGTGTAGGTCCACCTAGTGAGTGGCCAAACATCCATACGGTCAGCGCCGGCTAAGAGTGGTATTGTGACACAAGTTTTATGCCTCTATGGTCAAACGCCGATGCCCTTTAAAAGGACAGTCAGCCTTTTTCAAACAGAAACACCATTTCAAAGGCGTTTGGTTACTTTTTTTGTAAATATCAGAAATTTGTTTTTGTTTTTGCACATACATTTAAATTTATTTTCTTTTATGAAATTTTCCGAAAAAAACAAAGGAAGCTTAAATAGATTGCAAGGCATCTTAAAAGGAAAGGTTCGGCTCATGTCCCAAGAGACTGAAGTTTGTGCCTCTCAATCCCTTTGTCTTCTAAACTCTAAAGCACACAAGCAATCAATTACAAAGATGAACCCACGGGAGAAATAAGAAAAACCAGCAAGACAACATATTACAGGGTTTTACATTGACCAAATGCCCTGTTTATATTTAACATTTATTTGATAAAAATAGCACATTGCAGGGTGTTGTAAGAAAAAAATTGATAAATAGAGATGAGAATAAGAGACCAAAAAGACCTTGAAAATATTCGGAACAAGAAATTGTGATTTAATATGCAACATCGAGGCACCTATGTTTTGGGCTTCCCGCCAATGTATAGATAATCCGAACCAAATATTGCCCTGGTTTACCAATAACCCTTTAAAAAAACGCTGAAAGAAGCTTTGATTTAGTGAATGACACCCGTCCGTCAATGTTTTTGTTTCCACCAAATGTTTCGAGCTCCCCCCCACGAGGACTTCTACTCTCCATCTTCGATGAAATCATCTAATCCAACAGCCAAGTAAAATATTCTAAAGTTTTGAACCATTTTAGAAGATGAATAGAACTTCTGAAACAGGGGAAAAACAAACACAAGCAAATTAAAGTAAAACAGATTCACGGAATATGAATCTAAAGTTGATTGAAATCATAATTCTTTGAATGCTTCATCATATCATGAAAACCGTAGCCCATTTTTTTATGTTTTAGAGCTTCAAACCATATAAGATTGTGAATATAAAATTGAAAAATCAATATGTCAAACAAAAAGACCCATCAAAGGAGAGAGAGCATAAAACTCAAAGACAACTGTAGCAACCCATCACAGAAGCAGAACCCATCACCCAAGTTTAAAGTATGAAACGATTAACAGAAGTTAAAATCTGTAAGAAATGTTGAAACAAACAACATATTACAAAGCGGGAAAAGGCCAAATACTTCAAGCAAAACTTCTCCACATTCAAACCAGTGAACACTAAAACTACTATAAGGGGAAAAAAACTATCTGAAGTATTGGGATCTTTAAACTGAAAGCAAGGAAGGAGAAGGCTTGAGGCCAAAAGGGTGACAAGCAACAAGGTAAAAGGCGACCTTGTGTTTTAACTTCTTGAGAAGAAAAACCTTCCGTTCACCCCATCGAAGAACATACAAAACTCTCTTTTTGAGTACGTTTATCTTTCCACCCATCTTTGAGATTTTGACCATCTCCAACGTATCTTCTCCTCCTTCGTCGTCTTCCCAGTGAAGAGGGTAGCTCCTCAAGAAAACTCTTCTGTTATTGTAGTCTTCGTATCTAAAGCTCCTCCTTCTCTTCACATTTTCCTCCTCCATGGCTGAGACTTGAGCGTCGTTCAATCGAGAGAGAGAGAGAGGAGAGATATTTCCCGGCACTTTAATTAATAGAGGTTATGTGAAAGCAGGCAAAGTGATTTTTTATTAATCCTTGGGCAGTTGCTGCCTCGTGGACCGTAGATCTATTGAATCCAACGAGATCCACGGTCAATGGCCTCAACCACACAACGAGATCCACGGTCCGGAGTAAAATCACTTTAGGTGGGTCCTGCCTGGCAATGCCCTACGCGGCATCTTCACATCCTGAGTTGACCCATGCACTTGTCCGAGACGACTTAGTCATGTCCAAGTCCAAGCACAGGGACTCTGGTGCAAGTTGTGCAACCACACATGAGAAGCTCATGACCATCACCACTTAAAAGGAGTTAAAAGTGCGTTATCAGCTATGAATAAAATCCCGGATAAATGAAGCGTGGTTTTCAGTGATTTTATCATTTTTTTTTTGTGAACCAAACTATATATTAAGAACTAGGAGAAAAACAGATAACTCCCTCCTTGGAACAGAAAGGAATCAACCAGGAGGGAGGACAAGTCCAAACAAAAGAAGTCCAGCTAATACTGAAATTGTTAGGAGAGACTTATTACCCAGACTTCTGAAATTGTTCGATTCTGTTGAATACTGAGAACTGTAGCAAAGAGTCCAGAAATATCAGTCGTCTTGAGTCACGCGATCTAGAAAATCAGGTGGGGCCGACTTAAAAATTGGATTCTTCCTCCTGCATCTTTGCCATCTCTTCCAACGCTATTTTCCGCTATACCCACCCTTTTTGTCTTGAGACTGGGGACTAGTCAGCAGACGATTGGTATGAGTGACGATCAAAGATAAGATTGTACTGAAGTCACGTTTACAAAATTTGAACCCAAAGACGGGTAAGAGTCCGACCCTCCGCTTGGTGGATCTACACCCAATAAATCAGCTTGATTGGTGATTTCTAGCTGTTTCCAGTACCCCCAAAGAAAGCTAGAAACCACGGCTAGTCTTCGCCCCATGAGAAATGCTCGAATCCAACGGCTGAAAAATAACCAAGCAGGTTGATTTTTAGTGTAGGTTAGGTTCACCAAGAAGTGGTCAAAGTCAAACAACTCTTGAGCACATTTGAGCTCGGCTGAGCCTGGTTTTCTTTTGGTACAGAATATTAGGAGCAGTCAAGAGTCAAGACGGTGAAAAAAAATTTAAAAATAAAAAACAGCGAGTTGTTCGTTTTTCTTTACTACGTACGTGTTCAAAACGCTTCTAGGCTTATCGAGGGAAAGTTGAAAAAAGACAGAGGAAGAAGCAGAAAGTAATAAATTCTGGAAACCAAAGAAAGAAACCCGTCGTCGGAGGCAGACTAACATGCATGCTACACTGCCAACTCCACAGTCCACACCGTGCCAAAATAAAAAATAAAAACTACCAAGGAGAATGAATGATACAATGGGAGACGCTTGCTCCGGAGGCTTGTTTGCTGTTAACATTGAGGTGGGCCACCAAGCCTATCACCTACTGAGATGGTGTGAGAATGTTCTTGTCGTAACCTGGTACCAAGCTGGCCTACCCCACAAGGATACAATCTGATCTTTTATATTCCATAATTAGATTCAGTTTCTCGCGAGCCTCCATATATAATGGTTTTGCTGATCCACGTCATACGAGAACATGCCAGACCATTTATATGTGTATCTCCCGACCTACCTCATCATGTCACCGTTTCCAATATTCCTAAGAGAATTAACCAACTTCGGTTCGACATCTGGATTTGATCATTGACGGTCCCCCACTTGGTTTTCTTCTAACGTGAACGTGATGGTTGGCCGATGCATGTGCACTGTACGTTAAATAAGTAACATCAGTTGCACTAAAACAGAGAGGAGTAAACAGCAGACAAAACAAAAGAATCTAAGACATGTTTTTAGAGAATCGAACCACCACCACTGCCCATTCTCCGAGCACATGCCCGGCCCTATCACAATTTAATGTCTTTTTGCAAGTCGAATATGGTTTCCACAATCATCTCTAAATTTGTTTGTTAATTTGGGTTAGAGAAAGGAATTTCCCACTTTAATGTCGTCCATTCACCTCGATGACCCCCCCGAGATAAAAACCAGACTGTTGCTTGCGGAAGGCAGCTCCAAGATGTGGCTAAGTAAACAATAAATAGAGTCTATTTTCCAATCGTGCAACATCATTCATTTGTCTTGTCACAATCTCTTGAATAGCAATCCCTTTCATGTCTGATCATCCAAGCCAGCGCACATGCAACCAATCTGCACTTGAAAAACAAATTTTATACATTTTCATAAGCCAAATTACAGAGGCAGCACTTGGATTTCAATGACTGACCACATATTTTCCAACAAGAGGAAGATCTAAATATTTTGCAGGCAACTTTGCTTCTCTTAAGCCAAACCATTTGGCTTAATTTCTAAAGTATATTATGGAGCTATGCTCTGAGACAAAAGAGCAAAAAATCAGATGTGACATCTTAAAGAGAACGTCAACTATTGAAAAGCTTCAAAGACTTATCAGCAGTTGCCCTATTCGTTAAAAAGTTAATAGAGCTTCCATAGCAATTATGGATAAATACCCCCTCAAAACTTTTGAATTATCCACATAAGGTGATCTATTAATATCAACTGGAGAAGAAAAAATAATACAAGAACAGTGGAGATGCATCCTCTTATCCGCTCAATCCACAACTGACTAACTGAGTGGATAAGACAATAGCTACCACTTGGACAAACCATACAAAGAATAAATAAAGTTGCTACGGTGTAATCCAATCGGCTTCCCAGTTTGGACTTTGGAGCAGTCCATATATTATTGGAATTGTCCACAAAATTCCATCCATCTGCAGTCAGGAGTCGAGCCACTCAATCAGTAAGCCCGTGGCCCATCCCAGGACCGGTCCGTGTATGTGCCTGACATTTTGAGGCCCATGTGCACAAATCTAATGGCTGAAAATCATTGATCATACTTTTTTTTTTTGTAGATCCACCAAGATGTGGGACCAACATTCATGCACCAGTGGGCCTGAAAGAGTGGCATGTGGCAGTTTGATACAAAATACTGCATTATATAACCGCTCCCCACCAGCTACTGATAGTCCTCAACTTTTAATAATGGTCCAATTGATCCACAGATCGAATGCAATAAGATTGTGTCAACCAACATTACAAAGTAGGAAACTCACATTTACCATTTACCTCACTAATATTGATATTGTTCAGAGTCTCAGACAGCCAAAGTAGCATTGGGTATCCGCATGCATTCAACATGGAATACCCTAATTCAGTGCAACATGGATCATATTGTTAATACCTATTAACAGTGTGCAAGAGCATGAAATCACACAAGCAAATACTAGCAAGCAATTTTCAGACAAGAACCAAAAACCTGGTCATGAATTCCTGAAAGCTTTTTATTAGATGGTATTCGCTCATATTTCAATGACTACACCCTAATTTCAAGCCCGTAACGAGCACAATGAGAATACATTGACATAATTTACAAACAGTTGGCACCAATTTTCATGCCCTCCAACTCAAATCAAACTGCCAATGTCCGACTCGATTATAAACCGGCAAGTTTTAGACCCTTAAAACCTGGCAACCCAAGTTGATCGCGAGTCTTTGACCATTGATTAGATTAGGTGCAATCCACAATGGTAGCACTACTAGCAATTGAATATTTCCTCCGAATGACAATGGGGACACGGAAAATCAGTGTGACAGTTAATGCCCCAGATCTGTACCCAAGATGTAGACCACTTACCCCTCCACCTTGTACAAAAGCTTCCAGTATCTCAAACAAGACGGGTTCAAATGTATTGCTCGAAGAATCCACCTCTGCGGGCTCTGATGAGACTCCACACTGGAGGAAGAGTCAGACCCAGCTTTCAACTGCCTTGCAAGCAAATGCATTTGAAAGTACAATTCTGCAGGCCTCATCTCTGTGAAGAAACAAAACAAGTCAGAGAAACCCTAACTAAGAACAACGTCAATGAAAAAGATACATCTTCCTACTATCCGTTCAACTGGTGGTCCCCTAATTGAACTAGACTCCATCAACTGGCCGTAACCCAAAGGTCCCAAACAACTCCAATCGAATGAACCCAACTCTCCAACAAATCAAGTCGTTTCTGTGGCAAAATAAAGAGCTGTACATATTGTCCTTGATAGCTTAAAAGAATGCAGTTAATTGGAATTTAGGATCAAGCGGTAGGTAAAACGTTTGAGCAGTGGATAATCCTAGTGCTGGCCTATTAACCGAAGGTATGGTGGGCAATTTAAACAGCAGAATGAAGCATAATATTTCCATAATCCATTTGAATATGAACTAAGCCACTATGGGAAACAACTATGCATTAGTCAAACTAATTGAAACCTTGGGGCCAAGCAAACCATTCGCGTCTGAGATTCCTCGCCCACTTCGCTCTGGAACCAAGGCTTGCTTCTGCTTGAGCCAGCAATGCCGATACAATAGGTAAAGGAATGAGAGAGGTTTCTTGAGCTTTGGTGAGACTGTTTGCTGCCAGAGATAAGTACTGAAAATCACACTGCTGTCTGGCAAGCTCCATACAGATGGCCCCTGTTAAAAACATCCCAGGTTTAGTCAAATGCAGGAGCAACAACAGAAAGTACAAAGTAGGAAGTGAAGCATCTGTTAGTTACAAGATTCTAAGGTTGGTGCAACCCCCTATTTACAAGAACTGTCAAACTTAAGTCTGGACAAAGCAAGAAGAAACTACAAATATGGAGGAATGGCAAACTTTCAATGTGAATTAATAGAAACAAAACCAATTTCAACACAGAAGCTATTCTAGATTACTTAGGCTCTAGAAGACTCCAGATTTCAATAGCATTTTCTAGATGTAAACTACCAAAATTTAAGATATGTCCATGTCAATACCAAGAGACCAAAACCCTCAAACATGTTTCCCTAGCCCAACCCTTTTATATTGAAGCAACTTTATAGCAACATGATAATAAAAAAATTCATGGAAGCAAACATTAAAGAGCCTGACAACAATAACGTGAAATCTAACCACCAAATCACCCTTATATAAAATTAAAGAAAGCATTTAATATTTGTAGTAATCTTAGAAGACAAATAAACGAAAATGTTACTACTGAAAGCCAAATTTGTAATTAGATAGATACCGTGACAGAGAAAGAGGCAACTCTCAGCACCAGCCAATGAACAACCATGAGCCAGAGCCTCTTCAGCATGAAGAAAATCCTGATTCCATATTAAGTTCTGACCCCGCACTAAATTAAAAATGGCCATCCAGATATTCCATGAACTCCTGTTCTCTTTCAAGCACTCCTCAAAGTTTAAGTCTATGGAATTCGAATCAATTTGTAGTTTGTACCTAGATTGAAGAAATTTGAGGCAAATCCAACCAATTGGACAATCTGTCTTGAGCTGCAAGCATTTTATAAACTCTTCCTGCAGATTTGGAAAATCCTTTTGTGCTGCATAGGCACGACACAATAACAAGTGTGCAAAAAAGAGATTGCTGTAAGGAAGCAAAAGCCCCGATGCATCTACAGCATGATTGATACAGCCAAAGTGGTCCCCACTTTGCAAACTGATCTCAGAAGCACAAAGTAGAAGCTGGAACTTTTGATATTGATAAGAGACGTCTTTATTTGAATATACTTCATTAGAGAGAGCAGTACACACTAGCCTCTTAAGTGTAATACAAAGATGTCGAGGAAATCTCTCTTCACGAGCCTTCTGTAAAACATTAAGTAGAAGCAAGTACTGTGCTTTATGATTCCAGGGTTCTTGATGCAACCATCTGCTCATAAAGAGTATAAAGATCAAGGAAAGAAAAGTTAGTTTATTATTTTAACTAACGGAGAGGCACGCACAATGCATGTATGCTACGCCTGTGTAAATGCACCGCTCAAAGGTTCTATATGCTTAAGTAATAATTCGTTCGATGAGTCCACCAATCAAAGGTTCCCAGTGGTGAAACAGCAATCACATATTGTCCCTTATTTACACCAACAAATAGTGTTGCTAAATATCAAAAATAAAAATGAAAAATGTGTTTATATGGTCTTATAACACATCAATCAACATGAGTAACATTGAGAGAATATCCAACATATCTATAAAAGACACGATTATCAACATAATGTCCCCATTAATGATCCCTCATGCCCTCCTTGCAACCTTTGATATTTATGTATAGCAGGTACATTGTAAATTCAGAAACTAAAACTTAAAAAATAAAACGGTAGATTAATAAGCACATGTGCTAAGGATCATTCAAGCATATCAGATTAAAAGGATGGAGTGGACAGGTTGTTGATGTGATTTATGGATTACATCCATTTAAAACGGTGAACTTATAAATGGAGTTATGGAAAGTCCAGATTAGTGAGCACGTTTACTGCTTAGATCATACATCACCAATGCCACGGATTACAGGGACGATCGGATGTCTAGCAATATTCGATTGATGTGACTTTCAGACTCCATTACTCAAAAGATAGCCTATCATTGAACAAATCAGATCGACAAACAAAATTTAAAATAAAATACCAGCAGACCAACATACGTTGTGGTGATTATAGAGAAGTCCTTTGTGGGAGGTCTCTCTTGAGAAGAGAGAGAAGAGAGAGAGTGACGTGGGGAAGTAGGCAACTAATGTAAAACTCTTATACAAATACATAAAAATCTAAAAGACTACAGTACTCTAATTGAATATTCATCTAATTTAAATTCTAAAGACTTCAATTGTTATTTTTGTTAAAGATGTGAGTATGAAGGGAAGAAAACTTCCGGCTTCCAGTATCCGTCGGGAAGCTCACTTCACTTTAGATATAGAATAGATACCAAAAATCAATTGGATTGCTCAGAGCACAGCCACATATCTCATTCTTAGGATTTTTTGAGCTATGGAATCGTTTGGAATATTTTATTTTTCTTTCTTGCATTTTATCAAGAAAACCTGACCAATAATAAAGAAAACAAAGAAACGGAAATATATATACCAAAATTTAGAAACTTACAGACTAATTCATTAAATTATAAGCACCAAAATCTCATGAAAACCTAATGATTTTTTTTTATATTTTCGCAAGAAACAAAAAAACAAATTACTTTCAATACAGCTTTCTTCTCATGAGAAGTTCAAGGGCTCTTAGATTTGCTTAAAGATCTCAGATAATATCATATGAAGATCTTTCAAAAATATCCACAACAGAGCTTAGAGGAAGTAAGCTATGATACCTCTGCAACTGTTGAATAGCTTGTGCTCCATGCATGTACTGGTCTGTACATGTTGAGAAGGAGAACTTTGGGTTAGTGGTGCTGCTGGCATAGCATGCGATTGCTGCAGCACCTAGGATCTCATATGCTGGTTTCAATCCCTCCATAACTGGGCGACCAGGAGGGTCTATGACAATACACCTTGTTGCAGTGTGAGTATCATTCCATTCTTTACTGGATAGTAAAAGATGACCAAGTTGGTTCCTGCCAGGAGCAAATTTCAATCAGAAAAACCAAGGAAAACAGGATCAATTAAACAAAATGAGGTTCCGTAGCAGCTTGTATCAAAACCAAACTAAGTCATCCAATTTAGCTGGAACCATTCAATGTTAAATAACGAACAAAGAAATAGAAAAATTGGAATAAAACAAATGAAGGTAACCGAAGAACCAGGAGGAGCCTATAGCATGTTTTCAAATTTCCCATTTCAACGACTTGTAAGAGCTGGAATCTGTGGAGTGCAACATGATATTTTGTGATGCGGGAGCATTCTACTACGATCATCCACGCTACACCGAAACAATACCCAATCAAGTGGATCCTATTTACTATTTATAGTAATTCACGTTTTTACTATTTATAGTAAATTCCGAAATTACTATTTATAGTAAATCTCGTTTTTGCTATTTATAATAAATCCCGAAATTACTATTTATAGTAAATTCTGATTTTACTATTTTTTGTGGACCCCACGAAGATTTTTTTAATTTAACTAGGATTTTCAATTTGTGATTTGTTTCCAATTAAGATTTTATTATTGATTGCAATAATTGACTTGTATTAGGAGTTTCTAATTTTAATTAGATTAGAATTAGGAAAGTTCAAGTAGAGAGTCTTATAAAAGGTGATGTACTCTTTGATTTTAAAAAAATGAAAAATGATGAATAAAGAAATAAAAATCTCTTTGAGAAATATCTCTTGTGGTATGAAGCCATTCTCCCTTGGTGCGAAGCCAAGCTAATTCAGTGTGAAGCCGAAGGTATCTTTCTATCCCTACCTCTTCTCTCTTATTATCTTCTCTTCCTCCATCTCTATTTTCTTTTGTCAATTTCTTACCTAAGAAAACCTAAATCATACCACAGCACTGTGAATAGTGCTGCATGAATAGTGTCACGTGAATAGTGACCTTCCCTCTTCATTCCTTCTCAAATCGCGGAATGGTACTCCCGTCCTACGTCATTTTGACCTTGACAAAGGAGACTATAGGGACTCAAGAAGACGGCAGCTTCTACTTTATAATGCTTTATGTATGTTGGGCTTCAGCTTTCAACCGAGTTCATTATGCTAGATTTGAAGTTTTTTCCCTCAGCATTTGTTCAGTTTTGATCAAAGTAAGCTTTAGCGACTTTACTGTATTTCAGCCGCTTTGAGCCATCTTCTATGTATGGTTGACATGGATGGGAAGTGTTGTCACGCCCCCAAATCCGATATTTGGTCTTATCGACCTTTCTCGTATCTTGAGGCGCGATCTGATCATACAAACGCACAGTTAAACAAAACTGGTATCACGATGCAGCGGAAATACACCGGATAATTTTTTTTTCATTTTGTTTAAACAATTCATAAGACGAAACGCACTTCATTGACACATTAATAATGTTAGAGGATGTCTCACTTCAAACAAAACCGTAATATGCCCATCCAAAAGAAAACATTGTATATATATCGTACTCCCAAATACATGTTACTAAACGGTCAAAGGACCTACATAACTCATGTATCCTTCTACAAGATAAAAGAATTAAACAAAATATAACATCGTCAAAAGCACAAGTCTATCAACAGAAATGCTGGAAGCATCAGTCCAACTTCCCCTTATCCTTTCCTGAAAACAAAACATTTTAAAACGATGAGCTAGGGCCCAGTAAGTACATTCCTCATGGGTAAAACTACTTAAATCAGCGACTTTTGTTTATTTTAAAACAAATACGATTTGCAAATGTATTTCACATGTAATTCGATAAAACTCAACTCTCCATCAATTACTTACGTATAACTTTGAATACAATGAAGTCTTTTCATATAATAGTCAACCTTTCTCTTATCGGAATACCCGTGACCATTTCTATAAAGTCAAACTATCAATTCTAATGTATTTCGTACCAACATTCCATCGGTCCTAGTGTACGATGTCAACACTTCTAGTCCACAAGTAAACTCCCTAATGTGCACACTAATTGTTTCATTAGGTATCCTCTCTCCGGATTCCCTAATTTTTCTTTTAGGTATAAATACCCGAGGGGTCTCATGAATGAGACAACGCCTCTTCTTTAGGGGACTCGAACCCCAAGGGGTCTTAAGGAAATAAGACAACGCCTGATGCTTTAGGGGACTAAAACCCCAAGGGGTCTCAAAGAAATGAGACAACGCCTGATTCCAACTAATCTGATATTCCACATTTCCAATCACGTTCTTATTCATGTCATCAATCGTATTTATATGCATAAAATAATAATGTTTGTAGAAACATCTTTACATGCATAGCATTCCTATTTTTGCATTTTGAAACTAAAAATAAGAACATTTAAGCCCTATTAATATCTTAGAAAACGAATACATAAAACGGATAAAAAAAACGCATATATCTCATTTTAAATGAATTTGAGCATGACTTCATCCAACTAAATAGATTACACATGTCCTCATCTATCATAATTTCATGCTTCTAAGATTACAAGAAATTATCAATGCATTTACACATTTTATGTGGAAAATACAAGAATTGGGATTTTTCCTTGCTAAAATTTAACAGACAACAAGAATAGCATTTTCAGACATTTTCCCCAAAAATAATAGAATTTTCTAGAATTTTTCTACAATATTCTGTGAATTTTCTACTATTTCAAAAAAAAAATAAAAAAATAAAAAAATATTTATAAATAAATAATTAATAATTAATCAATTAATTAATTAATTAAATAAAGGCATAAAATAAATAACTATGTACTTACCGGTGAATACGCTAGAATCCCAAAATCTTTGAACTTCGTACGATGCGAATCTCGAGGTAGCGCGTATCTCGAGGCAGTAAGCCCCAAAAAAAACTTTTCAAAGGACCTCCTGAATATTTTCAGGAATTCCCGGGAATTTTCTAGAATTTCTTCTAGTTGAGGAACTTTTTTGCAAATATTCTTACCTCAGGGGTTAGAATGCAAATACCCAAATTGATGTAATTTTCTCAAGGCATGGCCTTGTATTTATAGAGGTTGAGAACTCAGAACTTTTTATTTCTATCCGATGTGGGACTATAATTTTGAAAATTGTCTTTTTTTTTTTTTTGAATTTTAATAAAAACTTAAAATGTTGCCAGAACTAAACACAATAACTTTTGACTCGCACGTCCGATTTGGACGAACTTGATACCGATAGAAAGCTATTGTTGAGACCTTTAAAATAGCATACATATAATGTTCAAAGTATTATAAAAAGTCTACTATAATATTGCTAGAAATAGGGTCATTACAAGTGTCCTTTGTATCGAAGTTCTAGGGTTGCTGATGTCATTTGTTTCAATGAAGCTCATTTTACAGAAGCCTGACTGCTAGCTCGAAAATGAGCAAGCTGATGCCTACACAAGTTGATGTAGAACAAGGGACCCTATCCTACGATTGACGATTGTTGATATTCATGTGTAATCAACACCGCATGATGACCTAGATGGAATCAACACCACCAAGATCAGGTAGAATCAGCACTACCTCCAGAACAATGGACAATGACTTGGTGGAATCAACACTACCAATTTAAAGGAATCATTCCTTCGGGAAGAATCACTTTTTCTAGCGAGGCATCAATACCATGCAAACTTTGGAAATCACTCCCAAAAGAAAATAAATCTTCATTCATCTAAAAACCAATCTCCTCTAAGATTCTCCCATTACATATATTCATAGAATTCTCAAATCGTAAGTTTGCTAATTCTCCTAAAATTCTACTTTCAAAATAAGTAAACTTCCTAATCTAATTTTAGAAACTGACAGAAATTTCTAACAATGTTAAACAACCGTAATTAACTTCCTAAGAAAAGAAATTCCTAATTAAAAAATAACAGATCTTAAGCTACTTTTGTAGGATCCACTGGCTTAAATCCTCTTCACTGATTCAATGTAGCTCAAGATCACTATGCACAATGCTCCTGCATCAAACCCTCCTGGTTGAAAAAAAAAATCATCCTTGGATTCGAGTTGAGATATCGCAATCGGCTTTTCCAGCGGAAGAGACATTTGGAGTATTTTCCCTTTAGTTTCTTCTGCATCAACCAAGTAGAAATGGAATTTGCATATTGATCAATCTACTCAGGCTATGGCACTAATCGATAGAGACGAGCAGAATCAAAGACATTGATGATGGTGATGCAGTGGTGGCAACAGTAGATGATAATGTAGATCAGCGGCTGGATGATGATGATGGTTGATGGCACGATGACGGCAATGAACAGTGAAGTTCGAATTGGTAACCCAAAGGGCCAAACCCGTATCATGATTTTTAGCTTTGATACCAAATTTGATGTAGAACAAGGGACCCCGTTCTATGATCATTGATATTCGTACGGAATCAACACCACACGATGATCTTGATGGAATCAACACCACCAAGATCAGGTAGAATCAGCACTACCTCAAGAACAATGGAGATGATTTAGCGGAATCAACACTGCCAATTTGAAGGAATATATGCGTTAGGAAGAATCACTCTCCTAGCAAGGCATCAAAATAATGCAAACTTTGGAAATCACTCTCATAAGAAAACAAATCTTCATTCATCTAGAAACCAATCTCCTCTAGGGTTCTCCCATTACATATATTTATAGATTCATCTATTGCAAATGAGTAGGCTAATGTCCACACCACCCTTGTGTGGAGAGAAGCAAACAAGCCTGCGGATTTCTTGTCTTCCTTCTCAAATCAAAAAAAATTTTATCGTTTCTTTTGCAGTCAAGATAATTAGAGATACTTTGGTTTCCTATTGATTTTCCTAGTGATGTATCGCTTTCCAATGATCTATCAGAAGTTATTTGACGATGATGAAGGTGACTTACTAGTTCTATAGACCTTCAGGCTACTCAGGCAATCAAGAGTATTTTAGGTATAGATGACTTGGACCGTCAGATGAAGATGGACGAGACCTAAATTACTAGCATAGACTTGGTACATCTACTTACATAGAAAAAAAAAAAAAGCAACTAGTATAACAAGCAAGTGGTTTGACCGCTCACCACTAACACAAGACGAAGTGTTGTTCTACGATTTTTGGGGAATATAGAGGGAAGATTACTATTTACAGTACTATTCACATGGCACTATTCACGCGGCACTATTCATGGATTAGAGTTTAGAAATGGATGGAGTATGATTTGGGTTTTCAAGGTCAAAATAGATCCAAAAAGAAAATAAAGATGGAGAAAGAGAAGAGAATAAGAGAGAAGTCAAAGAGAAAGAGATAGGGAAATAAAGATAACTTCAACTTCGCACCAAATTAACTTGGTTTCACACCAAGAAAGGATGGCTTCACACCAAGTTTCCTTTCACAGGAGATTTCTCCAAAGAGATTTTCTATTTCTTCATTATCATTTCATTCTTAAAATCAAATGGTACATCACCTTTTATAAGACTATATACTAGAAATTTCCTAATTTTAATCGAATTGAACTTCCTAGTTCGAAGGAAACTAAAATAAGAAACTCCTAATACAATTCTACTAACATTGATCAATAATAAAATCCTAATTGGAAATAAAATCTAATTTCAACTGAGAATCCTAATTAAACTCGAACAAATCTTCATGAGGCCCACTTATCTAAAAATAGTTCAATAAGAATTTAGTATAAATAATAATTTTGGGATTTACTATAAATAATAAAAATGAGATTTACTTATAAAAAATGAGATTTACTATAAATAGTAATTTCGGGATTTACTATAAATAGTAAAAACAGGGTCCACTTGCTTGACCAGGTACTGATTTGATGTAGTGAAGGACCATCGTAGTTGAATGCTCCCGCATCAACCACTCATTAGGACCACTAAACAATTTCGACATCAAAATTAACATGTTCTTGTTATTTTAGAAACTTACCTTATCAAACTACTATTGGGGTACATGTGAAGAGCTTTTCTCAGGTGATCCACTCCACTCTGAATTCCCAGGCTTTGTTTAGATCCATGTCTGACCTGCAAAATCCCCAAAACAAATAATATCCACTTAAGGCACTTAAAACAAACACCCCCACCCACACAAACGGAAAAAGGAGTAAGATGCCTACTTATAAATAAATAAAAAATAAAATAAAAATAACTTACTAGTTTACCGAGAGCAATTAAAAAGTGCATTCCAGTAATTTCTTCATGAGATGAAAGAGAGTCGCGACTACTTGGAATAACTGACTCAAGCCGATTGCTATGATCTAGAGCATTAATTACGGTGACAATAAAACTGATTTTTGAACTCTTCAATAATTCCCTTGGCATTTTCAGAATGAAAGTCATTGCCGATTCCAGTCCTGAAATGTGGTACAGCAATTTACATATAGAGGCAACCGCAGTTGTCCGATCCAGGGTAGAAACACTTGCAGATAGATTTCTTGCCACAGAGAGGGCCAGGTCATTCTTTCCAAGTTGCCACAAAGAGACAGCATATATTTGTAAGCCCCTGCCATCAAGAAGACCTAGAACATTGACAAAATATATGTCTCAGATAAATGAAGTTATGGTGGTTAAGAAATTGTGTCATTTGTGTCTCAAAAGTCAACAGTCTACTCCAAATTGCCTTCTCAATGGTTAGGGAACAACTGAAAGGTCCATTTCATGATGCAACAAACTCAGTGCCATTATTAACTTAACAAATTCCTTTCAACCACACCCTTGATTTACATGCTAATCAATCCAGAGCACCCAATGGATGGGTCACTTATTGGATTGCAATAGGGTTTAAAATCTCAACCAAGACAGGCGTGTCTCAGCCATGTTATCTAGGTCCCTCTCTCAGCTGAGACACATCGTCTTTGCCAAGTCTCCTCGACTTACATAAAAATTTAACAACTCAACCAAGATGCAGGCATCTCATCTCAGTCCCTGCCATCCCCACGTTGGGCATGCATACCAAGTTTAGAATAAACATTCCTCGATGTCCAAACCAATTGCCGCGTTTTCGATGCCAATAAGGCCATGAAAAATATTCCAAGAAAAATTTCTACTTATTGGGTGGTTCAGATCAGCTGATTAATGTATATTGGGCCACATGAAACACGAAGTGACACAAATAGAATGTGAACAGATCGATAAGCATGTGCACCATGTGCAGGGTATGAACTCAAGGACATTATACTATAGTACCCTTGTTGCATTGTTTCTTATAACACACAAACCCGCACAACCACCGCCACTCTCCCATATGACTTCATTGGTTTTCCATTCTCTTTTATCATTTGACCTCCAGACACCATGTGGTGCAAATGCGGCTCAATCAAGACCATCATGTAGATAAGCCGCACAGATATATTTACATCACAATCACACCATCGATGCCAGCCCATCCAATAGATGGAAATATATTGAATGTTAGCTGTTCCTCTTTATCATCCAAATATGTATAATCAGTCAAATGGTCAGGATTATAGGACAGAATTGATATTTGGGTATTATTGATCTATTGGGAGGGCCCATTTACTGGACAGTCCAGATCAAACCGTGTGGTTACCATGTGACACCTGGGGGCAACTGATAAAATGTAGGAAAGGAAGTACAAATATATATATATATATATATATATATATGTTTCCATAATCCCATGCCATGTGATTCTTTTGCAGGAATAAGAACCACCAAAACAATGTGAAAGCAACCAAAGGTGTAAAATTACAGTACATAAGACATACCTTCTTTCTTCAATGCTTCACATTCACCTATAGCATCAAGGGCATTCCCTGCCTGCACCAAACCATAGCATTTAACCGAATCCAAAATGCCAAACAGATAAGTCACTAGAACTTTGAGTTAAAATACACCTCTTTACTGGTAACAAGCACAAAATATCAAACTTTGGCAGAAATTGTTTACCAGACAATAAGCTCTGGCCAGATTGACTGAAATATCACAGAAATGGGATTTTGGTGCTGTTCTTTCAAAAGTGCTGATGGCGCATCTTGCCATCCTGTAAGCAGCAATTGCAGACTGATAATCAGATCGTGCTTCACATACCAGCCCATTCAAATTATGTGACTCAGGATAGTGAGGGGCACGCTGCACAGCCTGCCGGATGGCTCCAAATACCTGTAACAAATATTACCTGCAGGTTTTTATTGGCATTTCGACACCATCCATTCATAAATATATCCCTTGTTGACAACGGTTGTTTAACCCAGAAAAACTAGGGGTAATGTTTGGTTTTTTACATGGTATGATTTCAAGCAAGTAATCAGCTGCATATAGCATACCTGTGGAGATGGGAGATGGCCTGAAAGAACAGCAAGCTTTCCAAGACCAATTTGGAATTCTGCAAGCTGCGAAACAGATATGTAAGTACAATTCTACGACAACCAAGCAAGAAGGAAAAAAACTCAAACAGGTCAAATTCATTAAAACTTGTATTGCTCCTCAAGTTTGGATAAAAGAAATATCACGAAATTATAACTTCTAAAAACAAATGCTTTTATGGAGAAATAATCCAAAGAATGCCAACATATTTCATTTCTATAACACTGACTAAGGAGGTACACACCACTAGATGTAACTAAATGTGACATACCATAGATTAATAGAAATACACAGCATGTGAAGTGATATTTCTTTGTTCAGATGCCGGTTAAGGTGTAGCAAAACTTACAGGCAATATCTGCACGGCCCTAAGGCAGCTTTCATAAGCCTCATCTGATGTGCACCCTCTAAAAAAGAATTCAAAATACATTTCAATGTGTAGAAGGTTTCACACTGTAAGGCTTAGTATCAATTTTTTTTATTTAAGGACACAAGTATTTACCCAGAATGAGTATCAACTGACATGCCTGCCCATGCTAATGCAAGTGAAGGATCTATGCTTCTAGCATGATCAAACGCTTGCCTGGCCAATAGCTTCTCACCCTCTTTTTTGTAAAGCTGTCAAAAGCACCAACTCAGATACCTCAAATACAGGAAATGAAGAAGCTATCAGGTTAGATCTGTCTCCAACATCTGCGAAATTATTAAAAGAAAAAAAAAACTCATGATCTTCTAAGATTGGGACAAAAATGATATAAAAAAAATTCTCAATAGATGTTATATCATGCCAAAATCAAGAAATGGAGAAGCTATCAGGGCAGATCTGTCTCTACTATCTGTATATTAAATCTTGAGATATTTCCAAGATATGAGAGAAATGGGGACAAAAATAATGATTTCTCAAGATATGTTAGATATCTTTCCAAGTATTGAATTTTGTACCATCTCACAAATATCTTGTGAGATTTTAATATAATTTTTTTGATAATTGGATTTTAATATAATTTAAGTTTTTAAATTTGAATATTTTCCTTTTTTTGCCTTTTTCAAATAGTTGAAAGATTTTCACGGTAAGAACCGAAGAAAAACATGGTCCAAAGTTCCATTTCATATCAGAATGTCTCCGGCTAAATGTCTCAATATTTGGGGGGTGACCTGACTGAAATATCAGGCATTTGTCTCAGATATCTTGGTTTGTCTCAGTTTGTATCGTACCATCTTTATCAAGGCGATGTACCTCAAGACTGAGACTCTAAACCGTGGAAAAGAAGTTCCTGAGAACCAAATTAGAGATCATGTAGGATGGTACCTTTCCAAGGTATGCCCATGCAACAGCAACAGAAACATCCAATTGTAACCCCCTGATAAGAGAATGTTGTTTCAATGCACTATGGCCAGACAAACATCCCAAAGCCACCCAGAACTCAATATTGTCCCCCTCGAGTAACAAGCCACCCAGGGACATCTTCTCAGGTAGCAGCCTGGTGAATAAAATAGTCAATTAGATAGCTTATGCAAAACCACACAAAAAGATCTAATGAAAAGATGGATCGAGATCTTACCAAGCATCTAGTTCAGGTTTTCTTTCCTCCTCTACAGAACAAATGAGATCTGCAGAGATTGCAAGGTCAGTGTAGATATTAGCTTGCCATGGGGTCATGTGCAAAGCCCGCTGATAAGAACGACTAGCAGAGATTGCAGCCAGAAAGCAATTCCTCCTCCAGGAAATGATGGAAGTTTTGAAAGCCTCCTCATCATTTTCTAAGCTCCGATGTTCATCCATCCATGGAAAACATTTTGCATACGTAAGCTGAAAAGGGGGAAAACAAAAGTTCCCTCCAATCATGTTGTGTCAAAATATCATAATTAAGTGCTCAAACATAAAATGGTTTATCCCAGTAAATAAAAAGGCATCCACACAATCTTTCAGAAGTAATATATGAACTGAATAATAGGTTAAAACTGTAAGCATTTATGTCTTAGGAAAACTAAAAGAAGGGCATAAAGGCAGTGAAAAACCTTCTATAGAATGTAATAATGGAAAAAAAACACCTAAAAGAAATAGCTTTGAACGACTATACCTGAATATCACCATGCAACTTCCAAGTACAAGAAACATTCCCAGCTAAGCGGGTGCTTGCTTTTGCAATATCAGATGCTTCCTACCATCACAATAAGGAAATTTCTTACTCTGCAAATGCTTGCATTCTAAGTGGTAAAGCTCAGCAGAGGGAGGTGTATTAGTTCCATGAGGACCTACCTCCAATAGTGAAGCTCCCCAACCAAATGCGCCAGTATTTACACATTCCTTTGACAAACCAAGAAGCCCAGAAGCAAGCCCATTTTGTGCAGCAACATTTTGAGGTGAGATCTCTAATGCCTGCCGAAACTGCTCAACTCCCTAAAAGCAGAAAGCAATGTATGCTCAAAGATCACACATGCAGACACAAATATGCATCCATATATCCACACAAACAGACATGCACAAATGCACACGTGCACGCACACACAAGACACCGCCCAATCACAATCCTCGCTCCCAATACACACACACACACACAAAGACACACCAAACTTTAAGTGCATAAAAGCGCAGCTTCATAATCAGCTATGCTTCGCAGCGAACATATGGGTTAAAAAATAACAAATAAATGAAAAAAGTAGAAAGAAAATTGAGATGTACTAAGTATTCAAGTTCATCCTTCCAAACAATGATCGAGCAAAAAATCATCCGGTACAAGTGTACAACCTATATAGGAATATGTTCCCTATAATAAAACCTAAAGTCTTTTAGTTTAAGAAAAATGATAGAATTGGTAGAAATAAGAAGAAAGTATCTGAAATATTAATAATGATACAATGTTCGTAAGAAAATATGATATAGTGATTCTTTTGAGTCAAGTATTCAGCCAACAAGGGTCCATTCTTTAGCACAATATCTCAACATGTGTCTTATGTACCGTGGGTCTGGACCAACTACTGAATGGGCCCCAACTAGGAGATGTCTTACGCCAAAAATCAGCATAGAAAGACGATTTTTAACCATCTGATCTTTAGGCTATTTTTTGGAGCTTTACCAGATCTTTTTCTTCGTCCAAAGAGAGAGTAAATTGAATGGTTGGCATAGATTTCTTAGCTGGAACCCATTTAACGTTGGGTCCTGATCCTCCACAAGCCACACACACACACACACACACACACAGGCCAGTTACACAAGGCACGTGCTGGACGTGTATATTTATATATTTTGATACATAGGTATCCGACTAGTCCCATGGGCACACCCGTCACCACGTCCAGCACGTGCCTTGTGTAACTGGCCTCTTAGAGCACCAGGGTGGTGGCCAACGAGGGTGAGGAGTTTCGAACTCAGAACCTGTGCTTCCTGAGGCGTAGTCCTGGCCATCACACCAACCCCTCGTTGGTTCACACCCTGAAGCCCTTCCTGAGGCGTGGTCCTGGCCATCACACCACATATATTCATTCATGCAGCCCTTCCAAAAACCTGAAGTATATAATATGATATGGAGCAGAAGCTCAATATATCAACCCATCCGTATGAGAACTTATTGACAACCAATATAGCTTTATGATAAAAAAGATGAGTAAAATTAAGGAGTATATATCCAAGTTCTGCACTACAAACAAGAATGATGATAGAATTAGAAAGAATCTTACTTTTCTAAAGGAACCGAGCATCAATAAAATGTTCCCACTCTCAACCAATGCAAAGACTCTTGAATCCTCCAGTTCAATAGCTCGCCCATACGACTGTTACAAGGACCATGATAAGCAAGAATTACACCTCCAATGGTCATAACATATTGTCATAGTACTATGAAAACATTAACTTTTATAGCAATTGCAATGATCAACGTGGAGAGCTTGTGGATCCTCAATCGAGGTTTCTAATCAATACAATAATACCTCCCCCAAAAACTACAATGGTGATCCTCAAACATGGTTTAAAGTAGCGTTCGAAACCAAAACATTTTGCCCAACATTTTGGTTTCGGTCAAGGACGATACAAAATACCAATGGGTCTCGGGAAACCCTAAGTTTCGACCATGTTTTGGTTGTATCAGCCCATATAGGATTACATTATGCAGTATTGTTGGTATCGCCTGATACGTAGCGAGCGATCCCAACCAGTAATCCTAAAGAAACAAACTGAACCCTCTTATTTTCACTCATTCGATTCAACTTCATTTCTTGCTTAAAAAACTCTCCAATCTCTTTGAAATACTATTATTGGGTAAATCTAACAAAAAGAAAAACAAGATTCGAAGCTTGATTCAGAGTTTGTTCCCGAAGAAGAAAATTTTGGGGATTTTCGCTACAACACATCAAGGAGGTAACTATCACTCCTTTTCTTTGAATTTCTTGGTAGATATGTGCCCTTCTTAGATCTATTTTTTTGATTAATTTTTCTTTAAAACTATCAATATTTCATTATTTAAGTAAAAAAAATGTGATTTTTTTTTTGCATTCAAATCACTTACATCTGAATCATATATATTATGCGAATTCATGATTATTGTGCGTAGGTTGACGGAATTTTGTGCTTTTTCCAAAAAAAATTCCGAATGAAAAATGATTAAACTTCATTCTGCTTCCAATCTTTACTAGAAGATAGATCTGACTGTGATCTATCATTCTATAGTGTGTGTGGTTAAGTCTCATGTGACGATTTTCTTTCACATTTTTTATATTTTTCAGTATATTTCAGAAATTTTCAAATTATTGAAAAATATATTATTTTAACCTTTTTCTTCCAAACTATACCCAAAGAGATGAGATCTATCATACCATAGAATTTGTGAGTGCTCGAGTCCCATGTGACGAATTTTTTTTTTTTTTCAAAAATTGAAAAATTATTAAGAAAAAAAATTACCCTTTTTCTTCAAAAATATCAAAAGATAGATCTCATCTCACCATGTTCTTTTTTTTTATATAAGTATCTCACCATGATCTATCATTCTTGTTATTTGTATGTGGTTGAGTCTTATGTGAAGAAATTTAAACAATTTATTTGATATATTTAGTATTTTTCAGAAATTTAAATATTATTAAAAAACATTTTTTACCCTTTTTCTTCCACACTATACCAGAAGATAGATCTCACTGTGATCTAACATTTCATAGTACTTGTGTGTAGTACAGTCTTATGTGACGATTTTCTTTTTGGTTTCTTTGATTTCTATTGATTGAATCAAAAAAAAAAAAATGATAGTATGTATTGTGTTGTTTCCATTCTTTTTTATTACAATCTTTTGAATAGAGACCAAAGCCCTAAAACCATTTGGCCTACAGGTATTCTACATTAAAAATTTAACTATAAATGTGTGTTTTAGGTAGAAAAAGTTAACTAACATATGTTTGGATCAATATAGAGTGTGTAGAATGAGAACTTAGAATGTGGGTTTACAAAAACAAACTCCGGAGATAGCACTAGAACTTCTCTTGATCCAAAATCAATTATTAAATGTAGTTTTGATGAATTTTCCTGCATATATGAATTATTTATTTTTTCTGATATTTTTAGTATTTTTTCAAGAAAAAAAAATTGATGCCTCTACATTGAGCTTCGTTGGTTTCATTTTGGTTTCCAGGTTTCGGGCGATACCGATCAATACCAACGATATGTTTCAGTGAAGTTTTTAAATACGAGTATCTCTGGTTTAGTAACAAACAAAGCCCAACTGATGGGTTGATCAGTCCAAATTGACGGTGTGAATTTCCAATCAAGTTTTTTAAACTCCATAAGATAACCTTCTCCCAATTACAACATGATACAACAGCAAATAAAAAGATTACCTTTATAGCAGCTGTTAACATGCCTAATCGCTGGTATGCGAGACCGAGAGTCTGAAATGGAACAAGTCAATACACATCAACCAAAATAAATAAATAAATAAAATATGATGAAAACAGAATTACACCAACGGAATGAAGAATCGCTTGCAAACAAGGCTACATACTTCCCACAAATCCGCACATGTAGGATAGCCTCGTATAGCATGCTGAAGGCTCTGTACTGCTTCAGACCATTTCTTGTGATGCACCTGGAAAGTTTATGTGAAATTCAGATGGCAAACAAATGGTTTCAAAGATTGGAAACTGATACAATTTAAAAATTATATATGAAAGATTTTCAAAAAAAAAAGTGAACTCTCAGAAGAGAAAAGAATAGGAAACCTGCATGTAACCTAATCTCCGAAAAGCCCAAAAAGCCCTTGGTGACTTCTCCGAAGCTTCCCGGCAGACAGAAACCTCCAAACTCTCTTTTCCTCCATCATCCAACAAATCACACAGTGCTTCCTGTAAGAGGAAAGACATAATCAACTTTGAAATTTAAAAAAGAAAATTTTGAAATTCTTCACAATTCCTGCAAATTAAACCTAAAAAGGTCTGAACTTTCTCGCAATTATTCGAAGCGAACCCTAACGCACTAACCCCTGCTTCGAAATCCTCGGGATTTAGAGTCACAGCTCTCTGGTAGCACTTCGAAGCTCTCTGTGTATCAATCGATACTCGGCTGTAATAATGCCCTAAAAATCGAAATGAAGCGCCATTGTTAGGGTTTAACTTCGCAGAGATAACAAAATGCTCGACCGCTTTTTCCTTGAATTTCTTCGATTCTTCTCCTTTTCCCCACAAGAAAAGCCCCTGAAAAAACGATCGAAATTTCAATTTTATGGCGGAAAATGTTCGAAGACTGAAACTTCGAAGGATTCAAAAACATACGAGATTATAATGATGGGATGGATTATCTGGATCAGAAGCTACAGTTTCTTGTAATTGTCTGAAGAGAGTTTCGTCTTCCTGAAAATAAAAGATTGAGATCGAGAAATGAAGAAAGAATTAAAAAGTGAAATCGATGAGAAGGAAAGACGACATCAAAAATCCATTGAAGTTGGAAATAAAGCGACCTTATTTTTCATTTCGGCTGGTAAACCCTAGAGAACGCATACGCTCGAGTATTAGTACGGAAAAAATGGAGGGAAGTGTCCCCTGTTAAATACGAGAAAAGAAAAGAAAAGAAAAGTAGCCCAGAAAAGAAAAGTAGCCAAGTAAACTGACCGATCCTTGGTGGACCTAAAAACCAAAATCAGCCTGATTAGTGATTTCTAGGCGTTGGATTGGAATTATTTACATGGGTTGATTTTAACCGCTGGAATTTGAGCATTATTGACCATTATTTGAAGTACAAAGATCGAAAGGTTTAAAATCACTAATCATTCTAATTTTTCGTTTGTAGGTCCACCTAAGAATTGGAAAACCATCCATACGGTCAGAGTATTCTAATAGTGAGCCACATGGCTCATATTGTGCGCTGTCATTGGCCTCGATGACAGCCCTCTGGCATCAAAGTTTTACTCTAGAAAATTCGGGACTGTCCCACTCATTCACATACCGTAGTCCGTTATCAAAGATTTGGTCGGAACATCACTACTCTATTTCAATCCCATCAAAATGAATCATTATGATTTAATTTATTGAGCGTAATTTTGGTGCAAAGATCCAAAGGTTGTAAATCAGGTTGATTTTTGGTTTGCAGGTCCACCAAGGGACTGGTCAAACATCCATACGGTCAGTGCCCTCTAAGAGTGTGCCACGTGTCTTGTATTGTGAGCTGTGATCGTCTTCGCTCACAGCATGGTGTGAGCGAAGGTTTACTCTTCGTGTTTTGATCAATCACGACGTCGGATGGAAACCGTTGATTAAATCTTTTTTTTTTTGTAAGCACCATTGATTAAACGGAAAATTGCAAAAAAGAAAACCAACTTTAATTCATTTACAAAAAAGAATACAACTTTTCGCAAATCCCAAAAAAAAAAATGAATTTCGTCTGCTGTCAGTCCAATCAGTCGTCGACTGACTAACGAATGACTGATGGCTGACACGTCTGACAAACGCCCTGTTAAATGGCGTTTATTCTTGAGAAATTTTAAAAAACGTCCCATAATTCCTCAACTTCTAAACCAATCTACGAATATCGGAATGATCTGAATTTTTGTGAGGATGATCTCCTCACCGTAGAGATCATCCTCACCAAAAATCAGCCATTAATTCATCTTCTGGGTACGCCAAAATGGGCGTAAAAAATGGGGTATCAAAAAACGCCCTTTAAAATGGTGTTTGTCAATAAAAAACGCCATTTAAAAGAGCGTTTTCTACTGACACACGCCCTTTACAATAACGTCTGTCAGGTTGTCAGATGTCGGACTGACACTAACAGACGTTTTTCAAAAAGGCGTTTATTACTAAAAAACGCCATTTAAAATGGCGTTTGTCAGAAAAAACGCCCTTTTAAAGAGCGTTTTTTTAATAAACATGTACCACGTCATGAAACGCCATTTTAAAAAGCGTTTCGTTTTCTTTTTTGGGATTTGCGAAAACTTGTATTCTTTTTTGTAAATGAATTAAAGTTGGTTTTCTTTTCTGTAATTTTCCGTTTAATCAATGGTGCTTACAAAAAAAAAAAGATTTAATCAACGGTTTCCATCCGACGTCGTTATTGATCGAAACACGAAGAGTAAACCTTCGCTCACACCATGCTGTGAGCGAAGACGATCACAGCTCACAATACAAGACACGTGGCATACTCTTAGAGGGCACTGACCGTATGGATGTTTGACCAGTCCCTTGGTGGACCTGCAAACCAAAAATCAACCTGATTTACAACCTTTGGATCTTTGCACCCAAATTACGCTCAATAATGATCAAATTCGTATGGTTAAAATCAACCCATAAAAATAACTTCAAGACAACGCTTAGAAATCATTGATCAGATTTATTTTTGGTTTCTAGTGATTGGCTAAAAATCCATACGGTCAGCATCCACTGAGAGTATGCCACGTGGCTTGTACTGTGGGCTATGATTGGCTTGGCTCGCAGCATTGTGTGAGCGAGCCAAAGTTTACTATTTTTGTTACTCACCACTGACCTATGGTCCCATTGACTGCATGGATGTTTACCCCTTCCACACACGCCAGGTAAAGAGTAAGACTTGCCTGACCATCCACAATATAAGCCACATGGCTAATTTATTAGAGGACACTTACTATATAGATGTTTGACCAATCCATAAGTTGGCCTACAAACCAAAAATCAGCGTGACTAGTGATTTCAAACCTTTGGATCTTTGTACGGAAATAATGCTCAAATTCCTATGGTTAAAATCAACCAACGAAAATGACTTCAACTAATGCTTAAAAATCATTGATCAGGTTGATTTTGAGTTTGTAGATCCACCTAGGGATTGGCCAAACATCTCTACGGTCATTGACCCAATGTCCTCTAATAAATTTCCATGTGGCTTATATTGTGGGTGGTCATGCAAGTCTTACTCCTCGGTAAATCCCCAGACCTCAGGACCTCAGTTACCTAAGATGGACTCGAGTCACTTGCTATATTCATTATGATTAGGCCTATTGTCACGTTTACATTTCTAATAAGTGAGCCATATTTTGACACCTAGATAAAAAGCTTAAAATAAGGGCAATTCAGGCTCAACGGATACATATTGTCACACACAATTTTGGTGTACCCACATGAAAGATAAATCAATGGCTGATTTTTGGCAACAACGATCTTCTCACCATATAGATCACCCCTACAAAAAATTAGCTCATTCTAAAATTTCTAACACCATTAAATGTGGGCAAGTTAATAAAAAATATAGACCGTGCATAATTCGCCAACTTGTAAACCATGCTCCGAATATCATAATGATTTGAATTTTTGTGAGGATGATCTCCTCACCAAAAATCATCCCATTCCAAAACTTCTAATTTATTTATTGGCTCCCAACGATTTTTTTTGTGTGAAAATATATGTCCGCTGAGCCGGAGCCTGACCCTTCAATACCATCCTTCTAAAAAAAATATGTAGTGAACTACATATGATCTACACGAGGGCTTATAGATGGTCATCGCCCATCTTTGCTAGTGCAGGTTTATAGTCAATTTTTGAAATATGAGCTAATTTAGATTCCCATTTATTTCTCATATTTCAAAAATTCAGTATTATAGCAAGGATAGCTTGCTCATGTTGCCCAAAATTAGCTTTCCCTTTGCTTCTCCCCAACCCTTAAAGAAGATCTTTTCCTTTCTAGGTAAGCAACAGCTGCAACACTTTAAAGTTGCGCGGTGTTAGCACCGTCCCTATTCCCTCTGGCTGGTGTTCCTATCGTTCTCTTTTGGTCCAAAAATCCGACAGTTTGAACTTGGAACATTAGAACTAGGGTCGGGCTCCGTTGACAGATCTAAAATGACAGGGACACAATATAAGCCACGTGGCACACTGTTACAGGACTCTGATTGTATGGCTGTTTGTCCTATCCCATGGTGGACCTACAAACCAAAAATCAGCGTGATTAGTTTGGATTGGACTTATTTTCATGGACTGATCTCAACTGTGGGAATTTGAGCAGTATTTGAGGTATAAAGATGCAACAGTTATAAATCACTAATCGGGCTGATTTTTGGTTTGTAGGTCCACCATGGGATAGGAAAAACATCCGTACCGTCATAGTCCTGAAACAGTATGCCACCTGGCTTATATTGTGTCCCTGTCATTTTATATCTGTCAACGGGAGCTCGACCCTTAGAACTATCATTTTAAAAGAATAAAACTTTGATGATAGGACCCTGTCATCAAGGTCGATGACAGGGCACAATATGAGCCACGTGGAACACTCTTAGAGGACTCTGAACATATGGATGTTTGGCCAATTATTAGCTGGACCTACAAACCAAAAATCAGCCCAATTAGTGATTTCTAGGCATTGGATTGGAATTGTTTTCATGGGTTGATTTCAACAGTGGGAAATTTGAGCATTATTGACCATTATTTGAGGTACAAAGATCCAAAGGTTTGAAATCACAAATCAAGCTGATTTTTTGTTTCTAGGTCCATATAGGGATTGGAAAAACATCCATACAGTCAGAGTCCTCTAAGAGTATGCCACGTGGCTCCTATTGCACCCTGTCATCAAAGTCTTACTCATTTTAAAGGTGTGTTTCCTGACTATCGTACACTTGCCACGTATCATGGGATTGGTACCATTCATTTTTGTGTCAACAAATCCCCCACAGTTGAGAGTTGCGGATAGAGTTTAAATGGGCTTGGCTTTTGTTGCATTTTGAATTGACCCGAACCTCAGGCCCAGTTTGATAAAATTCAAATTTCAAATCAACCTGGGTGGGTTCCATACCAAAATTTTCTGCATATCAAATCATTATGGGCTTTGTGAACAGGCCGGGTTGGTTCCAAGCCCATTATGAATAGTGCTCAAATCCAACGGCTATAAATTATCTATCATATTATTTTTGGTGTGTGGTTCGCGAATGTGTGTACCAAGTACCAACCATTCATGGATCAGTAGGCCACTTTTGAGTTATTCATAATTTCCCGCGCGTTGCACTGCACATAATGACAGAATACAGATTATAATCATTATATATCTTCGTCCCCGCGATGGCGGAGTAGGTAATGATGATGCCGATGATGGGCACGTTAGGCATGACCATTCAAAAACCACCTCCGAATCTGATTCCGAACCCACTCTCCAACAAACGCATCGCTTTTACGACGCCGCTAAACTACGCAGGGAGGTTATCTCACCTTCTCGAGCTCAAGGGTTCGAACCCTCTCTGGTGTCCGACCGTCGTCGTGGAACCCTCCCCACAAACTAAGGTCTCCATCAAACGCTATCTCTTATCACAAAACCCCAACTCCAACAAATCTCCTCTCGAAGATTTCTCCGCTATCGCATTCACGTCCCGAACAGGAATCTCAGCTTTCTCAGAAACCCTAATTGAGATCGAAAAACCCCCATTATCCGAACCGGCGAAACCTTCACAATCTCTGCCCTCGGAAAAGATGCAGAACTTCTAAACGGGGGTTTCATATCCAAGCTCTGCGAAAACCCATACCGAATTAGGGTTCTAGTTCCTCCAGTCGCAACTCCAAGGGGTCTGGTTGAATCGCTAGGACTCGGACTCGAACGGAGAGTCCTGTGTCCTGTTCCGGTCGTGATCGGACTCGACGAACCGCCGGTGATTCCCGATTTTCTTCGATCTCTAGTTGCGAAGGGTTGGGTTCCGGTCAGGGTTTCTGCGTACGAGACGAGGTGGGCTGGGCGGAGTTGCGCGGAGAGTTTGGTGAGAAGCGAAGAGGGAGTGGACGCGATAGTGTTTACGAGTACGGGAGAAGTGGAGGGGTTGTTAAAGAGCTTGAGAGAATTAGAATTTGATTGGGGTAGGGTGAGGGAGAGATGGCCGGGATTGGTTGTGGCTGCGCATGGGCCTGTCACTGCTGCCGGGGCAGAGAGGTTGGGCGTCGATGTAGATGTCGTTGGCTCTAGGTTTGATAGCTTTGATGGAGTTATTGAAGCTCTTGTTCAGAAATGGGGTACGTAAGGTAAAACCCAATCACATAACATGTTTATTTCCTATTTGATGTGTGTTGGGTCTATTTCACTAAATTTAATCACCACAAGCATAGTGTGAACCTGGTGGTAGTGCCCACATGGAGATCTTGTTGGACAATCCAACCATTCATTGAATTGTCCTCGTCATAATGATCAGTCACAAAAATTGAGTCTCTTCTAGCCAACTTTTTCATGAGGTTGGGAACCCAGAATGGGTTGTTATTCTGTGAGGATGGTCTCCATGATAGGACAACTCCTGGCAAACTAGCCATCTTTGGATTCAGGGCTGAGTTTGGCAAGTCAGGCCTAATCTTGTATAGTTCATATATTTTTTTCTGTTTGGGTGCATGAAAATGAGCAAGTTTGGCTACCTTTAAAGTTTAATCTGCTTTTGCGGCCTATAATTGTTATGTGACTGTTTTATTTTCCACACAGGCCAAAATTTTGGACTTGGCAATTAAAGGTACCTTCCACAGCTGCAATAGAAAGAGATGATTTTGGCCCCAAAATACGCACCTTGGGATGAGCCGTCTTGGAGCTCTGTGGAACTTTGCGACAGGCTCTCCAGGTAACTAACAAGACTTAAGTAAAAAGTTTCAGTTATTTACTTGTAGCGAACAAAGAACATAGTGGTCTTAATAATCTCAATACTTGAGCACTTATGATAGAGTGCCTTCTTTTTAAATTTGAAAAAGAGAGGGGTGAACGTGGACCATGTTGACCGAATGGGCTCCTGAGCCCGGCCCACTTTGGGTAGGTTCTAGGCTTAATGTGAGGCTCATTTAAAGGACTGTGCTTGAATCTGGCCTCAATGATTTAAAAGCTTTGGCCCAGCCTGAAATCAATGATGACTTGATGAGCCTAGTTTACAACTAGCTCGGCCTGCAAATTTAGTTTGGGCTGGTTTGGGCCAATTTGATGGACGTAGTTCAGCTTGGACCTTACTCCTTGCGACTTGAGCCTCGGCCAGCCCAAATCTGATTTTTCACCACGTGCATTACCATCTAAGAGTATTTGTGCTTGCTGTTTTTATAACTCAATCTTCTTTATTTGGCATATTAGAGATTTTTGTACGTATTTGATACTTATTCTTCTTTACTGTAATTTTTTTATTTATTAAATTACAGTCTTCCCGGAGAATTTCAAGTGAGAATGTAATTATTATTTCTATAGTTCAATCTGTAGTTGCTCTAAACTCCGTTACTTTTTAGTTCGATGGGCAAAGGTGTTTCATTTGAGTTGTTTTTTACTTTTGATTTTTGCATTTTTGTGACTTTCTAATGTAAATCCTGAACCCTTTTATCATCTAATGATGTCAATACAATTCACTCCATTTCGGTTTTATTGCATTTCTCGCATTTGCATGAAGTTGAGCTTTGTAGTTCACTGATTTTTTGTTTGTATAATACTGATTTTGACTTCGATCGTAATGAATGATTTTCACACGTGGCAGTTGTATGCAGGGACCCACCAGTTTGACCACTTCAACCCTACTTAATGTGGCAAGTTTCAACCCTGTTGCCTTCTGCCACATGGCATAAGGAGGTCTCTTTAATCCCTTTTCTTATTTAAAAAGTTTGAAAATTTAACGGCTGCCAGTCTTCTTAGTCCTATTTAAAAAATTTGAAAATCAAAGGGTTGTCATTCATATTAGCAACCCCATCAAACCTCACACATAGTGCTGATGTTGCAATTTTTGTGACATTCTAGTGAAAATCAAGAACCCTTTTGTCATCTAAAGATATTGATAAAATTTATTCCATTTGTGGTTTATTGCATTTTAGATTTTGCATAGAGTTGGGTTTAGTTGTTCATAGATTTTTGGGTTTTGTTATACTGAATTTATGGTCTGTTGGGGGAAGCTTTTAGTTTGGCAGATAGGTGACTGTCCTTTTACCAAGTATTTGTTGTTTTCTTATTGCTTCTGTATGTTGGTTTCGATGTTGACAAAGACAGGGCTTCCATACATCGCAGCTGAGTGAGACCAGCAAGGTCCACCTGTTGGACCCCTTGACCCCCTCTCCATGTGGCAAGTTTTAGCCCAATCTCCCTCTGCCATGTGCCAAAAGTGGTCTCTTTCACCAATCTAACATGTTTAAATTTTTTGAAAATTAGAGCGATTGATGTCTTTCACACGGTCTGTTATGTAATTCACTTGAATGATGCATGCTTAAGCTATAAAAGTGGTGTATCAACTCCAGATTATTATCATATATACTCATAAAAAAAAAGATTATTATCATATATGTCCAGATGCTAAGATAAGGAAACTAAATGGAACAGTTTAAGTGAACTTCAAGTCTTAAGGTGGGGTTGGAATATGTCTTTACTTCACGAAAATGCATTAGTATTTTGTGTTTGTGCTTAAACTTGCCGAACTTAAATCTCTATGATCAGACACTAGCGATCAACCCATGATATCTTAAAACATATTATGACTACAATCGTTTACTATTTAATTATAGATATGATACATTTGCATTACATCAAATCAAACCTCTAAACAGAAGAGGTGGGCTTAGAAAGAAAGAGGTTGAATCATAGTACTAGTTGTAGCAAATCTTGTTTTTACTATTTGGCATAAAACTAAATACTTGAATTTTGTACTCAACAAGCATCTTAAATACTTCTGTGAAAACTACTCAACAAGCATTCGACGTGTACCTCTGAGAAAATTGTTTTTAAAATTTGGAATTTAAACTTTTTTTCGAAAATAGCTGCTGTAACAGTGTTGTAAGGGGTACATGTTGGATTAAGAGGTGCTGTTGACCTAAAATGTTCTCGGGGACGAGAGATGGGCTTTAGGTTTTTATATTACTTTTTGTAGGTTCGTACTTGAATTTGTTTTTGAGATTTTAAAGGCCCCCTCAATATCTCTATTCTTGAAATCAAATATAGAAGGGAGAGAGATTATAAAGGGGCCCCTTTATAAAAATGGTATTTAAAAAAAGTTGAAAGGAATAGTATTTATAAAAGTTGTGGATCTAATCTTTTAGAAAAGTGGATTTAGGTTTTATTATTCGTACTGCAGCTCATGAATGTCTTCTGGCAGGGGGAATCCAGTCACGAGCCAGCTCTGCAGAAGAAATTGAAGAACGGGCAATAAAATTGGGACTGCAGCGCGGCCATACACTGGGTATTTTTGAATTTTGAGATAGAACTTGATGCCAAAAGTTCAGTAGATTCACTTCAGGCAGGATCAATAGCAGTGGGTGGATTTCAACAGTTCTTTTGTGTAGATATTCTCAAACTTACTTCCTTTCGTCTTTTTGGTTTTTGTATACCTGAGAGGTTCAAACATGGTAGCTCATATTACTGCCTCAAAGGCCAAGTTTTGGTATTCTGCTCAAGAGTGGTCCCATACTCCCTCCCTAGCTCCGTCAAGCCATCTTGTTGGATGAGACTGTAAACCAGACTTGATGTTTTTTTTGGTTTGTTTGCTCTTTAATATAATAGACTTGCTTACTAAGAGAACATGTGATTTGAACATGGCAAGAGGTGCCGCCATCAGAACATGGCAAGTGAAACCTATGTGATCTGACAAGAGGAGCAATGCAAAACCAGTTTTGGCAGCCATGAAAGACAATCCAGGAATGGGGAAGAAGCTAGGTCTCTCCTGCGGGTCACCAATCAATTCTCTATGGGATTTTGGTTTCAGTGGTAAAGTTATAAACCTTATAGGAATTCCATTACTGCAACTATATCAATTGCCTAATGGTGTACTTAATTGTTGGACTGATGACTCTTTCTCGATTTTCTGTCTGCTTTCTATGTCAACAAGAAGAAAAGAGTCCTTTCAGCGCTTTGTAAAGCGAAGACACAATTACATACCAAACATCCACGGAAAAAATTTAGATGCAGAGGGTTTTGGATGCAGAGGATGAGTGGGAAATCTGGACCACTCATCTGCCCTTTTCCAAGATGCCAACTTAACTTCAGTTAACCTTTTAAATTTTTTTTTTGTTTCCTTTTTAAAATCAAAATATTAAAAACAAAAACTTCCTTTTAGTTTTTAAAGCCCACGACACGAGCCTCTTCTACCTCTTCTAAAGGAGTCGTCGTAGCCGGAGATCTGAAGTACACAAGAAATCTGAAGCAGCACAACTTCTGTCGCAATGCAACCCACATTACGAGCCATGTGGCAGACTATTAGGGGGTGCTGACCGTATGGATGTCTTGCCAATCCCTTTCCCTTCAACTCTGCAATCAATATTGTATTATTTATTGGATACGAATAGTTGAAGTGGATTCTCCGAAGCGAAGATGGAAGATGGATTATGGGAGTGTGTGACTTGAACTATTGATTGGCCTATGTAGATATATGATTTTATCTGCCACATTGGAATTTACAACCAAATGCGTCTCTGTTCCAACCACCGTGTAAGCCCCACACAGAGGATAGGCTGGTTCGCTTGAGGATTACAAGCCACATGGCAGATTATTAGGGGGCGCTGACCGTATGGATGTCTGGCCAACCCCTCGATGGACATGGAAACTGAAAATATAAAACCATTAGTGATTTAGAACCTTTGGATCTTTTTTTAATTTTTTTTTATAAGTGGAACCTTTGGATACCCAAATAACGCTCAATAATGCTCAAATTCCTACGGTTAAAATCCACCCATGAAAACAACTTCAATCCAATGCTTAGAAATCACTGATCAGGCTGAGTTTTTGTTTGCAGGTCCATCGAGGGATTGGCAAGACATCCATACGGTCAGTGACCTCTAATAGTTTGCCACATGGCTTGTATTGTGGGTTGTGACCGGCCTGCGTAGGGACGACCTGAGTAAATTTTTTAAGTCGTCACTTGTTCCACTAAAGAAATCCAATTATTGTCAAACAGGATTAATACATAATGCTCTTTGTATACTTCATCCACAATAAAATGGGAGGGAATGGTAATTCTATAAAATAAAACCGGAATAAATAGAGTGAAAAGCATAGATTAAAGAGAAGAGGAACACCTCACCCCCGCTCCTCATGTGGGAAGTCTCGGGCGATTGGGTTTCTTTTATATAATCTTTTTTACATCACACAGGTTCACCCACTCCGGCAATGGTGATCGTTGGGATTCACATCCCACAGATCCAGATGACCATCCGACAGTCCAAAATCTATGAGAGAGATGATCTTACCCTTTGGTGATCCCTCCTGCAACGGCGAACTACTCGTTGGAAGGGGCAGAAGGTGAAGAGGGAGTGTTTAGGGAAGAAGGGGCGTGGGCTTTCAAAAGCTAAAAAGGAAGTTTCTGTTTTTAATGTTTTGTTTCTTTTAGAGGTTAAAATAAAATAAAAAAAATTAAAGGTTAACTGGAGTTAAGTTGGCATCTTGAAAAGGGCAGATGAGTGCATCCAGATTTCCCACTCATCCTCTGCATCCCAAAACCCTCTGCATCTAAATTTTTTCCAACATCCACTTAATACTTAGCCACTTAAAAGGACTATGGCGGAAAAAATTTAGATGCATAGTGTCTCCTGATGCAAAGAACTCTCGTGGCTGGGTAGGCTCAAAATCAATGTGATCAGTGGGGCAACAAAATTGAGCTATGTAGGGCCACGAAAGTCCTCTCCATCAACTCCATCCAAAGTCCTCTGTGTGTACCCCAAATAATGCTTGAATTCCGCAGTTAAAAATCAACCCGTGGAAACAACTCCGATCCAACACTTAGAAATCACTAATCAGACTTATTTTTTGTATGTAGGTCCACGTAGGAATGGGCCAAACATCCATAGGTCAGTGACATCTAAGAATGTACCATATGGGTCAGAGTAAAATTTTGATGACAGGGTGCAATATGAGTCGTCGTGGCACACTTTTTAGAGGACTCTAACCGTATGGATGTTTGGCAAATCCCCAGGTGGACCCACAAACCAAAATCCCTCTGCTCTCTTAACAGGCACTCATCTCCTTTCTTGTGTTGAGCGTGAAATGTTGTTGTACAAATTGTGTACACATGCAAAGGAGTTAAGAGAAGCATAATTTAGTGATCGATGGTTCTGGTCCTTGGATACCAAATGTAGATTTTCTTCTAAATCTGCCTACAACAATCTTCCACATTCATATCCATCAACTCTCTTTTCCCAACTCAACCATAACCAATGGAAGGAAATTTGGAAACTTCGTGTGCCTTTTCGATGTCAACTATTCCTTTGGAAGCTTTTTAGAGGTATATTGGCCACCAATGATCTTCTTCATTCTCGGATTCCGACTATTCTACCATCATGTAGGAGATGTGGTCATTCTCCTGAAAACGTAGGGGTGTCAATTTTACCCATTTATCCAGAACCGAATCGGAACTGGAACTGAAATACCGATTTTGGTTCCACTTTTTTGGGAACCGATTAAAAAGTAACCGGAACCGAACCGACAATAACGGTTCCAGTTCTGGGTAGCCTAATATGGAACCGAAACCGATAAGAACCGGTACCAATAGATAAATATAGTGTAAATATTATAATATTCTCAAGATTTGGCCCAATATACCTGGAACCGGAACCGACATAAATACATAATCGGTTCCGGTTCTAGATCCATCACTTTGAGAACCGGAACCGTTGAGGAACCAAATCGATAAGAACCGGAACCGATTGTTTCGGTTCTGGTCACCTTAGGAACCGAATCGGAACCGACCCGTTGACACCCCTACTGAAACGGCAACTCATGCTCTTCTCCATTGTCCAACATCGGCCAAAATTTGGTTTGCATCGCACTTCTCTCTTCGGACACATGCATTGGATAATGCAACAGCACATGCCTGGCTCTTACATATTCTCCACCTGAATCACACCAAGTCTGATGAAGATTCCTATCACGCAGCATACTGCTGTGTATTACTTTGGCAAGTATGGCTTTTAAGGAATGCAACTGTTTTTGGAAAGCCCACTGATCACCCTTTGAGACTTCTACACTTTATACATTCCTACATTCTCCCTCCCTCTCCCCGTTTGTCTGATCCTTCTCGTGCTGTGGCAAAATGGAAACCCCCTCCACCTGGGTGGTGTAAACTTAACTCAGATGGTTCTTGGATTGCGTCCAACAGACCAGCGGGTCTTGGATTTATCATTTGTGACTCAACTAACACTTTTGTATTGGCAGGAGGGTGTCCAGATGGGGTTGCTACTTCGGAAGAAGCCGAAGCAAAAGCGCTGAAATGGGGGATAGAACGGGCCCTCTTTGTAGGTATTTCAAAGTTGGAAATGGAATCTGATAACCTTTTTTTGATTGGGCAGTTAGCTTCTAAGAGTTCCTTTTTGGGCTGGAATTCTTCTTCCATCGGCGTGGATATCTTGTCCTTAGCAGATCATATGGAAGACGTCCATTTTTCTTTTTGTTATCATGAATGTAATCACATTGCTGACTTCATAGCCTCTAAGGCTATTTTGGAGCCTTCGGCTTTGGTGTGGACTTCCCCCCTCCTTGGCTTATTTCTTTTTGTGACCAGGAGGTGGTTTTTGCTCTTTGATTCTATTTATAGTCTGGTTTACAAAAAAAAAAAAGAGAAGCACAATTAGTTTCGTAGGTCCTGCAACTAAATTACGTGATGCAGCTAATCCCTTGGCCAACTTTGCTTTGGCCGTGACTGAGCAAAGGGTTGCTCAGACCCTACGCTTGGGAAGCTCGGATTTCCAGTTTTTTTACCCTTCATAGTAGTTGGTTACAATTATTCGTTGGGGTTGACTTGGAAACGAAGAGACTCAAAGCTAAGATACCATTACCGCATAGTGGGGGGGACCCATTTATCGGTGGGTTACACGTATCTGTGATTTTGTGTAGCATTCATTCACACCTCTTTCAAGGATATTTTTGTCATTGTAAAACTTTTGCATATTTTTATGTAGACAGCGAAGTATCAATGCGCGCAAGATGTTTGTTTTTGTCTTATTTAAAGATCGGTACAGATTTTGAATGATAAGTTTTTTTTCACTTTTGTTTTTGGGTCGTGATGTAAGAAGGTACATCTGATCTGACGCCTAAGGCGTGAGGTAACGCCTTTTTTGTTGGGCCCACTGACTGCACGGATGTTTAGCACATCCCTTGGTACAGGTAGACATTCATACCAAAAAATCAGCTAGAATGATGATTTTTAATTAGCTGTTAGATTTAATATATATACACAAAAAAAAAAAAAAATGGTTGAATCCAATAGCTAGAGATTACAAATCAATGTGATTTTTGGTGTGTATATCCACAAGGGGTGGGATAACAATCTATGCGGTCAGTAGGCCCAGAGATGGAGCTGCAGTGAGTAACAAAAATCACGCTGCCTGATGCCTTTGACGTCAGGTCTATCACCTTGTTACTTTTATAAGGAGATGCATGGTGAAGTAATGCATGCATGCATACATGTACATGCAGGAATGAGGAGTGATAGTATAGTTAATTCGGCTGCAATAACGCCTCAATGAACGGGAGCAATTTAATAAAGTCAACATGTCATCGGATATTGCTTGCTGTTGGGGATATGTATTAATGTCAAAGCCGTGAAATATATTAGTTAGTTAGCAGGGCACGTGGGGCGCATGTTCTCCTTTAATCATTCTCGGATCATTTAGTGTGTGAAAGAAAGGTGAGAGTTTTTCTTACCAAAAAACAAAAAAGAAAAAAAGAAAAAAAAAAAAAGGTTACGGGTCTACCCAAAAATGTAAGCTTTCCCTCTTAGACAGGTAAAGTACTGGTAAAGCTTTGCTCACCATATTTTTGCTTTAAATTTGTACAACCTTTATTATCATCGCCTCATAATTTGAAGGATTGCTGTAAATAATATTGAAATGGTTTTATCCAGCATTTTAAAATTATTGACTTGAGTCGGGAACCCGCACGCTAGTCCACTCCAAGACTTATAAACTCATTATTAAATTTTGTCAATATGAATAGCTAGAACTTATGCAAACTATTTAAAGTACAAAATAGATTAACCTTTTTTTTTTTTTTTTTATCAAAATTCACAAAAATTTAGGGCAGTAATATAAAAAAAGTAACCTTTTGACTTATTTAAGTTAAAAAATCAAAAAGATAGTTTAGATGTGTGGTTTTAAAAAAGAAAATAAAAATTCTAATAGTTTATAATCGACTACAAACATAAGCCAAAAGTTTTGGCCTTTTGACTTCTAACTTCTTATTTTGTAACAATATAAGCACATGTTGAATTAAAAACTTAAGTGAAACTTTTGTACTTCATACCATATTTGTTCTTTTAATCTTTTAAGATAAATTATAAAAGAAGTGCATATTTGCACACCCCATTCCTTGTTGGGGTAGACCCTTAGTCGGGGCACACTTCAAAAAAAAGAGATCTCTCGTTATATGACACTGACTGTATGGATATTTGGCCAATCCCTAGATGAACCTACGAACCAAAGATCAACCTGATTAGTGATTTCAAACCTTTCGGTCTTGTACCCCAAATAATAGTTGATAATACTCAAATCCCCACGGTTAAAATCAACCCATGAAAATGGCTCTCCAAAGTGAGACGTAATGCCACTAAAGAAGATCCAGCATATGGCTGATGTGTGTGGATCACCCGAATAGAGCTCCTTAATATCCATCTTTTTCTTGCAAGACGTAAAAGAAAAGTGCTTGCGTGCATTCGAGAGGGCACCCTCCGTCACAGCCAAAAATAAAAAATTTTTAAGGATTATTGCCATTTAAGCGTCCACGTGACTAGTGACTAGTGACCCACCACACGATTGGTAGAGTGCACGACCCCACGTAAAGAAAAAAACAGGAATTAGGGGCAAGAATCTAGTGCTCGCCTAACAAAGGCTACTATATAGGGTCGTGATGTAACAAGGTCTACCTGAGATCTTTTCATGTGCAGAAGCGGCATTTTTGGTAGTGACCGCTGCCATCTGGGCCCACTGACCACATGGATGTTTAGCCCACACCTTACGAGTAAAACTTGTGTCACAAGATGTTGTGACGGAAGCCGGTCACAGCACTCAATACGAGCCACGTGTTACACGAGTGGAGGGCGGTGACCGTATGGATGTTTGACCAGTCCCTCGGTGGACCTACAAACCAAAAATCAGCCTGATTAGTGATTTAAAACCTTTGGATTTTTGCACCCAAATAATGCTCAATAATGATCAGATTCCTACCGTTGAAATCAACCCATGAAAATAACTTCAACCGAATCGGTTAGAAATCACTAATCAAGCTGATTTTTTGTCTACCGGTTCACCGAGGGACTGGCCAAACATCCATACGATCATCGTCCTCTAATAGTATGCCACATGGCTCGTATTGAATGCTGTGACCGGCTTCCGTCACAACATCTTGTGACACAAGTTTTACTCACACCTTAGTAGGCATTCGCACCAAAAATCCGCTTCTTCGATGATTTGTAGCCGTTGGTTTTAGTACTAAAACAAATGGTTGCATTCAACGGCTATAAAAATGCTTTAAAAAGTACTAAAAAGTACTAAAATCTAATGGTTATAGATTACCAATCAGGGTGATTTTTGGTTTGTATATCCACCAAGGGGTGGGATAAACATCCATGCGGTCAGTGGGCCCAGAGGACAGCTACGACTACCAAAAATGCCGCTTCTGCATTTCAAACAGTTTCAGGCATACCTTGTTACATCTTTTTCCTACTATATATATCAGCACTATGAATAATCAATTCAAAGCTCTCAGCTTTATATGATGATCCAGATTAACAAAAGGGTCGTGATGTAACAAGGTATACCGGAGATCTTTTCCAATGTCCCCCCCCCCTGGTGGATATACATACCAAAAATCAGCCTGTTTGGTTGGTTTTAGTAATCAATAAATGGTTGAATTTAACGGCTATATGCACACATTCAAACATACTAAAATCTAATGGTTAGAGATTACCAAATCATGGTGATATTTGGTGTGCATATCCACCAAGGGGTGGGAGACAATCCATGCAGTCAGTGGGCCCAAATGAAAACGGTGAGTAACAAAAATTGTGTTTTCGCATTTGAAAAAGTTTCAGGCATACCTTGTTACATCTTTTTCCTAACAAAAATATCTTGATATGATATGGTCAACAAAAGGGACACACTCATATCAAAAGTTAGACATAAGGACACCACAAATATGGGCAATGCAGATCATCTTCCTTGTCAATTTTTCTAGTGGTTCCAATGGCAGTCCTGTTGGAGGAGAATCAAGTACTGAGAAACAAAACTAACTTACCTCCTTTAGAATGGGATGTTCTTACTAGTGGTTTCAAGAAGCCATTCTTTTATCGAATCTCTCGATAATTGGATCCCAAATAGCTTTAAAGTTGTATTCAATCCCTAACGAAGGTCAGATAATTAGTTGAAAAACCGCTAATCCCACAACCCAACATGTCAGTAAAAAGCTCCAAATTCTCTAGATCCCCTACTTCATAACCTTGCTTTTTTGCCAAGTTAATCTGAAGTTGTTCCGAAATACCACAAGAGACCTTTCAGATAGCCATTTGAGTTGCGAGAGCCCTTTAAAATAATAGTGTGTCATCAACAAACTATAAATGCATTGACACATCACCATCTCCTACCTCGAAGCCCTTCAAGAATCCACACTCACTAGCTCTCAATACCATATTGTGCAAGGCCTCAGCCACCATGCACTATGAATAAGAACGGGAAAAGTGAATGTCCTTATCTTAAACCTCTAGAACTCCTGAAATACTCAACAAGTCCTATTCACTAAAATAGAGATAAAGGCAGATGAGTTATAAATTTGAACCCACTTCCTCCATTCATCCCTAAAGCTCATCCTTCGAAGAAGAAGGTCGTCTAGGAGGAATTCCCAATTAACATGATTATAGGCTTTCTTCAAGTCACTTTCACAAACTACTCTAGTCACCCTATAATGGCTCCTACAACAATGCATTAATTGATTAAAAGTTCCATTCATGATCTATCTACCGCTCACAAAAGCCCCTTGATTCTGCGACATAATTATCTAGCTAGTAATATGGATAATCACTTGCTTTTGTATAGTTAATAGAGATGCAAAGTAACATGACTTATGAGGCCGAAGTGGGAGCTGTCCAAATGCAGGAAATCTCAATATCTGTCTCTCAAAATTTCCCCCCTTGCTCGAAATAGCACTTTAGAAAGTTCCATGGAAAGGTTTGGCCCGTTCCCATTATGAAGTTTTGGTCTCTTTCTGCAGGGGTGTTTGGATGTATGGATATTCTACACAAATCTTGCATAGTGTGTTTAAAAGCTCCTTTATTTGTTTGTCTAGCATGGCGATGATACACAGACACACACACACACATAAAAAAAAAAAGAAAAAGAAAAAAAAAGAAGTTTTTTATTTTGAGGTATATATGCTGATTGGATTAGTGGCGTTCATGCTAAAGCACACACTTTTTAAAAGCTACTAAAAGCCTTCATTCTCGGAAATAATCACCTTCTAACAATCCCTTTTATATTCCTTTCAGCCACATTCATTTCTTACACCCGATGGTGGGACCCACATGGAGATCATGTTGGACAATCCAACTGCACAGTGAGTTTTCTTTGCCATATATGATGATCATCATCCCAAAAATCAGCTCATTTTGACAACATTGCTAACCATGTAAAAAATCGACCTAAAATAATGGTTTAATTGGATAGTCTGGTCTTTCATATTTAAGCATGATCAATTTTTTATGAGGTTAGGAATGTCCAAATGGTATGATTATTTGTGAGGAGGGTAACCATAATACGTAAAACTCATTGTGCAGTTAGATCGTCCAACATGATCTCCATGTTCCCACCATGGAGTGTAAGAGTTGGGCCCATGCATCTCTAATTCTGATTAGTGATTTATAACTTTTATAACTGAGTACCCCAATAATACTCGGATCCCGCGGTTGCTAGAAATCACTAATCATGATGATTTTTGGTATGTAGGTGTACCTAGAGATGGCCAAAGCCGCAAAACATCCATATGGTACATTGGTACAGGCCCCTTTGACATGAAAGAGATTTCTGTAATATGCTTCAGACATTCTTGAGACATTGCAGTCGTGTTGTTGAATTAAAAGTAAAGCAACGACCTTTATAGCCTTTCATCACTTACCCTACACGCTACACTTTTTGGTGGCACCAAATCCATTTTAGAGAGCTTTGTCTTTATTGCCCAACGTTTGTGTTACCGGCTTTTTGCCATCAAAATGACAACCCTACCCTTTCATCCCCTTTCGATCATTCAGAGAAAGAAAGGTAATTGTAGGAACTCAAGTGAGGGCATTGTCGTGATTTAATCTCCTTCAGAAACAGTCGGGCACAACTTTTCTTCATGAAGAAATGGACTAAAGCAGGCATGGCCGGCAAGTGAACATGCAGTTTCATACATGAAGAGTCACATACATGCATGCGGTCCAAACTCCTCATCCATGGCCCGGAGATTTTTAGCGCGAAACGTTGTACCTGGGTTTTCGATTTTCTGAGCCCACTTGGGAACAAATTTATTTCACCACGTTCTAGAAGCAACCTTAGGTTTTTGCATAATATCGATACTGCCCTTTGCAGATTCCTCATACTTTCCATTTTGCACCCAAATTGTCTCAAAACACCAACCATGTGGTCAAGAACAAGCAAGGCTGCTAACTTAGACGTGGTCTGCATCTAGCTGTCCGAACCGTCTATTCCATCGGCCCCATATGAGATATCATAGCTTGAACACTGACCCTACGATGGTTAAGATCTTTCAATCTTGGTAATTTTTGGGTTTAGAGCAAGGTTTAAAATACAGCCGTTATAATGAAAATAACGGCCGTTATAAAGGATTCGGACCTATCCCGTTATGTTATAGACCGTTAAAACGCCCAAAAAATAACGGCCGTTATCTCCATTATAATGAAAATAACAACCGTTATTTTCTAGAAAATTTTGTAAAAAAAAAAAACTGCGGTTATTTTCAGTTATATTCCATTTTTTTCTGTTATTTTCCATTTTGAAATTCAAATTTTACAGTGCCTTTTTTTTTTCCGTTTTTTCCCATAATTTCCTTTATTTTCTCCTTTTTTCCATTTTTGCCCCTGAACGCCCCCAGTCCGTTATACTGTTATAACGGCCCCCTTTAAACCTTGGTTTAGAGATCTCACATATTGACCAGTCCATGTTAATGAGTACGAGTGCGACAAAGTCCCAGCAGCGTAATCCTGGGTATATACGACGGATATCTCTGACCCATGGGTTAAAAAATGGCCGTTAAAGCCGTTATAACGGATTCGGACCTACACCATTCTGATGACTCAGAAAATAACGGCCATTATTCATTATGTTATGAACCATTTTAATGCTCAGAAAATAACAGCCTTATTTTCATTACAACGGTATTTTTTTTTTAAATAACGGGCGTTAAGACAAAAATAACAACCAGCATTTATGAAACAATTTGTGAAAAAACGTCTGTTATTTTCCGTTATAAATTTTATTGAAATTTTGAAATTCAAAATTTTTGAATTTTAGTGATCTTTTCCCCCCTTTTTCTGTTATTTTCCCATTTTTGCTCCTATGCATTAAAAGTTGTTATAATAGCCGTTAATAACGGAAAAATTGGTAACACCCCAGTCTGTTATACCATTATAAGGGCCCCTTTTAAACCTTGGCCTGACCATCCAACATGTATGTGATGAGGGGACCTTTGCATCGACTGCATCCAAAGTCCTCTGCATCTAAATTTTTTTCAGAATTGAACACAAAACAGGATTCTTAAATGGGTCAGGCTCAGGGGCCCCCTTTTTCCGCCCCCACCCGGGAGTTGCATCTTGGCTCTGGATTTCGAGAATCCAACGGTGGTTGATAGTGTTGAGCTGGTGCTGCAAAAAGTGAAAATGTGATGTCAGCTCAGCGCTATCAACCACTGTTGGATTCTCAGAATCCATGGCCAAGAACACGACTTCTGGGAGGGGGCCTCCCGAGTCCGACCCGTCTTAAATAATTGTGATAAGGTAATGTAAATGATGACAATGATGATGATAATGAAAAATTTGAGGGTCTCCTTAAGGATTACTTTGCCTTTTGCTTCAGTTCTAAAAACTTGATGAGTCAACCCGAGACTCAATGGGTTTTCGGATAGATTTGGACTACATAATTGCGTTGTGCCTTTCAAAATAGGAAAATGCTATCCCACGGATAACCCAACGAAAAAAGTAAACGGTTGAGGCTATTGACCATTGGATTCGAGAGATCCACGGGGTCCACGAGACAGGATAAAATAGTTGCTACCTCCAGGACCGTAGATCTCTTGAATTCAACAGTCAAAGGACTAAACCGCACATATTATTTTTTCCGGTTTCTTATTTATTTTAGAACATTGCTTGTACTCCATTACAAATGGCTTATGTGCCCTAAATTGTCATGATATTTAAGGGGCTTCAGTTTCTCTTCCAAAATGCCATGTGGTACTCTCGTTGTGGCCCACTGAAACCATGGACGTTTAGCTGGGATCTACACACCAAAATCGACCAAATTGTTAATTTCTTGGTGTTGGATTTGGGTACTCAAATCCAATGGCTGGAGATACCACTTAGGCCAATTTGTGGTCTGTGGATCCACCGAGGGGTGGGCCAAACATTGCCACGTGGCATTTTTGGGGTGGGCAGGGATAGTAAATCTGTGTCCTTATTAGAGCATCTCCAACACCAACAGCTAACTATATTGGTTAGCCATTTCAAAATAAAAGTGAACAAGCATGAAAAAGGCTGTCCCCAACTGCTTAGCCATATTTGGTTCTCATCTCTCCAAAGATGTAGATCTCTGTCTTTAGTCATAAGATATTTGCCATTTTTATCCTTCAAAAGTTCTCTATGTGAATAGTAATTTTATATTTTAAAGAAGGACAAAATAGTACTTAAATAAAATAGTAAATATACAATAGCTACTTTGCAAAATCTGTTGGAGACGAGGAGTTGTTTGTTAGCCAATTATGAAAATAGGGAGTTGTTTGTTAGCTAAACATAAAAATAACTATGGATAGCTGTTGGAGATGCTCTTAAATCTAGCCAAAAAAAAAAATAGTTAAAACCGTCGACAGATAATGTCCTCAAATATTATCAAAAAAAGAAAAAACATCCTCAGCCGACCACAGTATGAGCCACGTGGCATACTCTTAGAGACCACTGACTGTATAGATTTTTGGCCCATCTCTAGATGGACCTACATGCTAAAACTCAGCCTGATTATGGATAACAGAATGAGCCACGTGTCATGCTCTTATATCTCTCTATTAAAAAAAATCATCCCGATTAGTGATTTCTAATCTTTGTCAAAAGTAAACTATAAAAAAAGACTCCAATATAACGGGCTCATAATGTTCCCTTCGATTCATAGTCAATGGTCCCTGAGGGAGTTCCACGTGGCTCATAATGTTGTCCGTCATCAAAGATCTACCCTTCGATTGGATTCTGCTTTGCAGATCTCGTTATTACCATTTCATGTAGCTCCAAACCTCTCTGAGCGAGTGCCACGTGTATGATCGTGGTAGTGATGTCAACCTGACAGTATTTATTTAAAAAAATGGGCAAAGAGGGTACTTTTGAAATTTATGAAAGAAATAGGCGCAATTGTGAGATTAATTTTTTTTTTTTAAAATTTTCTTCTTTGTTTTCTTCCAGCAAAACAGCAAAAAGAAGTTTCTTTTTATAATGCTCGTGATTCCCTTCTCTCTGTCTCTCCCTCCCTCCAACCATTCGCTCCCCCAAGACGAGTGGATCTCTTTATACAAGGACACAAATAGGGATTTCTGAAGAAGAACACACAGTCTATTTTCTGCGACATTGCTTCGATTCCTCGATTTCTCTGGTAATGTTTTATTTTTCGTCATTCTACTTCACTTTAGTTTCACTTCTGAAATCTTGCTTAAATTTGAATTTTCGTTTCGGTTTCGTTTTTTCATCACTTTCATTCTCTCTCATCGATCTCTTTTCCTCATTTCGACTTCTTATCTTCCCTTTCTAATGCAAACAATGGTTGTTAGGGTTCTCTTTTTTTTTTTTTTCTCTACAGAATATGGATTTTGAGTTTCGGGAATGAGATTGGTGTTAGATTTCTGCGCTAAATTTGGAGTTTTTGGCGTAGATCAATAGTTTATTTAAATCACATTCTCGTGTTTTTGTTTTGGTTTCTTCGTTTTTCTGATTTCTTCGTTTTTCAAAGAAATTCCTTTTCTTGGATTCGAGATTCTCATCTCCTTCTGTTTCTCCATTGTTAAAGTTTCAGAAGAATTTGTTGACTAGGGTTTGGTGTTGATGAACACTTTGATTATTATTTAGTGGAGCTTTTCAATCAGCTATAGTTATGTGCTTTTTACTCCTTAGTTTGATTTCATGAACAAAGGTTTTATTTTTCATTCCTAGTCTTAGATTATTCTTACTTATTTGATTAGTGTAGCAACGTTCTAATTATTGGTTAGTGGAGCGATTAAATATCTTGTAGTGCCGTAATTTGTAATGATACGCTTGTTGTATCATTACAGTTAAGGAATCATGTTTTGTTCATTTATTTTTTCATATCACATTTCATATATGTGATTATAGGAGCCAAAAGGAGCAATAGAAGTGCAGAAGAGAAGATTCTAAAGGGTGTATTTCCTTTAGTTTCTTGCGGTTGTTTGATTGAAATGACAGTTGATACACCACCTGTTATGGCCCAAAGCATAAGAAAGACTCGATCTTCCTTCAGCTCTAACAGTGGCAACACAACCCCTGTGCATAGCTCCGCTGTCATCTCCAATGGGGTTGACTACGACAGTGATGGTTCCAATTTTGCACCTCCGTAAGTTTCCTCCCTCTCAAACTATTTTGAGATAAACAGATAATGGACTTATGTTTGGTGGCGCTATTTTGTCAATCTTGTGCTTGAACTAATCGATTGGATCCAAAAATTCATGAGGTGTTTGCAGTGTGTTTCAGTGCAAGGTATATGTCCGCAAATTATAAGTGATCTTTATTTCATCATTTCTTGTTTTCTGCAGTACCCCGTCAACCCTGTCAATGGTCATTCCGGCAGAGCTGGCAGGTGCTTTACCTTTGATTGATAGATTCCAGGTGTGAAGATATGCTAGCGGTAGTCTGAATAACTCTCTGATTTGGTTGCTTGGTTGCCAATAACACAACAGCTTGAATTTCTATCCTGCTCAAGGTTTTAAATTTCGTCGGAAAGTTCGAAATTTCGGACCGAAATTTCGGTTTCGGGTTACACCGAAACCGAAATCCATAAAAATCGAAAATTTTAAAATTCAAAAATTTCGACCGAAATTTCGAACTTTTCGACGAAATTTCGGATATTTTCGAAATTTCATGAAATTTCGGTTTGTTGAAATTTCGTGAAATTTCGGTTTTTTGTGAAATTTCAAACCTTTCGGTCGAAATTTTGAACTTTTCATGAAATTTCGGTCGAAATTTCGAAATTTTCATTACTACTCTCAATTTCAAAATTTCCAAAATTTCACACGAAATTTCGACATTTCGACCGAAATTTCGGTTTCGGCCCTTACCGAAATGGCACGTGAAACCGAAATTTTAAACCTTGATCCTGCTACGAGCTTATTCTATTTTATATCCTTTCACATTTTAATGTTGTTTTATTTCTTTCATCTTTTCTAGGTAGTGGGGTTTCTGAGGTCCATGCAAAAACAGATCCAATCTTCCGGGAAACGCGGATTTTTTTCTAAACGATCTGCATGCCCTCGAGTTCGGGAAAAATTCACGTTTGAGGATATGCTATGTTTTCAAAAGGTAATATAGTCGTTGATTTGAGAACATGTTATTAAGAACCTTTGCCTTGCCATAAGGCATGAAAATGTTTTCAGGAAAAGAAAAAGAGTGATAACAAAAGGTGTTCTAATATTCTTAAAGTTTCTGATATCTATTTCAATAACGAACTTATGCAATGCTGGATTTTTGACAGGATCCTATTCCAACTTCATTGCTTAAAATTAACAGTGACCTGGTAAGCCGGGCAATAAAGTTGTTCCAGATTATTTTGAAGTTTATGGGAGTTGATTCATCAGATAGCGTTAGTGCTGTGAGTTTAGAAGAACGAATTGAGCTTGTTGGCAAACTGTATAAGCAAACCTTGAAGCGCTCTGAACTTCGAGATGAACTTTTTGTACAGATTTCGAAGCAAACACGCAATAACCCAAATAGGTACACACATTCTCTCTGCTATCATCACTTTATTTGACCATCCAATTTCCTGTGCATTCACCATTAGCAATTTAGCATTCATCTCTTGATGTGAGTTATTGTTGTTGGTTTTGAATCTACAGTCAATACATGATTAAAGCATGGGAACTTATGTATCTATGTGCATCTTCCATGCCTCCGAGCAAGGACATCGGGGGATATTTATCGGAGTATATTCACTATGTAGCTCACCGGGTGGATATTGATTCTGATGTCCAAGTCCTTGCATTGAATACATTAAATGCTTTGAAGCGTTCTGTTAAGGCTGGACCTAGGCATACAATCCCTGGGCGTGAGGAGATTGAAGCTCTTTTGACTAGTAAAAATCTTACAACCATAGTATTTTTCTTGGATGAGACTTTTGAAGAAATTACATATGACATGGGAACAACTGTTGCTGATGCAATTGAGGTATTTTATTTTTAAACCTCTCTCTCTCTCTCTCTCTCTCTCTCACTGTTGCCACGTTTTTACACCAAGGTTCTTAGTCAATTCTACCAAGTGAAATCTGTTGCAATTGAAAAAAATTTATGAAACCACAAAGCCTACTTTAAGTTATTTGTTTTGAAGAGACAATGAAGAACTGGAATGAACAGAATTATTCATCTAGAAGTACCATGCTCTAGTTGGCCTAGTTAAGCTATCAGCCTGTTTGGTCTGTGAGGGGGCTGTTTGGGACAATAGTGACTTGGATGAGATTGTCTCTACTTATTTTATTCTCAAATGTAGCTGCTTGTTTTTCCCCATTTTATGTATACAGTTTATCCAACATAGATATGAGGTGTCTGAACTCTGAAGTGGCGCCTCCGAAAAGCCCAAAATGTTGAAAAATCTGTACAGATGTACTTTAATATAAATCAGTAGGTTTTTCATTGTTATTAAACATAGGGAAAGAAATATATAAAAAAGTAAAAGAAAATATTTCCATACACCACAGAGCTAGCCAATAAATTAAATAAATATAAGCAGATTTATAGGACAGAAGATATAGCTCTAAATAGAGCCGAATGGTGAAATAGGATTCATGTTGCCGACCTTAAACTATAGTTGTGTTTAACAACTTATGGAGGACAGAAGACACGACCTTTTTTTAGAAATTATTTTTTAGATAAATCATGAAAATAAAGGGTGTTTGTGCCATACATGTCAGGACTCAGGATGTGTGTTGGGACTTGGGATGCGTTATTATGTCAGTACATGTCAACACAGCCAAAAATGCAGATAGTTTCATAATCTCATAAATGTATTAGTATTGCCTACTGCCGCGCTTTGTGATGATAATCATACATTACACAAGTAATGAAGGTCAAAAGTGTGACCATCACAGATTTTCACTTTGCCGTCCTTTCTGTGTGACACATGAACCTTATCTAACACTGGAAACAAACCTTCTAAGGACCCTTCCCATGTGAATGCATTCTTTTTTATTTTTTTGGATATATTTTCTTATTCTGATGCGTTGTTAAGTTGGTATACAATGATTTTTTCCATATATAAGTATTCATTTTGGCTTTTGACCAGTTTATAGTTTTTGAATAATGTGTAGAATTTGTTCCTTAGTTTTTGTTGCATTTATTGGCATTGAATGAAAATATATCTGCTTCAGGAGCTTGCGGGGATAATAAAACTTTCAGCATATTCTAGTTTCAGTCTATTTGAATGCCGTAAAGTTGTCACTGGTTCTAAATCACCTGATCCTGGAAACGGTAACCATTTTCGTTACCTTTTTGTGTCTGTCTTCTGAATAAGTATTCATTGAGATAGTCATCTGATAATATTTTTTCATGTAAAAAAGAGGAATATATTGCGTTAGATGACAACAAATATATTGGGGATTTACTGGCGGAATTCAAGGCAGCTAAAGACCGTAGTAAAGGAGAGATCTTGCATTGCAAATTGACATTCAAAAAGAAGTTATTTCGGGAGTCAGATGAAGCTGTTACAGATATAATGTTTGTGCAGTTGTCCTATGTGCAGGTATGTAATATCAGTTCTGACATAGTATCCAGATGCTTTAACTGATACTTGAACATTCGGTGCTGTCATTTGTAATATAATTTTATTTTCTGAGTTTCAGCCTTGATATTAACTGGTTATCTTTGTGGCAGTTGCAACATGATTATATCTTGGGAAATTATCCTGTTGGAAGGGATGATGCTGCACAGCTTTCTGCACTGCAAATCTTGGTTGAGATAGGATTCGTCGGAAGCCCTGAATCATGCACGTTAGTAGTTTTGCTCATTGTATTTGTTGTTATTTTCTGGTCATCATATTCTTTTTTTAGGTTTCTGGTGATCTTATTCAGTTAAGCATGAGGCTGGGGTCATTTTTCAGTGACTGGACATCACTTCTTGAAAGATTCTTACCTAGACAAATTGCAATTACTCGAGCAAGGCGAGATTGGGAGATAGATATTCTTTCTCGTTATCGTTTGATGGTAAATCTCTAAAGTCGAATCTTATTGAAATGCCAAGTTCATAAACATGAGAACCTTGCAATTCCTTTAAACACCTATTTATGAATTTCAATATTTGGTATTAATTTTGTTAGATTACTTTCCAAAACCCACTATTTGGAACTTCGATTTATTGTTTCCTTTGTCTGGTTCTTTTATTCTCCTTTTAGAAGCCTGATGAATAGAGCATGAAGTGGAATCGGCATGAGTCCGTGGACGTACCTTGATCTTGAGGGAACCACATAAATCTCTGTGTTGTGTGTGATTGCATCTTTGTGTTATTTATTCTTTCTCCCAAAAGGTGGTGGGTGGGTGGGTGTTGTTGATCTTCCCTCCTGCATATTCCTGTTGTTTGGCTGGGTATAATGTTGATGCATGAGCTTATTAGTTGCATTTCATCTGCCCATGCATGTACTTTAGCTCTGATTATTTGTCAGATAGATCTTTATAGATAGTTATGAAAGTATTATTAAAAGAGCTAATTGCTGCAATCCTCTTGGTAAACTTTTTGCTCTAAATTTTCTCAGTTAAAAAAGTTTTGTTGCCCATATAGGAACATCTGTCAAAGGACGATGCTAGACAGCAATTCCTTCGGATCGTGAGGACACTTCCTTATGGGAACTCGATTTTCTTTAACGTTCGGAAGATTGATGATCCCATTGGGCTTCTGCCTGGTCGGATCATTTTAGGCATCAATAGACGTGGAGTGAGTTATAGATTTATACTTCTTCTGATGTTATCCGTACATCTAAATAAATATTTATTCAAATTGTAGAATTTAGTAAATGGTGAACATTAATTTGATTGCTCACTTGTTCCCAGGTTCATTTTTTCCGTCCTGTTCCAAAAGAATATTTACATTCTGCTGAATTAAGAGACATAATGCAATTTGGTAGCAGCAACACCGCTGTATTTTTTAAGATGAGAGTTGCAGGTGTCCTCCACATATTCCAGTTTGAAACTAAGCAGGTTCTCTCATTATGTTTTCAGTTGGGTTTAGTTCTACTTTTTTAGTTGTGTAAGCTTTTCAGATGGTGCATGTTTATTAATACTACAAGATCATGCTTATCATTATCTAGCAATTTCTCAATATGTTGCAGGGGGAGGAAATTTGTGTTGCTCTTCAGACACATATAAATGATGTAATGCTGCGCAAATACTCCAAAGTGCGCTCTGCTGCTAGTGGCTCCACTAATGGAGATATTTCCCAGAATCATAAGCCCCCAACTCTGATTGTTTATGAGAAACGTGTCCAGGAATTGTCCAAAGCGGTTGACGAATCTCAAAAGAATGCTGATCGAGTAAGTAATCGAGATTGCTTTGTTGTGCCAATATCTCTTGCATTTTAATAGTTTGATCTGTTCTATTCCAAATCGAGTAATAACATAACGTGCTGTGAACCTTCCAAACTGGTTCACATCTGATATGATGGTATCAGAGAAAAACTGCACTATATAAAAATGCTCACTGTTCACTTTTTGGTCAATGAAAAATGTGTCAATCTACAATGCTTTCTGTTTGAGAATGCTGGTTGGTTTTATTTGGTGCGTTCTGAGTGGGTTACAAAAGGAAGCCCAAAATGTTAGTGATGCTCGTTAGTCTTTTTAATGAATTGGTTGGTCCAACATGAAAATAGGCCCGGGCTGTTATTATTTGAGGTGTTTTTAGTGTTTCAATGTGTTTTTTTCCTAAAACATGGTATCTCCAACACACCCTCAAAGGGCATCTTGGCTATGAGTTTTGTGCATAACAGTATAAAAGCTTGGGTGTACACTCTGAGGCGTGCCGGGCAGGGAGCATAGAGGCCTCAAATGCTGCCCTTAAAGGTGCACATCCCCTGAAATGCACACCTCTAACAGTAAGGTGCACAACAAGCTCAAGTCTCATGGGTTGATGCGTGTTCCTGTCGGGTGAGTGAACCTCACAGAAAGAAGTGAGATCGAAGGAGGGAGAGTAGAGGATCTTTGTTTGGAGGACCTCCAAGGCTGTTGTCATTGCTGATTGTGGCCAGCTCTTTGGATTAGGGTCAGATCTCATCAATTGATTATGGAATCAAGGGAAAGAAGACCCTAAAATGAGAAACCCTAAACCCTAACTATAAAGGTGCAAATAAGAAGGATTCTTCATTTTCTCTTAGCAAAAAGAAGAAAAAAAGAGAAAAATAAGTCGCATCTTTTCAAACTATATTTTCAAAACTTGCCCTGTCTGATTACTTTTATTCTTACCTGATACAAGCGCACATTTAGTGCTATATTAATGGTTTCTTTAGCATAAGCACCATTTGCTTTCCTCAGTTTTTGTTGTTGTTACTTGTCAAAAAAAAAAAGTTTTTGTTGTTGTGTGTGTATGTTCAGTGTAGCACTTTCAGTTTGTTTTCATCTAAAGTGTTGGTCATTCTTCTTCTCATGGGCTTTGCATATGGGGATTAATCAGTTGGCTATGTTGGTGTAGTTATTGGAAGAATTTCATGAAAAACAAAAGCTAGAAGTAGAAATGCAGGAGGAATTGGAAGGGCTAAAGGATTCTTTGAGATCTGAGAAACAAAACTTAGCAAAAGTTGCATGCGATCGCGATAAACTCAGATCTCTATGTGATGAAAAAGATTCTGCTCTGCAGGTTAGTATGGTCTCACTTTGAGGTGTTTAGGTTTCTTCTTGTTGCTTCAATATTTGCTTCCAAACTGATTCTTCCCATCCTTATCGTAGTAATGGTTCGCTATTTTATTAGGCTGCACTGTTGGAGAAGAGGGGCATGGAAGCAAGATTGGCGAGGATGGGGAATCAAGGAGACTCCATTTTAGAGAACAGTGCCAAAAAGAATTTACTTGGATGTAGTAACCAGGTAAATTCGGTGAAAACATAATGATATGTACCGCCAATTTTTCAGATTCTACTGTGTTAATTTAAGTTTCTAGTGTTAAAGCCTTTCCTAAACATGAAATTGTATTGCCTGCTAATGCTTGGGTTTGTAATGGTTTAAAAGTATTTAATTTCTGATGGTGTTTAAACACAGGCTTTAAATAAGATCCAGGTGGAGTTGAAAGCGCGCACAGAGGAGCTGCATGCAGCAGAAGAAACTGCAAAGAGAATGGAAAATGAAAAGCTATTGATGGAACAAAGGATTATAAGGCTTGGGAAGAAGAAATCTGACGAGGTAGAGCTAGACTTTCATGTCCCTTTGCTTTGTTTATTCAACCGGTTCCAATAAAACTGTGCCAGCATTTGTGGGGGCGGAATGTGCTGATGTCTATTTTGGCTATTAAAATGCAGCTGGAAATTCTTGAGAGAAACTTTGAACAAGAACGCAGAACCCTTAGAGTACGAGTTTCTGAACTGGAAAAGAAGCTGGAAGGGGTTAGACAAGATTTGGCTGTTGCAGAGTCTACTCTTGCAATTAGAAATATGGAGTTGGATACATTGCAAAATAGTTTAAAGGAATTGGAGGAACTGCGAGAAATGAAAGAGGTTATGGTCTTGTACTGGATTACTCATGGTTAATATCATTAATATCGAGGTTTCAATATTTGAAATTCTGCCTATTCTGGAATCCCAGAGATCTCCATTTCAGTACATTTCCTCCTCATAACATTTATCAAAGAAATACCTTAAACTGTTCTTTCTAATAAATTACCTACTTGGTATCAGGATATTGATAGAAAGAACGAGCAAACTGCTGCTATTTTGAAGAAGCAAGGGGCTCAATTGGCCGAATTAGAAGCCCTTTACAAGGAAGAACAAGTCTTAAGGAAGCGGTATTTCAATACCATAGAAGGTAAATATTACAATATCAACTTTTTGATATTTATCAATAAGAAATAGTGCTTGTTTTTGGTTGATACCTTGTTCTACAACCCCATAAAATTTGGCTTCTGGTTTATGTTATGTCTAAACACATGCTCATTTGTCATTGACAGTTTACATATTTTTGGTCCTTTTTTACTTTTCAGATATGAAAGGCAAGATCAGAGTATTCTGCCGGTTGCGGCCTCTTAGTGAAAAAGAGATTGCTGAGAAGCAAAAGAATGTTCTTACAAGTCTTGATGAATTCACACTTGAACATCCTTGGAAGGATGATAAGATAAAGCAACACCTTTATGATCGTGTTTTTGGTGGCACTGCCTCTCAGGAAGAAGTTTTTGAGGATACAATGGTAGGTCAGCTGAATTTCAGTGATTCTCTGACATTGAAGTAGAATCGTGCTCAAACTTATCTGCAATCCTATTGCTATCTACAATTTGAAGTGATTCAAATAACTTATTATCTAAGGTATGTCTAACTCCCCGCACAACTATGATGCAGTATCTAGTTCAATCAGCCGTGGATGGATATAACGTGTGCATATTCGCATACGGCCAAACTGGTTCAGGAAAGACATTTACAATTTATGGATCTGAGAGCAATCCAGGGCTCACCCCAAGAGCAACTGCTGAACTTTTTAAAATTTTAAAGCATGACAGCAACAAATTTTCATTCTCTTTGAAGGTAAATTTTGTGACCCTCTTTAAAGTAAAATGAGGAAGCTAATGAGAGTGCTTCAAATGTATGCACCATTACCTTTAATGTCCTCTGATTCATGTCACTGCAGTTTGAACTTGTTCTGTTTTTCAAATACGTCTGTTGCTATAGAAACTTGGTGAACAGTAAATCCCTTGATTATAGTTAGCTGTGCTTTATGTAAGATATTATCTTCAAATGTTGTTAATACTCTGCTATTGTTGAGTATGTACAAGCAATGTGTTATCGGAGTGTTGTAGATTCATTATATGGTTGGCTGTTGGTGTATAAACTTAGGGCTCTGCCATTGACACCATTATATGTGCGTGCCTCCAAAATTCTGTAGTACAAAGACATAAATCGTATTAAAGTAGCCTAATTGGAGAGGGGGTGTGCTTAGGCTATCCCTTAGGCCTGCAACACCAATTTTTGGGGACCGATCCAGTGAGTTCCTTTTTTGATTGGTGAGATCTGAGGACTTCTTACCTCTGAGCAGGCCACCATAAATGGCACAGGTCTAAGCCTTGCAATTGGTTTGCATATGTAATAAGAATTTTGTGCAAAAGAGCACTTGGGAATGTCAAGGATTAAAATGACCCCTTATATATTTTAGAGGGATGTGGCTGGTGAGACAGATTTTTGGAAAAGATAAATCAAATAAAAAAGAAAATATAGAGAAATTTAGGGGAAAAAGAAAAGAAATTATACTTTATTGATGGATGGAAGATGATTAGAGATGGGAACCCATGTTGGTCGAACTTCAATTGGGGACCGGTACAATGGTGAGTTGAAATCAATGGAGATTAGTTCTAGGGTTTGAATCTAGGGTTTCAAGATAGAAGAAGAAGAGTAGAGAGAAGATAGAGAGAATAGGATGTCATGCTTAGCTCACATGACTCCATAATTCTTATTTATATGGAGAAAACATTACAAGGACAAGTATACCCCTCATATTGAGAGGTATTTACAGAACTACCCTTTACATGTAAAATACGCCTAAATATGTATACGATAACATGGTGGCCCTCGCTTTGACATTCCATGGTAGAGGTTGGGAGATTGTGGTTGGACTCCTCAACGGTCGCACAAAGTTGTTGGGATAACCTTGCAAGGAGGGGAGGAGCTCTGAGCTCAACTCCACGAAACTCTTTCACTTAGGCAAAAGAGCTTCCAACCTTGACCTCAAAGAGGGGCTTTATACTAAGCCCCAATCCCTTTGGTTCACCAAAATCGTTGGGTCCTCCCATTAGATCTTGACCCTTCACATCAAAAAAAGGAAAATATTTCATATTTATTAAAATTGACAAAAATACCCGTAGAATAAAAAATCTAAAAATATATTTTTTTCCAAAGAACTCCAAAACTTTCTACTTGCTGCATGGCCAAAATTAAAAACAAGGGACCCCAGTCCTCCGCCACATCACTGCCAATGAGTGTCGTATTCGGCAAACCTCGAAATCGGGTTTGTGGATATGCTTCAATTTAATAAAGTATGACAGTTTCATGTTTATTAGAGTGATATGGGTATATAAGCAAGAGTTTGTCTTTTCTTAACTACCATGGCTATATAATGGAATGGACAACGGGATTTGGGGTTATTCTACATATGAATGTTGTATATTCCATCTAGGGGCTTTAAAATAGAACGGACAATGGGTTATGAGATTACCTTATGTATCTTGATAAGAATACATATGAATGTATTGTTGTATATTTGATATAGTGGTGCTTCCTAATTGTTGAGTGTAGCTTTATGTTATGCACAATTGAGAGAACATCAAGAAAATTAAAACCAAATCATTGCCCAATTTCTGGACAATGGTCTTCCACAGGGATACTTTGGTAGCTTAGAACAAAATAACTACACTTTAGACCTTTTACACGCCCTACGAAAAACACAGCTAGACAATATAGCACATCTTGGAATGATGCCATCGAATCTACAATGTAGAATTGTAGATGCTACCTACATAACTTAAACATAGCCCCAGGATGTCAAACATGGCTGGCTACCTTGGGGAACTCAAGGAGCTAGCATTCTTCATTATTATGAATTAGGGGATTATGAATGATGTTGATGATGATGTTTATGAATATAAGGGTATTCTGTGATGCACATATATGTGTTGCTTCATTATTATGAATTTGGGGATTATGAATGATGATGATGATGTTTATGAATCTAATGGTATTCTGTTATGCACATATATGTGTTGCTAGTTCTAGGACACGAGATATCCATCCTATTCACTATGGACGTATTTGCCCAATTGACGCGTCTGAAGTTGTGTAAATGTGAACTTATGTACAACCATGCAAAAGATGCAAATGCCAAGGTAGCCATGTTTACACGGGTGATATGAACTATAAAAAAATGCCAATAACAAGCTCTACTAATTTTCCATTTCAACTTTATTTGGATAATGCTACATTTATGCTTTCTTGAATCTTGACTATATATTGGAAACAAGTGAAGTTATATACCATGGATATTGGGCCATGAACTGGTCAGCTAGCACTTGTAGTCATATTTTTACCGGGGCTTAAATGGATCATGCTAAACTGTTGTATGCCCACTGATTTTTTCCATATCTGGCAATGCTTGGGTATCTGTCTTTAATAAGCAATTGGCATCATTGATTAAACAATGCAGGCATATATGGTGGAGGTATATCAGGATTCACTTGTAGATCTTCTATTACCAAAGAACGCAAAGCGTTTAAAGCTAGATATAAAAAAAGATTCAAAGGTGATTACCCATCTCTTGGCCAATTGTTACTCCTTGTGTTAGATGCTAATTATATTTCCAATACATGGGTAGAATGATTTTGGAACATTCAGTTCGTTTTTTCAGTCAAGCTAATGTGAGCTTCTCTTTATGATGCTAGGTCTCACTAATTGTTTAATCTCAAACTTTTCTCAGGGGATGGTATCAGTAGAGAATGTGACAGTTTTACGTATTTCAACCTTTGAGGAACTGAGGAATATTATCTTAAGGGGATCTGAGCAGCGACACACATCTGGGACTCAAATGAATGATGAAAGTTCACGATCTCACTCGATACTTTCGATCGTTATCGAAAGTACTAACCTTCAAACTCAATCTGTTTCCAGAGGAAAGGTGCATATAAATATAGCCATCCCACAATAGCTAATTGCTTCTTTCATTTGAATACCATGCACACATTATCATCAGGTCCAGTGCATTCAATTTGTGAGCTGGTGGTTTTTTCTGGTTGACTGGCAAAGTTGAGTTCAAATCTTGATATTTTTTTAACCAACTAGCATAATATCTATGTTTGCAGCTAAGTTTTGTTGATCTTGCCGGCTCAGAAAGAGTGAAGAAGTCAGGTTCTTCAGGGAATCAACTAAAGGAAGCCCAGAGTATTAACAAATCACTTTCAGCCCTCGGGGATGTGATCAGTGCATTGTCTTCTGATGGTCAGCACGTACCGTACAGGAACCACAAGTTGACGATGCTCATGAGTGACTCACTTGGAGGAAATGCCAAGACTCTTATGTTTGTAAATGTTTCTCCAGCTGAGTCGAACTTGGATGAGACACATAATTCTCTAACGTATGTGCTTCTTCTATCTCCTCACCTAACCAAAGTTGCCCCATTTGACCAAAGCAGGGTGATTACTAGCTGATCACTACTATAACAAAAAACAAGGCCAACTCGTTAAGTTGGTTGAGTCAACTTTGCATGTAATTGATCGTGTGTGAGTTCCCTGAGCAGATCTGCTTTTTTCCATAAAGTTGTACCCGACCTGAAAATTGGTGTTTCAGTCGAGTTTGATTCTGCAGAATCAATTAACTTAATTGTTGGCACAACTCTTTTTATTTTTATTTTTTATGAAATTGGACCATACCTGAAGCATTGCCAAATGGGTTTTCGATGAGTTCTGACCTGATTGAGTTTTAAATATTGTTGTGTAGTTTCAGAAATGTCTGTGCTAACTCAGATATCAATCTTTTAATTCTGAGTTCAATTCATTGGTCGTTCGCTTCATGTTGAAGCGGATCATCATAGACTTGGCTGGACTTTACAATATTGGACTCAGCTCAGACCTCTCCCAACCCACTGAAAAAACAAGTCTACGCGGCACAGTTCTTGGCTGATCAATGATTTTCTCTAATTATGGTAAAAATATTTCACAGTTGGACGTTTTATATTCTTATGAAGTAGCTTCTCATGTTAACTCAGGTATGCATCGAGAGTCAGGTCGATTGTCAATGATCCGAGCAAAAACGTCTCATCGAGGGAAGTCGCCCGCTTAAAGAAGCTGGTGGCCTACTGGAAGGAACAAGCGGGCAAGAGGGGTGATGATGAAGAACTCGAAGAGATCCAGGACGAACGCTCAGCGAGAGAAAGGATGGACGGCCGCTGTTCCATGTAAGTAAATATTATTTGATTTGAGCCAATGAGTATTTTTTTTTCTGGCATTGGTAGAATGCAATTGTCTTGCATTGCTGGAGGAGGGTTCTGTGGCATATGTGGTTGAGGGGTTCTTCTGCATCGTTTTGTTAATGTGTGGTCCATAGAACGTCTCGAGCATTACTGATATAGTTACTGGGCCTCGTTTACAACACTTCGTTGATAGCCTGAGGCACCATATGGATAAATTCACATCAAAGTTGTATAGTCAGCAGTGGTATATATGTGTTTTGCTTACACTTGTATTTTAGATTATTTCTTCATGTAGACACCATATCTCTGAATGTGAATTTATTCGTTCTCTGTCTTCTTTTTTTTTAATTATTTTTTTGTAATATTAAAATGACTTCAGAGCATTTGAGATCAGGTGTCGTTTATATATATACTAGTGGGTGGCCTGTGCCCATGGCACTCCCCGACAAGGCATTTTTGCCAAAATTGGGTGTGAGTGGCGGAGATCCACTGTCCATTTGGGGGGATAAGATCTCGGCTCCTATTTATTGAAGCCGATAAGAGGGGGTATAAGTGGGGAGACAATCACTGTCACTTGTCATATAGATACCAAGAAAATAGATAAAGATAGAAGTGTGAGAAAAGAAAACAGAAAAAGGCTTTAGAACCCCTTCCACGGTTTAAAAATAGTTGGATGTAATGCAAGTGAATTACTTAGGCTGATGTTTATGTTTCTAATTTAAAGGATGATTTACTTTTTTCTTTTTAATTTTTTAATTTTTTTTACTGATAGTATCGTCTAAAATAATGTTTAACCACCAAAAAGAGCTGTGCGGTTGAGCCATGGACTATTGGATTCAAGAGATCATCTTGAACTGACGATCCACAGCTCAACCGCACGATTCTTTTTAGTGGTTGAGCATGGGAAAGCATTGTCCCTTAACTTTTCTCAAAGCAGTTCTTTTCTTCTATTTCCTTTCCTAAGTTAAGAGAAAATTAAGATAAATGTGGGAATAAATTGCGAGTGAGAACGATGTGGCCAACATTTTGGCAGACTATCGCACATCGGAGAGTTGGCTTCATTCAGTGGTTTATAAAATTGAAGATCTGCTAGTTAGGATACGTATTTACATGGGCCTCACTTCCCTGAGTGTGTTCAATGTCTGTGTTACGTAACATATATTATCATACTCTTTCGAGGAAGAAGACGTCCCAAGATCTTGAAAGTGAGAAATCAGTGGCAAGTGAAATAAATCATCCGTGCCAAATGCTATTCGATCAAGTTCCAAGTGTGAAGCTGTGAACACCACCCTAAGAACATCTCCAACTGGTCTATATTATCAAATTTTATGTTGTTTTTTAAAATCCAACTCCAACTTGCCTCTATATCCAACATCAAATTTGGTATTTCACTATTTTTTGATATAAAAAATTGGTGGTTTTTCTTATCACTCTGTTTTTTTGTCATTTCTTTCTATTCAACATTTTTTTTAAATACTGTCATTGTCCTTTGAACTTTTCAAAAAAAAAAAAAAACTCTCCATCCATATTATGTGTGTGCTCTTTTTGAAGATGATGTTTTTTTTTAAGGAGGGCTGGTTGGGGTTCAACACTTTTTTGATATTAAATTTGATTAAAAAAAGTTTTTTTGATCTGGTTGGAGATGCTCTAAGAAGATGCTTTTTTGATCCTGGTTGGAGATACTTTTCTGATGTGTCCCATATTTTCTACCACGTCTTTGACAAGACAAGAGGCATCTCCTGAGATCTTTAGGGCGTATTTGATTGCCAATTTTCCAGGGAAAACATAATTATCCCTTGTTTGATAGCTCAATTTAAATTTGAAAAATTATCCTGAGAAAATGAGATTTTCCCATCCAAGGTTGGAATTCATTTCAGTTCCACATAGTTGAGGATTCGTTTCCATGAAAATCCACCCTAATGTTCTCACATAATTGAAATTGCATATTTTCTCGGGTGCAATCAAACAGCCTCATCATCGAGTGTGTTTTTCCAAGAAAATTTTCTGAGGAAAAATGTTCAATGCAATCAAACACGCCCTTTAATGGAACTGAATTACTGACTCCAATTTTAGGGGTAAAAAATTATTGGGGGCAGATATACGGGTATCTTTTAGGAATGTTCAATACCAGAAAGGTAGGGTCTAGAAGATTTGAAAGGGAAACATTCTTAAAAAAAACCGAAAATTTTCGAAACGAACCAAGTTTAAGGGTATTTTTCAAAAAGAACCGTATTTTTAAAAATTTGTCAAAACAAACCTAGGACGCCGAACCGTTTGGCGTATGCTAAAAAAAAATCAAATTGTTGTTAGATGCCGTACTGTTTGGCGGCGGTTATTAACTGTCACCAAACCGTTCGGCGTCGGCTATCAAACGTCGCCAAACAACCGCCGCCAAATAGTATGCGTCTGACAAATCAACGGCTGATTTTTTGTGAGAATATGATCCTCACCGTATATATCACCTAATCTGAAATTTCTAACATCATCAAACGTGGGTTTCAAGTTAATACGGTAAAAAAATAAACACCTAACAATATGGCGTATCATTTTGTGAACCGCCAAATGGTTTGGCGGTTCACAAAATGATATGCCATACTGTTTGGCGTCTTATAACAACATACGCCAAACCGTTTGGCGTATCTGTTTGAAGAGGGCAATTCAGTCATTTTAAAGTTTTGTGAGAATACGTCAAACGGTTCGGCGTCTTAGGTTTGTTTTGACAAATTTTAAAAAATACGGTTCTTTTTGGAAAATACCCTTAAACTTGAGTTTGTTTCGAAAATTTTTCGTAAAAAAAATACCTAGTATACATAGTAGCGAACGTAGTGAGTATCTGCCCAGCCATTTATTTTCCCCTGCTTATTAGCTGTAGTAGTAGACAACGCACCACGCAATAACGGTGTTTTGTGCAGCGTCTCGATTCATCGTTCCGAATCTTATCCGGTGTGTATACTGTATAGCTCCAAAGTGGGATCGCGACGAGTCAGTTATTATTTAGGAGACAGAGAGCGACCTGCTTTGTTCTCCGCTTTTGTCCCATCTTACGAGAGTGTACGTCTCGTCCGGAGCCACAGGAAACTTTTATTTTTCCTTTTGTTTATTTTCATCTTTTATTAGTAGCCTCGTGAGAAATGAGCCACAAACATTCCCTCACTGTAGGCCAAATGGGTACACGTCTTCACGTGGGTTGTTAATGACTAATTTGGCTCTAGTATTGACACGTGGTCATCGCTCGTCCTTGTGAGTTGGAACATAGACTTCAACTCATCACCTTATGTGAGAGAAAATTGGGCAGCTAGGGCCCCGCCACCTTATCATACCTACCTCCTCGCTGTAGAGTAAATACTATAATTCATTGTATGTATCCAAGGATGGACACGCACCAGCAGGGAGCGCTAGGAGGCATATTCCTTCAAAGACCTTTACTTATTCCATTCCTATAATGTCTTTACTCTACCCCTCTGATCTTGAGCTGCTATTTCTTTATTTCCGATTGATCCCGCCCCCGCTGGCATGTATGTACTGGGCTCACAAGCGCCTCACCCAGTGAGTCTTAGAAGATAATTCAACCTGATTAATAATTTTATCCCTTGGATTAGAGTCTTCTCCATGGTTTATTTTTAACCATGGATTTTGAGCATTATTTGGGTACTCCGATCCAAAGGTTAGAAATCACTAATCAGGCTGCCCTTGTCTACTTAAGGATCAGTCAAACATCTATACGGTCAGTAGTCTCTAAGAGTGTGCCACATGGCCCAACACAGCCGTCTCTTCATCATCAAAGTTCTGCTCCCCGGTTTTGGCTTTAAAGTAGTATAGATATAGATTTTATTACAAAGGCAACAATAAGCAAAACTACAAAACAGCCAAGCAGGTCCAGATGACCTACAGAGTAAACAAAAAAGACAGAGCAACACGCCCATTCCACGTGTCTTTCAAAGTTCCTATTATATTGCTTACTTTCAAACAATCAAATGAAATTAGAATAAAACGATCCATGAATCACAACTGCGGTATTTTGGTTAAATGGTTTGGATAATTCGATTGAAATGATCCTATTTTTTTTTCCATGTGAATGTAAGTGGTGACCCATCTACCACACCATCTTAGATCAATGGGCATTGGCACCATTTCTATAACTATTATATCTCTTCCCTATGTAAATGCAGAAACAATTTGGACTGTCAACGATCCAGTCACCCTGATGATCCAATTCCGATAATATCAAGTCTGGATCTAGGAATCATGATTTGATAAGCTATCTAGTGCTTTTGTGACCAATATAATGATCAATGGCCCTAGGGCCCACACATGGAAGAGTTAAATGCTGATTTTTGGTGATGATCTCGTCACTATGGATTGTCCTCACAAAAAATCAGTACTTTTTGAAATTTCTAACCCTATTGAATGTGGAGTTAAAGTTAACAGCAAAAATGACTACTCTAAACATTCTAACTTGTAATCCACTTTTCATAAAGCTAGAAATATTGGAATTGACTGATTTTTCATGGGGTTGGCAACGTGAAATGTATTTCACCATTTGACTTTGTTTTAAAGCTGTATCTTCCGTCAAACATAAGTCTTCAGATCTTTTCTCACTACCTCCATCAATGTCATTATTGTTCTTCCTTTCCTTTTAAGCCCTTCGATTTGCACCAAAGTGTTTTTTACTAGTGCCATTGTTGGTCTTCGTTGCAGATTGTTAGATTATCTCAATCGACTTCCTCTTATTTTATCTCCTATTGGGACGTCTATTCTTAGGTTTCTTTAATATGTTCATTTTTATCACTCTTCCATCTAAACATTCTCTTCTCTACTACACTCATTCTATGAAAATATTATTTTTTAATTGCCCAACATTCAACTCCATATATATAGTTGGTCTTGCAGTTCTCATGTAGAATTTTTCTTTTCATTCTGATAATTACCCGTCGATTACATGACATTCCATAAGTACGCATCTTCTCTTTAGCCATCCAAGACTAAATTTATGGTTCACATCCTTAAAGATCTCTCCATTATTTTAAATAATTGATCTAAATAACAAAATTTATCGCTTTAGGGTATTTCATGTTCATCATTCATGACTAATGACTCATTCATATCTGTATCTATATTATAGTTACATTGTATGTATTCAATCTTGGTCCCACTTATCTTATAATTCTTAATTTTTAAAGTTTCCCTCCATACTTCTAATTTTACATTTAGACCCTCAGTCTCATTAATCAACATTACATCACTTGTAAATAGCACACATCAAGCGATTAAATCCATCTATAACTAATGTAAAGAGGTTCAAACTTAGGCCACCACCAATTGTCTTGAGTTTTAACTACTGCTCTTGCATACAAATTTTCAATAATGTCAATGTTATCACTCGAGACTCAGTCTTTCATAATACCCACCAGATTAACTCTCTGGGAACTTAATTTATTATATTTTTTTAAATTAATAAAAATTATGTATAGATTCTTCGTCTATTTTTCGAAACTTTTTCATTACTATTTAAGTATGAAGATAGCCTCGATTGTTGACCTTTCTAGCATGAAACTTAATTGATTTTCTGATATATATTGTTGTTTCTTGTCATAATCTTTTCTCTCTTAATCTCTCGCTCCCATAATTTTACAATGTGACTCATAAGTTTTATCCATGATAATTAATGCAATTTCGTACATCTTCTTTATCCTTTTCACTCTAACTTTTTTGGGGGCTATTGTATAAGCTCGCTTTATATTTTGCTTCCCGTGCTACTCTACTTGCCTCTTTTTTGGTATATCGATATTTTTCAAAGTTTTTCTCATTCTTAATTTGTTACCAAATCTTATAACGTTACACTTTCTCTTTTAAACTTCACTCCACCACTAATCTTAGCACATCGTTCGATTATTCTTTCTGTTTGATCCACTCGTGTGGGCCCAGATCAAGTCACTTTGTGTATCAGGTGGATCCCACATGCTATGTGGGTCCCCCACGTACCACATGTTCGTATATTAAGGTCCCACGCGCACACACACACACACACAACAAATGCCACATACCATTCTATCAAGGTCCCATACATCAGGTGGACCCCACATATTATGTTGTTTAAGATATGTGGGACCCCTATGTGTCATGTGATCAACGTATTAAGTAAGCCCCACATGTTAAGTGGGTGCCCACGTGCTACACTTTTCAAAGTCCCACGTGGTTATGTCAAGGGAGATGAGAAACGAATTTGTAAAGAAGGAAGATTTCGAGTTCCCCCACGCAACACTGAAACTCACACAACTTTGGCGAAACAAACATGCCAAAGCCTCAAAGTCGTGAAAATGAAAATCACGCAAGTTTTTCGTTGCCAGATGCCGTTGAACAAACGCAGCCCAAGTAAAACTTGTTTTCTTGCTGGACGTTAAAAAGTCCGTACCATTTTTAGACAGGTAGGTCTCGAAATATATTGATTTTTCCAAGTGAACTCTTTAGTTTTTACCTCTTTCCGTCAACACTTTTCGCAATCGACGAAAATACCCCTTCTGTCTTTTTCAAAAAAAAAAAAAAAAGAAAAATCAGAAGTGGGAAGGAGCATTTGTGTGTGTGAAGAAAAAAATCTCGTCTCTCTTTTATTGGCCACGACGAAATCGGAAATCTGAACAGGACAAGAAAAAAAAAAATGGATTAATGGGAAGATATCGACGGCCCATTCAAGTCCGTACGAGTCGATTTGTAGTAATTAATGGTCGCAATCCTGAACATTATCTCATCTTTACCTGTTTTTCCTTCTTTACAGCATATTCCAAGGAAATAAAATGTAAAAAATACAGAGAAACGAAAACTTTGACGATTTGTTGAGGCAATTCAATTGGGAACATAAAAGATGCTTTTATATCTCGTTCTGGAAGAGTAGAAGCTTCGGGAAGGTTTTGCTGCCATTTTAGCAGAAGCTTTGATGAATTTACGTGAAAAGTGGCATTCGAGCTCCGAGCAAGGAGATTCGAAGACTTTGAACTCTGAAACTGTGAGAATCGCTTTCTTAGATCTTTCTGTCGGATTCATCTTTATGATTTTTCATCAATTTTGAGTCGTTTTGTGGCTGATTTTTTTGTTTTGGAAGAACTGAGTGTAGATTTCAGGTCTCTCTAGTTGAATTTTAGTAATATTAGACATTTGTTTGGTACAATTCGAGTAGGAGCAATGAATTTTTGGTATAATTTTTGCAGATTTGTAGCTTTCTGGTTAAACTGTAGTAGAATTTTTGTCAATACCTAACTACTCATTAGTTTATTTTGGTACAATTTGAGTAGGATCACTGAATTTTTAGTAGGGTTCTTGCAGATTTCCTGTTTTCTGATTTGATTCTAATAAATATTATTTTTATGATTTTAGTAGGATGTTTTGATACAATTTGAGTCATCTTAATTATTTTTTAGTTGCAGATTCCTTGTTTTCTGGTTAAACTATCTTATAAATCTTCCTCTCAGTATTTTTAGAAGAATTTTGCTGTTTATGCTTTCTCCACATAGCGTGTGTCATCTGCAAGCAACTTTTTGATTCAGTTTTTATTTTTGGTTATTGACTAATAATCTAGTCATGTAGATTTATATATTGTTTTGATAAGTCGTTTATGTGGTTATCAGACACTGAAGTGAATGATAATCATTATTCTTATAATGATGAAGGTTTTCCTACACCATTAAGTGATTCAGTGCAGACCCATTCATGTTGGCAGGGACTTCAATTTCAGAACAATTTGAAGTGGAGTCCTCAAAGTCAGGGATTATGAATTCATCTGCAGCAAGCTCTAATGTCTCATCATCTGGTAATAGTGATCAACGGCAATCAATTGAAGTCTTTGAACCCAAGAGTTATGTTGGACAGCCTAGTGTGAGAAGAGAGATAGAGAGCCAGAGTTCAATTCAGATGCATGAGGGAGCATCAAGGACCTCCTCTGGGAGGGAACTTGCCGATAAGTGGATGGCATTTACAAATGAGTCTGGGAAATCAAAGGCCACTGACGAATCCAAACCAGATTTGAATAGGAGTATACAGAGAGACAATGATTTCTTGGATGACTCAAATGAAGCTGGTGGCGACCCTTCAAATGGCCAATCTAATCAGTTTACGAGTGAAGCTAGCAGGGCTGAAAGGGCTGTGGAATGGGGACTGGCATTTAAGTCAGAAATCAGGGCAGGTAATCCTGATGCCGAGGGTCAAAGGTCATCGGGAGAGGGAAGTAAAGTTTCACTGGAGAGATCTTTAGATTTGACAAGTTTATCAGAAGAATCTGAATCAGGCTTCCTTAGAGTCTCTCAAGAGCTGAAGGATGCGCTGGCTATGCTTCAACAGACATTTGTTGTGTCAGATGCGACCAGACCGGACTGTCCTATAATGTATGCCAGCTCTGGGTTTTTCAGTATGACTGGTTATTCTTCAAAGGAGGTCATTGGGAGGAACTGGTAAAAACTTCCCCTTAGTAACTCTATTGGCAGAAAAATGGAAGGTCCTTAACATGTAAAGAAGTCATACTCATTATTTGAATCTTACTTTTGAAGGGGAAATCTGAGGAACTTGTGTGGGCTGGGAGACCCTGTGGACAGTCTAACAACTTATTGGTGCTTGGCATAAAATCAGTGGGACTGGGATCATTCAACGAGTCTTACCTATTTATGGAATTTTTTTCTGGACCATTATCCATATTTTTTTTTTATATTTCAAAAGAATTCGATGGATTGAATGGTTTACAATCATCTGATCCGATCACTCCTTTTTTTTCCCGGTATTTTCGTTACAACCCTGAAAGTCGACAATAATTAGTAGTATCCCCTTATGCTTTCAAACTTTAGGAATACCCCTTTGATCTAGTCTAACTGTCATTGACTTACATTAAAACATGACTTGATTCATGTGCCGTTAACATTGTATCTAAAATTTTTTGGCCCTTCATTTAGGTGCATTAACGGGCGTGTTGACATTTTAACGTGAGTCAGTGACTGTTAGACTAGGTCAAGGGGGGTATTCCTAAAGTTTGGAAGTATAGGTGGTACTACTAATTATTTTCAATTTTCGCACGGGAGTGGGTGTGGGTGTGTGTGTGGGGGGGGGGGGGGATTTCCTGTTCTTTGGTCACAATATAAACCTTTAATCATGCATATTGATGCTTTGGAAAAATAAGTTGGCCTTTATTATATCGATGATTCAATATTTGGTGAAGTTTCTAATGCTGATGTTTTAACTGCTATGTTAACTGCAACTCTCTTCCTTTTTGTTGCAGTCGCTTTCTTCAGGGACCTGATACAGATCAGAATGAATGTGCAAAAATTCGAGAAGCCGTCAGAACTGGGAAAAGCTACTGTGGCAGACTCCTGAACTACAAGAAGAATGGCACAGCTTTCTGGAATCTTCTAACCATCACACCTGTAAAAGATGATAATGGGAAGGTTATCAAATTTATAGGGTGAGATATTTTGACATTCTTATGTTCCATTTCAAAATTTTCCACTTAATCATAGCTTGCTGCATGAAACTCCATCCAGTAGAATGGCTTAAAGTTGTAGCACCCTCTTTTCAAACTTGCACATTAAAAGTATTCTCAGAACTGAGTAAAATCTGAGGAATAATCCTCACTCTCAGAATGATATTTATTGATCTTAAATGTCCTGTAATGTTTACTTTTTAAACTTGGACATGCTGGAGGAAACTTTTACTGCTAATGATTAGCAGCATAAATCCATGTTAACCCTCCCCAAGGTTGCCACAACAAAGAGGACCAATATATATTTTTAATTCAATTAACCCAAGTTTGTCTTCTTTGTGCCTTCTTTGTTGTGTGGGGACTTTTGGAAGTGTTAGCATCAATTTTCACTGCTAATTTTTAGCAGCAAAATTTTCTCAACATACTGTAGTTCTATTTTAGATGACAATTTCAGATTCATGTTTGCTGGATACTGGACTTGATCACAGGTTGATTTGTAAATGCTGACTTCTTTACTTCCTATTCTGTTTTGTGAACTTCAAAATAGCTTTTGACTAGAACGCCAATCGATTAGTCCATGCTAATGGGTAATAGAGACACAGTCCAGCTAACCCACAAGTTTTGACTTGGATGGAGAGATTTGATGATTGATCTAACTACTTTAAAGTTAATAAATGTGTAAGGATGACAGGTTTTGTTCCGATTTAATGAATTGACATACACAAGTAAATGATCAACTGTAAGGGAATTGCAATGAGAAGCGTCAGAAGCCTCCTTTGAGTGGATATACTTAGCTTAGTAGTCTCTTAGATCAAAGAAGCTCATTGGTTACTCGGTAAATAGTCTAGGCTTTATCAAAGCACCTTTATAAATTGCAAGAGAAAAATATATAATTTCCTTGAAAAATATAATCCAATTCATCTTCTCTGATGTTTAGATGGTTATATTTTCTGATACTATCTCATACCAGTTCTAGTAGGTTCTGTTGTTTGTCCTAATTGTGGATTATTCTCATATTAGTTCATCAATAGATTATCTGTTCTGAATTTTCTATTTGACGCCAATGCATTACTGTATGGCATGTTTATACTTTTGCCATGTTACAAATATTATGTTCTTGAGGTCTTTGTTGAGATGCAAGAGGTGCTGGGTTCTTGAAATGTATTGTACAAATGCATTATTCCTGCAGAATGCAGGTTGAAGTCAGCAAATACACGGAAGGTTTGAATGACAAGGCATTTCGACCAAATGGTTTGCCAAAGTCCCTAATCCGTTATGATGGTAAGCAGATACATCCAAAATAGTTAGAAAGCATGAATAATGTGGTTAAATATATTGATGGTGTTTTTTGTCTCAGCTCGTCAGAAGGAGAAAGCCTTGTGTTCCATCACGGAGGTTGTCCACACTGTGAAGCAACCACGAGCTCATATTCAAGCGACAGATCATGAGGCCTCTGGCAAGCCCGAGGAGCAAGAGAAGTTTAACCTTGATTATTTTCTGCCAAAATCTGCAGAGCTTGAGAACCTAAGTACACCTGGTAGACAAACTCCTCAACTGGATGCCAGAAGTGATGTATCCAGAATGAGTTCTACTCATGATGCTAGCAAGAAATCTAGAAAATCAGGACGCATTTCCTTAATGGGGTGAGGTCCTTTTCCATTTGCTCTACTTTGCTTAAGAGAAAAAGGATCCCATTGCTTTGCTTATGTTAAGAGTTGTTTCGTTTATGCCTTATATTCCGTCCAAGTGCCCAGTTTTTCCTCTACATAATTTGAATAGATGCAGTGGATTTCTGCTCTGTTAGATTCTTGCTGACTGTTTACAGATGGGTGTAAGTGGATGCCCTTGCTAAGCAGTCAAGGAACATTATCTGTCTTACTTATCATCAAAATCCTGGTAGCAGCTTTCAGTTCAGCCAGTAAACAATCATTTCTCTCAACCAAACAACTTGTTACTTTTAATCTGCTTCAAGTATCCTTTGACTAATAGTCATAGTTTCCATTTCATGTCTTTTGACCTTTCTGTAAATGGATTTGTTTCCTATTTGATATTTCACTAGATCCATACAGGATCACATTCCCGTTGGGGTAAAGCTTATGATGATGACGGTGCTCAAGAATACTTGTTATCTTCTAGCAACATGGTAGAAATACTGTATATTATTTAGGATTTTCCTGTAATCGATGAGATCTTTGAATGACCAGGTGCAGTACCACCCTTCTTAGAATTAGTTGACTCGTTATTCTCATTCTTAAATGAACTCTAATGCTTAATGGTTTTTTCATTATCTATGCTATGGATTTGGGAGGGTTAACATTTCCTACAAACTCAAATTTTACGTTTTCATTTTCCTTATCAGCAGATCTTTGGATTGTTCCAAACTAGCTTTCCATTTCCCAGAAATAAGAAAGAATAAAAGAAAGGTGCATTTAGCTGGATCCTTGGAGAAGTTACATCTATGTTTGGCGTTGGGTGTACTTGTTATCATTTGAAAGCAAAATATGACACTTACCCTTGATTAATTTATCGGCTAAGTTATATATAGGTAGATGCATTGATTGGCACATAGCTGGTTTATTCACTGTTTTATTCAAAAGTCAAAACTTATCATGGAAAATACTCGTAACCAATTGAAAGCATAACATTATACTTAGTCCTGATCAATTTATCGGCTAGGTTAGATATAGTTAGGCACAATTGGTTCTTTACTGGTTTTCCTATCATTTAAGGGACTCACAACCATCATCATGCCTACTTAAGTATTGACCTTCTTTGTGAATTACTTGTGTAAATGTGAGCTTTTACTTCCGTGATCTCATTTAGCCTTTAGGGTTCAACTGTTTTTTATTCAAGATGTGGACTTCTCATCTGCAGGTTGAAAAGGAGGTCCCTAAGCTCTGCAGAAAAGAATGATCCTCAGCCTAGTATTGAGCCAGAGTTTTTGATGACCAGAGACGTACAATGCACTGACAACTGGGACCATATGGAAAGAGAGAAGGATATACGCCAAGGAATTGACTTAGCGACAACATTGGAACGCATTGAAAAGAATTTTGTGATAACAGATCCTAGACTTCTGGATAATCCAATTGTAAGGCCAAGTTTCAGAAAGCAAATTTTCTATAGCTTTTGCTTGCCTTCCACTTCATGTTCATTACCTATGTGCAGAGCATGGTGTTTTGTTTCCACATGTAAATATAAGATTTTCTCGTTCCATATTTTCCTTAACCTTGGGGAACTGTTGTTTATCATTGTATCTTCTTTGTTCACCACTACCCGATTATCTTGTGCATCTTGCATTTTGAAGTCTTATGTAGTGTCCTGAGTAGGAATGGTTCTTAAATTATGGAGAAAATGATCCTTCAGCAGGGCTGATGACCTCTAGCTATTAGCTTCGATTTATCTCATCCTAGCTGCATGGTGTTTCCTTTGACTCTTCTCGACTCTCTACATATTGTAATTGCTGGCTGTTAATGTGTCCATAATCACCACTTCTAATTTGTGAACAAAGTCTATCCATGATTTGCAGTTGGAGTTCTTGGTTCTGCATGTTATTGCTCAAAAACTAATTCGTCCTGGTGCTTTGTTGCCCAGATATTTGCATCTGATAGCTTTCTTGAACTTACGGAGTACACTCGGGAAGAAATTTTGGGAAGAAACTGCCGGTACAAAATTTATTCCTTGCACGATTGGTTATGTAGAAAATTTGGTGTCACCTGAAGCAGTATGGGTACATTATATGCATAACTACTATTATTTATTTATTTATTTTTGATAAGTGAGGTTGGTATTACTATATCTTATTATTGCTCTGGTCTTATGAGAACACAATTAACCTTTACACTCAGTCTAATCTGATGTCAAGGATTTGAGGAAGTTGCATTTCACAATCATAATGTCTTTATGTCTTGAGTCTCTCTATTGCTATTTCGGCTTGTGACAATTGGTCCTACGTCCTATCGGACTTCACCAATAAGCTTTACTTCGTTTTATAGATTTCTTCAAGGCCCTGATACGGATCCAGGAACTGTCTCAAAAATAAGAGATGCTATCAGAGAACAAAGGGAAATCACTGTCCAGTTGATTAACTATACAAAGAGCGGTAAGTCATATGTTTTACGGTATTTACATGATGCAAATATACTATATACATTGTTATGCTAATTGTCTTAGGATATTATTTATGACTTCTCATTTTGATGTTGTGTATGAGCTAAGTACTTTTAATGTGCATGAATAGCACACATTAATGAGAGTAGTTCTTGGATTTGATCTCCTTGGGAGATGGTAATTCACTCCATTAATTTGTAAATACTAGATATGGAATTTACTTTCTGATATGATTAACTTTGAAATCTGGGATTTGCAGGGAAGAAATTTTGGAATTTATTCCACTTGCAACCTATGCGTGACCAAAAGGTGGCTATGAGATCATTATTCTAGATTATTGTTTTATTCTATCATTAACACTGTCTCAGTTTACTGTCACTGTAACTTTTTTTAGACTTTTCTGATTGGTCCAGAATTCTTTTAGGGTGAACTACAATACTTCATTGGTGTGCAATTAGATGGAAGTGATCATGTGGAACCCCTTCGAAACCGCCTCTCTGAGAAGACCGAGCAGCAAAGTGCTAAGCTGGTATATAACACTCCATTTTCTCATCCTACAACTGCTCCCGCATTCTGTTAATTCAGTGTTCACATAATCGCCACATTATTGTGCTAATACCTGACACCCAAACGTGTCACTTTCGAAATATCTTCTCTTTCTCAACATGATTTCCCGTTTATATGACTAGAAATGACCTCTGACAATGGAATGTCTATTTGGGGATACCACCTATTATTTCTTAAATCCAGGACATGGATATGGAAACTAATATATACCTATAAAAAAGTTGAAAACTAGTGTCCAATCCAAGATGTTGACGTTGATGTCATGCTTTTTTCTTGTTTTGTTAAGCTAAGTATCATCTTTCAGTTCTTACAACATGTAAAATTTAATTGAATTTTTAATATTTTACATTTGCAAAGATTATATATTAATCTCTTGATATAAAACAGAAAGTAAAATTGTTAGGAACTAAGAAAATAACTAATAACACTACAGGAAATGAGGTAACTGTATCCTGCAAGTACACCATGCTGTATTCGGCACCAGTACCGGTATAGATCACTTTAGCATTGTTTTTTTTTTTCCAGGTCAAAACTACTGCAGAAAATGTTGATGACGCTGTTCGAGAACTTCCTGATGCCAACTTGGTAAGGTACACTTTTTGCACTGAATGTGTTTGGAGAGATATAACTGATATCATTGTCATTGTCTGAGAACTTCATGACACCCATCTTGGAATTGTTTGGAGCATTGATTTCCAATGTTTCGTGGTTTAGTTTATCAAAAAATGTTCGTAGACATAACTTGAGCAGATAACAGAATGAAAGATGAAACTTGGTTAAGTTGTCCATTATACATTTTATATTGCAGTGAAATGTCTTTTCTTCATCTATTGAAAGAAAATATAATCATCAGACTTGAAGAAGACATTTCCTTTTCTATTTTGTTGCTGTTTATCACAGTCAGCTGTCACAAAAAGTTCATGATGGACATACTTTCTTATCCTTAAAATATATAAAAGCCTTAGGCCCGTAGTTTCATAAATGAGCATCCCAATATTCATATATAGGTAGAGTCATTCATGTATTCATTGATTCGTAAGTGTAAAAAGATGAAGATGTGGTAACTGTGATGCACATAGATGGCACCATTTTTTGCATGCTAAGACTAATTGCCAAAAGGGTTACGTTTAATAAGGTATTTCATTGATATAATAAATGAAATGTCGAATTGGGATAGTTCCCCTGTTAATTTGAGTTCTCTATATTGTTGTTCTTTTGTTATGGCTATTATTTCAGTTTTTCTTTCTGATAGCTAAATATGTCATTTTCTCTACAAAAAACAAAAAAAAAACGTACATATTTCATTTTATTTAATGCATGCCTGCTGATATTTGCAGTTCTATCATATGCATTCTATCTGACTTATCTTTAACACTATGCTATTCTTTAGAGACCAGAAGATTTGTGGGCAATCCATTCTCGACCTGTCTTTCCAAGGCCTCATAAAAGGAACAATTCTTCTTGGATGGCAATTCAAAAGGTATTCTTTTGAAGTGATATCTTGTCGTTCCACCTTGTAATCCATGCTCATGGATATCTTTTTCTTGGGCCCTTCTGGATGTTTGTGCTTTGGTAGAAAGTCCTTGGATTGTGTTCAGGGTCATAGGCCAAGTTCCCATGAAATTTTGTATATTTAGAATGCATTTCCTGCAATTCCATTTTAGTTAAGTTGTTAGATAAAAACCCTTGTAATGCTATTGGCCACATTAGGAAGTTGGTTAGAGGGAGGACCCTTATCCTTGGGAATTCTCTTCCCTAATCTCTTGTAATTTTCACACACTAATATAATCCGTACTGTCTCATATTTCAAAGATTTCAGATAAATATTGCACCTAAAGCATGTTAGCATTAATTTATTTTATATTTAAATGGACATTCTTATTAAATTTGTAAGCTATTGTTGGTAATGAAGTTAATACGTGGGAGGGTTTGCAATCACTGAGTGGATATTGGGAGGGTTTGCATTTTATAGAACCATATCTATTAATAGTATATAATCCAAACTGAGGTTTGCATGCGTAAAGCTAAATCAGTTGCTTTCTTCATGCACATTGTAATGGGGAACTGAAACCTACATTTTTTCATGAGGTGGAATACAAAGTTAGATAAAGGGTCCACATTTGAAGGGGATTGTTCTGATGTCAAAGGCCACGTGAGAAGAACTTTAAATATATTCCAGTTATTAATTTGTTTATTTTATGGTATTAGAAAGAAATTTCAATAGGAGAAGAGGAACACAAAAGGTATCAGTCAAAAGAAGAATGGATATTATAAGACTAACAAAAGTGCTTAAACTTCAATATCAGACCCTACTCCCAAAATATTTGTTAACCTGCCACATTATGCGTTTCAAAAGCTAGCAGAGATAAACTTCACAGGTTCCCTCAACATAGCTGCCAAGGAGGGTAAGTCTCTCATATGCCAATGAATGGAATGGAATTGATAGATAAGACAGTGGGAAAGGTCCACTATGAAGAGAATACTCATTGAACCCGTGCTGCCTGTATGTAAGATCCTTGACACCATTTTGCTGATTTCCAAGGGCAGAATGTGCTCACCGTAGTTTACTGGTTTATGGGAGGTAGTTCTCAACTACATTCACCTGGGTTTAGAATTGCATAATTCACTTTCTTGCTTATGTTTGCCGTCTTCCTTGATTTGAAAAATTCCATAGCTCCAATACCCTTTTGGCAACTCCACTCCATGATAAATTGTATTATACTTTTTTGGAGACAACTCATTTTGAGTCTATATTTGAGTTAACTCAAGTTGAGTAAGTCTTTGTTATGTTAATTTATTGTATTTTATTTTCTGGAAGCTAGTGGGAAAGATGGCATACCAAATGTAAGACCCATATTTCCCAATTATGGGTACAAATGAGGCCCAACAGGTGTGGGTTTAGGTGCTGGATTTGCCTGACCCTTAAATCTTAGGGTAGAGGGACATAGCAATATAGTTAATTTTTTCAAGTAGTATAATATTTGGACCTTTTTTTACTACTAATAGATCCTGTCAACACAAGTATACTCTTGAAGTAATAAAAATCTTTTTCTACATGTTTGTTCCCTCTAATTTAATAATTGATGCTGGACTCTCAATAGAGCCCTTTTGTATTGGTTTTGAGAGGGTCAAAGGTAGACAATGAATTCTAAGCAAGTCACGGGGTGTTTGAGGTTATTGATTTGGATAAATGTATTATGCATGGGAAATGTTTTTTCTAGTAGGCTTTTTCTAAACATTTTCCCATTTTGACAAAAATGCCCTTATCACTTCACATTTAACTTTGACAAAACAAGTAAGGACAGTTTTGTCGGAGGGGAAAATATGAAAATTTTCAACTGGAAGAAGTAAAAAAGCTCACTGGAAAAATCATGCATAATTATTTTACTGGAGTGGGAAAAGTGTAGAGAAAAGAAATATAGAAGTGTCTCGTAACCTATGTAACAAGCACACTCCGTTTTCTAAGAATTTGTCATGTCGGACACCTTGCCGTATTCACTTGTCAGACATATGCCAACACCCCTTTTCAAACAAAACTCAATTTCTTCAAAAAATTTGTTTTCAACTATTATTTGTATATGGTTTATGTGGCTTTAATGTATATCAGCTTAATTTAAATACTTTTTTTTTTTTATATTGAATACTTATCATGGATTAAAGTATTTAAAAGATATATCTTTCAGCATAAAGAATGAACTGTATAGACGTGTCGACGTATTGGGTTTGTGAGGGTCAACGTGTCTGATACTCCGAAGCTGTGTCGAACACCACCACATGTGTCCGTGTCCTTGTTACATAGTTCGTTACTTTCAAAACTGATTCCCGATCGCTGTCGTGTTGACATGGGTGCCGTAAGGGATATAAAGGTACAATATGTAAGACTGTTTTAAATCCTCAAGCGATCAAGTCTGCATTGCTTCTAAGATGTTGTAAGAGGAGAAATCATTCTACTCAACATATTATGTTGGCATTTTGGATTTTTGTTAGTTTCTAGTTTTGTGGCACCTGCTATCTTATTTTCCCCCTTTTTGTGGCTTTGTAGATCATGGCAAGTGGTGAACAAATTGGTCTGAAACATTTCAAGCCCATAAGACCTTTGGGTTGTGGCGATACTGGCAGGTAATGCTATTTTCTTGTGATTTGTCAATTGCTTTAATGAAAATGTTCCTACAATTTTGTTTGTCCTCTCACATCTAAGGCTTAGCATAATAGAATAGTGACGCCTAACCATTTAGAGGCTCAAGTGATTTGTTAAATTTTCTTTTACAAAATTTAGGTAACTTGCCTTTCTTTCTCATATCTAAGGGTTGCAATTTTGTTGGCCTCTCTTGAGCATGACTGCATTTTAAAGTTAGTGGACTTTTCGTGCTTTGGTGTTGATTAAATTATTGGGGTGCTTGCTGCAGTGTGCATTTGGTGGAATTGCAAGGTACAAGTGAATTGTATGCTATGAAGGCGATGGACAAATCTGTAATGTTGAATCGTAACAAGGTGTGGATTTTAAGCAAATGAATGGTTTAGTTCTTCGTAATGCAACATTTTTTATTTGCAGGGTATATACATCTTTTTTGCATATGGATTAGGATTCATGATAGCATATAGCGAAGTATTACACCCGCTATCAACTTGACGTAACACTCTTCCTTCATCCGGGCTTCAGACCGGCAACGCAGTGTAAAAGCACTACAGGTGACGGACTAAAGGAATGATTGAGATGGTTTGATCATGTACAATGAAGACCAATGACAGCACCAATGAGGAGGAATGTGCAAGTTGAAGGGTCTAATAGAGTGAGCAGAAGGCCAAAACGGACGTGGATTGTAGTTTTGAGAGAAGATCTTAAGAAACTTACCGTAGCGGAGGAAATGACTTTAGACATAATTGAATGGAGGGATAGGATTCATGTGGCAGACCCCATATTGTTGGGATTAGGCTTGTAATGATGATGATACACATTTTTGTTGCATATGTGACCGTATTTGACCTATGTAGTAGCTAAACATTGAATGACAACAAATTGAAAGCTTCTACAATTTTTTCATTAGGAAAGCGGCATCATGGATTGACTACGTTGCCCTGTAATTCCAGGAGTTCAGTCAATGATTGTCTGATTTATCTAGTATAATATTTGTAACTAATGTCTTATGAATCCTTAAGCATCCAAGATCTTGGACCTCTTCCCATTATCTTGAGCCATACTAATATAAAAGTGGAAATAGAAATACTATGTTTTCATACATTTTGGACTCCAGATATGCATATGTGGACTTTGAAATTCTGTATAATTTCTTCTAATGTTGTCTGCAAGAGGAGCTCAGCAATGTGGCTCCATATACTTGTGTAAATACTTCTTTTAGTTTGTATAACGGAAACACAGTTGCTTCATTTCTTGTAAAGTACAGGATTTACTGTCTTTGTGAATCTTGTACAGGTTCATCGGGCATGCACTGAAAGGGAAATCATATCACTACTGGATCATCCTTTTCTTCCAACACTATACACTTCTTTTCAGGTCTACTCATTTTCTTTCTATACTTTTACTTTTCCCACTTGTACGGTTGTACCTTAACTAGAAAACACACACACGTTGTGTGTGATTTTTAAATTTCCTTGGGACTTATGTTCGCAAAATGTCAAAACATGGTTGACACATAAAATGTTTACAAATTATGTTAGTGGAATATACTGATGTCTCTTTTTATTCCTCAGACTACTACACACGTTTGTCTGATAACAGACTTTTGCCCTGGGGGGGAGCTATTTGCTTTGCTTGACAAGCAGCCTATGAAGATTTTTAAAGAGGAATCTGCAAGGTACCCTCAACATTTATTTCATTGATTTCATCATTTTTTAGACACCGATTCAGAGATATTGCTTGACATATCTTTTCTATGAATGTATCTGCCTGTTGCTACTTTGTATTTCACTGGTGCTAGAAACTTTTCTTGTGGAAATTTTTTACATCTGGTCAATGTTCCTAAAATGTTATTGATGATTTTCTCTATTTGTTACTATTGTACATACCTTGGATGTGCAATTTCCTCTCATACTCAAGAACACACATCTGTTGCCACCTACTTCACAAAACTCGAGTTATTGGGATGAGTTTTCATCCTATGTTCACATACCTGTGGAACCATGAAAACTCTAGTTGAGCAACAACAGAATGAGCAAGTGCTACAGTCAAGCAGCGCATCATATTCCACATTCCAACCACGTCTCTATATTCTGAAAATCAAGCAGCGCATCATATCGTTGCCAATACCGTCTTCCATGAGCTCACCAAACACATTGAGAACGACTGCCACCTCGTGCATGAGAAGATCCAGAGAGGCTTCATATGCACATCTTACCTACCTATGGGACGTCAACTCGCTGATGTATTCACCGAATCTCTTGGCAAAGCGTAGTTTCTCCTTTTCATTCGCAAGTCGGGTGTTCTTAACATTCACATGCCAACTTGAGGGGGAGTGTTATGATTGTACATAGCTTAGATATATTTTTCTTCTTCTCTGTATAGTTACTATAGATAGACGATACTCCCTCAATCAAGGGATTACAGTTAGCTAGGATCTCTTTAATCACGGTTTTGCTGTTGTATATATTTTTACAATCATCCTAATGGAAGATACGATAGAGAAAAGTTTTCCCTCTCTAAAGTGTAACACTATTTCTTCCAGTAGAAGTTCCAGGTCTGTGTTGTTATCTGCTTTGCTAACTTGATCAGATTTTCTTTTCCTGACTCTTACCAATTTAGTTTAGTTGAATCCATTTGGTTTCATTGTTGGGCTAGCCACATGAAGATTTTTTTTGGAAGATCTGATTTATTTACTTAAAAGTTTTATTCTTGATTGGTATGACTTTCTCCAGGTTCTATGCTGCGGAAGTCGTAGTTGGCTTGGAATATCTTCATTGTTTAGGTACTTCTATCAACTAGAAATTAGTTGTGGGTTAGTTTATTGGATAACTTGTTTTGACTGTTCCAGTTGCTTGTGTTTCACATGCTGAAAATTACAAGATGTTAAATTTATGAGATGTTTCTCAAACAAAGCATGACCATCATCCTTTGAAGTTCTACATCTTGTGTACTTGCCGTGTTTTAAGCATTCCAAGTTTCTGTGAAGATTGATGAGAGGATACTATGATACCATATGTATCATGGTATAAGTAGCTCCATGTGATGGTGTGAGTGGCTTGTTGTTTGGTATGAAACCTAATGAAAACCATTTCATTGAAAAAATAAAAGTATTCTAAAACATACATGATAATTCACTCAAGTAGAGCTGTTTCTTCCTCATCTTAATGTCTAACTAGTCTAATGAATGTTCAGCATGGCCTATTCCTTGAGTTTCTTTTATTTTACTTTTATTTTATTGTTTTATTATTTTTTGTGTCTGCATGTATTTGTGCCTGTCATATATAGCAGTCAATAAGATCAATGGAATCAATATCCTTTAACACAACCTAACTATCATATCTTCCATGGAGGTTGGTGCTGTAGTTTAAGTAAGCATAACGTTTTGCAGATTTCATGACATAAAATACAATATTATCTTTTGTGTTTCTTATGTTAGAAACATGATCTAGCTTCAAATGGATGGCATTGACATCGTGACGATCTTACACACTGTAAACAGTTTTTTAATATATGTAAATTCCTACTTGTTTCCAACTTAGAGATTGAGAAAAAACAGTTCCGTGCAAAAATAGCTTGATCATACAACATATTATTATGATTCTCCAAGATTAACTGAGTCGTTAAAATCAAGTTGCATTTATTACCAATGAGGAATATCCTTTTTTGTTCCATGCTTATTTGCAGCAGCTGCAAAGTTCATGACAAACTCTTAGAATGTGCAATATGATGTGCTCTTTTTCATCAGTGAAATGGATATAATTGAAGATGTTCGTTTCTTGCATTTGTCTGTCTGTCAAGATCATTTGTGAGTAGCATGTGATTTATACTCAGTATGTTAAATCAGTTCATGAATCATGGGTTTTCCTTTTTGTATGTTTGCATGATACAGGAATAATCTATCGGGACCTGAAGCCTGAAAATTTATTACTCCAAAAGGATGGGCATGTTGTACTAACTGACTTTGATCTATCATTTTTGACGTCCTGTAAACCCCAAGTATGTTACTGATTTTCCTTTCAGAAGGTTCTTTGACTATATATACTATATATAAAGTGTTAGGATAGTTGATTCATGCTTTTGTGACTCATAAAATGACACACGGTCATGGGGCCCATATGCAGATGAGTTAAGGGCTGATTTTTTGTGATAATATTCTTCCCAACATGGGTAACAACCTCATAAAAAATCAGCCCATCCCGGCAATTCTAGCCTTATGAACCTGATGTAACCCTCCTTTATCTGGGCTGGGACCAGCAGTGTAGTGTAGACAAGAAACAGTACCCAGGCGGAGTTATATGCTCATCTATATATATACACACACCTATGTGGGGGCCCAGATGGAGATGAGTAAATGGATGCCATCTTGTAGTTCTGCATTCCAAGTCTTTCGTATGTACATTTCTAGCCATAATTGAGTTTTTGCTACATCATTTTTATTCCATTGTAAATTTCTTGTTCTTGAGCTGTTCCCACTTCTGAACCTGAAGGCACTGTTAGAAATTGGGTATGAAAAATGACACAATATTGACATTCATATTGGCATACTTGGAACTGCATCTTTGTTGATCGGCCTGCGGTTGTTGCCTGTGACCTATGATAATATCTTGTGACGTTGTATGGACCAGCAAATTACAGTTGACTTTCTCAACTTAAATAGGAAATTCATATCTCAGGAATATGGAAGAGTGGGATCCTTCTCTCTTCTTCTTTGTGGTTATTGGGCCCGCTTCCTGAGCCTGAGCTGACCTTTGTCCATCCCATGAATTGGATGAAACCAGAAATCATCCCTTTATTTATAAACTTCCATTTTGCGAATTTCTTTTTTCATTAATTGAAGTGTGTAATGTGATTAGGTTTATAGTGTAAGTAGGTTTTTTTTTTGCCTGCGCTTTGACTCCTCTTTTCTTTAATCATTTTTCTTTCACATCACATTATTCTTCCATTCTCACATTTCACTCTTTGCACTCATCTTAACAAAACTGCCACTCACACCGATTCTTGCCATATTAACATTGGTAGTGCATAATGCACTTGAGCTTTCATGAATAGATTTTACTTTTGATACCATTTAATGATGAATAACTTGTAAGCATCTCCATGTTTTTTCTGCTCGCAACAATCTCATTAAGTCTCTGGGTGAAAAAAACATTGGATGATCCATCCTATGAAACCAAGACTTTGATATAAAATTTATATATGCCGATTATGGATCTGCACACCCTGGGATCTTTCTAGAAATTGGAACTAGTGCTTGCTTTACACTTACCGTTGTGCAAATTATTTCTTATACCGCAGGTTTTAAAGCATCCATTGCCTGCAAAGAGAAGAAGATCTAGAACTCAACCACTTCCGGCATTTGTTGCAGAACCTATTACACAATCGAATTCATTTGTTGGAACCGAAGAGTACATTGCTCCTGTAAGATTGATCTTCGTTTCGCCCGATTCTCCCAATTGTGTTCATAGAAACTTTGTTATGTATCACTGTCACATTCTAACTTTTATATTAACTGGAAAGACACGTTTCAGTTTTTCACGAGATCTTGCAAATGTCTTCAGGAAATTCTCCAAAAAAATTGCATGCCCTGGAAAATTGTAAGCTGGATATTAGGGACCAAATTAGAGATATAAATATCATGATAATAGTGCTGACTGAGAATTATAGTACGCATTTTTTAAATTAGTAGTTACTGCACCTTATTTTTTGTAATGGCAATATCCCAATAGTTGGAGAGAAGTTACCTTTTTCATATTATTTTCCATTTCTTGATTCTCTTCAATTGTTACCTGTTTAGTAATATACCGGGGGAAACGGTTGGAATAGACTACTCTAGGTGTACAGTTGTTATTCTACTAGGTTATTTCCTGTATGAAATTCTTGGCTGTGATTGCATTGATATGTATGTAATGGGAAATTCTATTTGCACTCCACAAATTCCATAAGCACCCCATTTGGGTGCTTTTTGGACGAAACTGCCCTTAAACCAAAAAAAAAAAAAAAAACCCAGCACCCCTCTTCGTCCCTCCCTCTCCACCTCTCTATGTCTCTCTACCTCTCTCTCTCCTTCTCCACAACTACAGTCCCCACGGCCAGCCCAGCCGTAGTAGGGCCTATTCGATCGATCGAGACATGCTTGTGGTGGTAGAGTGGCGGCGACGGCATCCCCTTTCTTTTTTTTCTTCTTTTTTTTTCGTGCTTGTGGTGGTGGAGTGGCGGCGACGGCATCCTCTTTCTTTTTTTTTTTTTTTTTCTGTTTTGGGTTTTGTTCAGGGTGAGAGAGAGAGAGGTGGAAAGGGAGGAGAGAGAGAGACGTGCTTGTGGTGGTGGAAGTGGCGGCGACGGCATCCTTCTGTTTTGGGTTTTGTTTAGGGTGAGAGAGAGAGAGAGAGAGTGGAGAGGGTGCGGGGGGTTTTTTTTGGTCTTAAGGGCATTTTTGGCCAAAAAGCACCCAAATAGGGTGCTTATGGAATTTGTGGGGTGCAAATAAATTTCCCATTTGAAAATTGAGACGACTTCACACGACTGTCACTTTTTTGTCCCCAACACTAGTCCATCTATGTGAAAATAACAAGTTATGTAAAAAACTATTCTAGGTACACGCATAGGGCATATAGCTTTCATGACTACCGAATGACTGAATGGATATGTCATCTTGTTGGTGTCTTGGATCCTGTACGTGTCTAGCACCAATACTTGTATCCCTATTTAAGATTCTACATAGATCCCCAAATTAATGTTAGTTCATTCATGTACTGACCATTGAACAATGTTGTCAAAATCGTGAGTAGATTGTAATTTGTAAATCAAACCAGGATTCAAATCGTTTGAATCATAACATTCATAAAGATTTTTCTTTGAGTTAAAAATTGTAAAACACCATCCAAATTTTTAAAAAAGAATATAAAATATGCCTAAATACTCCAGAACACATCATATAATGACAAGGTTTTTGTACAAGCACTTACAAATAACTAAACATTTTACTGGGAAATCCCAATATGCATTATGGAGACACTATTGTAAAAGCATAGTTATACAACAAAAGATGATGTAAAGAAAAATTGAAACCATGTATCGTCAATTGGTTGACACAATATAAGTTTCCATCTCTGATCAATAGTCAAAATTCTCAAACTTTTAAATTGTTTGCATAGGCATCCATTTCTTGTCATCCTTGTTAGGTGATGGTTCATGCTGAACACTTTACCGTGAAACTGTTTCCTATAATAATTGTATTGCAAAAATTGCTTATTGTATAAATTAAGTTAATGCTTCTCACTTGAAAGTATAATCAACTTATTACCCTTGAAATAGAGCAAAGAGAGAAATTAGAGTACGAATGATCCCCTTCTTTGTTAAGTGGCTTTATGAACTTCTTTTTTAATCTTTAAGGGCCCTTTTAAGTTGAACTATAAAAAAAAGGTCAAAAAACTAAAAAATGACCCATGGTAGATGGTGGAACTATATTTAAATGATCTTATCTCTGTGCAGAAAAACATAGCAAGAAACATGTATAAATTTGTTTAATTAGTAAAAATACCCACTCAGTTTTTGTTTTATAGTGTTTAACATTTAAAAAAACAAAAAAAAAGTACAAACATAGGACATTGTTTTCACCTGAAAATGTGCCCCATGTTTTTATTCAAATTGTAATATTTGAAATAATCATAAAATTCAAGCTGAGAATCATACTCAAATCGTAACATTTATTACATAGAAATTGTAGGATTTTTATATAAAGGGGTTTAGAAATAAGATTCAAGTTGTTTGGGTCAAGATTTTGTGAATCGTATGATTCAAATCGTAAATCTTAGGATTTTAATAACACTGCCATTGAATATCTTCCGATGTCATATTTGGTGCCCCTTTTTTTTAAAGCTTTGTGGAAGGACACGATAATCAATCTTTGCAATTTTTAACACAACAGGAACTTTCATAAAGAAGTGTGGCTAGTGGGAGCTACGCATAGAAAGGAAAGCACGTACATTCTCAAAGCAATTTATACTTCTGATGTTAAAACTTATTGAAGTTCTAAACATTTAGTTCGACATGAATTGTTCAATCAATGGTCCATATGTTGTTTAGTTCGTCTTGTCATCATTGCCTTATCCCAACCATTTGGGGCCGACAACATGAATCCTTCCACCATTCAGTTCTACCTAGAGCCATATCTACACCCTAGCATTAGCTTGAAAGAATGGACCACAGAACCAGGATTCATGTGAAAGGATTTGGTAAAGTTTTCCGCCTGCTGCCGCCCTGACACAATTGTTCTCCTTCATCCAGGCTTGGGACTTCCAATGCAAGGGTGAAACTCGACACTGGCAGAGTTCATATGTTGCTTAGTTCATGGTTGAATAAGTTTTCATCTTTGGGAAATACATATAATCTTCAACTTGCTAATTATGAATTGTTCAATTTAGGGAATGTTTCAGAACACTTTCATTTACTTGCTAGTTATGAATAATATTAGTTGTGTTGGATTGGGAATTACTGCATGACTATAAAACTTATCAGTTATATTATCATGAGACTTTCATTCCATTGTTTATTCTGAATTTTCGCAGTTCACTTGGATTGCAGGAAATAATTACGGGTGAAGGCCATAGTAGCGCTATTGATTGGTGGGCTCTAGGTAAGCATATCATGACTTTAGGATGAATATTTATGTGTATAGCTTTCATCATTTGCTTTTCAATTCTAGATTATAATCACTATATCTTAAACAAGGTAATTATTCATTTTCTAAGGTTACATGGTGTATCTAACATGTCAGAGAATGAGGAGCCTACGTGGCTCTTATCGTCCCAGGGTTGGCGTCAAAAGACCACTTAATGACAACTCTTGTTTGTAAATGATGCATTCTATCTTACATTCTAGAATATTGTCGTAGAAATCTCTGTTAAAACTCCATCAGGTTTAAAATCAATTGAAAATTAACTGCATATAAAAGATTGTTTTCGTCAGCTTCTGGATATATCTGCTTAGAGGAATGGAAGAAACTAATTCACTTATCCAGCTTTCAAAAAATGAAGTGGTTTTTGCTTGATAAGCTTTCTAGAGGATATTATTTGCATATCTGAAATTAAGTAGTCTTTATCTTTCAGCTCTTATCTTCTATTTGTGTTTGTAATGCAGGTATTTTGCTGTATGAGATGCTTTATGGCCGCACACCTTTCAGGGGAAAGAACAGGCAGAAAACATTTGCCAACATACTGCACAAAGACCTCACCTTTCCAAGTAGCATCTCGGTAAAAGTAGTTCCTTGCTATCAATGATTTTGTATGATCTTTGTTCATTCGTTAATCAGTTAAATGTATCATTTTGATGCTCCTGATCAATTGGTTTAAAACAGCTAAACTGTTGTAAACTAGATTGTCACCATAAGTGTAAGATTGAGAGAGAGGGTTGAGAGATTAGAAAGAGAAGAAGAATAGGGTTTGGAGAAAGAATGGAGTGATTGAACATCTCCCCACGTGGGGCGGTGAGACGTAGCCAACAATTCCAACACTCCCCCCCCCCCTCCCCACCAAGCTAGTGCGAAGATATCCATCATGCCTAACTTGCCTATCAATGTATTAAGGATTGACTTATCTACTCCCTTAGTAAGTATATTTGCAACCTGCTCATGCGTTCTCACATAAGTTGTACAAATCAATCCTTATTGAAGCTTCTCCTTGATGAAGTGTCGATCAACCTCAATATGTTTTGTCCTATCATGTTGTACTGGGTTGTGAGCTATGCTAATGGCCGCTTTATTGTCAAAATAAATGCTCATTGGTTCTGTCACCTTGATTCTCAGTACCTTGAGCATGATCTTCAATCAGAGGAGTTCTCACACGCCATGTGGCATGGAGCGAAACTCTGTCTCTACACTGGATCGGGCTACAACAACCTGTTTCTTGTTGCGCCAAGAAACCAAATTACCTCTAACAAAGGTGTAGTAACCTAATGTAGATCTTCTATCAGTAATTGCCTCTGCCTAATCTGCATCGTTGTATGTTTCCACTCTAAAATGTCCATGGCGTCTGGACAATATGCCTCGTCCCGGAGACCCCTTGAGATACCGCAATACTCTGTCAGCTGCTTCAAGTTGTAGTGACCGAGGTGAGTGCGTAAACCGGCTAATGACACTCACTGCGTAGGTAATATCAGGTCGTGTATGAGCAAGGTAGATCAATCTGCCAATTAGTCGTTGAAACATGGCATCATCCTCAAGATCAGCATCCTCGAAGTTCAGCTGATGGTTCTGATCTATAGGAGTCTCTGCTGGTCGTGCTCCCAAGTACCCAGTTTCACTCAACAAATCTAAGACATACTTCATCCGAGATATAAAGATCCCTTTTGGTGATCTAGCAGCCTCAATCCCTAGAAAGTATTTTAATGATCCTAGATCCTTTGTTTCAAACTCAGAAGACAAGAAATTCTTTAGTTGCTTGATTTATTCTGGATCACTACCCGTGATGACAATGTCATCCACATAGACAATCAACGATGTGGTACGGGTCCGTTGGTGCTTTACAAATAGTGTGTGATCTGTTTGACTCTGTATATAGCCAACTCTTCTAACCACACTGCTAAACTGCTCAAACCATGCTCGAGGAGATTGTTTTAACCCATACAAAGCTTTCTTCAGTTTACACACCCTGTTTTTTACTTCCCGAAAGTTTCAATCCAGGTGGCAACTTCATGTAAACTTCATTTGTCAGTTCCTTTGCTGGTCTCCATGTAAGAAGGCATTCTTTACATCCAACTGATGTAAAGACCATGGCATGTTCGCAGTCACCAGAAGTGTAAGATTGAGAGAGAGAGTTGAGAGATTAGAAAGAGAAGAAGAGTAGGGTTTTGGAGAGAGAATGGAGTGGTTGAACTTATTGTTCAATCACCTCTCAAGTGATATATATATATATATATATACACAAGTACGATAGAAATAGTGGTGGGTTAAGTGGGGGATCCACGTAACCCACGAACTAAGTAAAGAGAGTTCGTGAGTTAAGTAGTTGGAACCCACACTTAACCCTAAGGACATATCCTCCCCACGTGGGGCAGTGGGATGTAGCCCACTAAGTGCACCCCCATGTGGGCCCACAATCCAACATAAACATGCTATTGTGAATATTAAATCAGCTAGAGTGGTGGTTAAAAATGATGTGTTTTCGCTGTTAAGCTTGACGATCTTCAAATGATTTCCATAATGCTGTGGCATCTTTCCTTTCAATATTCCTATCCTACAAATAGATTTATAATCTAGTTTACCATTCCAAAAGATCAAATTCTATAGGAAACAATTCATGATTGAACTGAACCACAATTCACTCAAGAAATGTCAAGAATCAGAATTCCATTGGACTATTACTGGTTTGAAAGTTCGCTTTACTTCGGATGAATTCATCTCATCAGATTGGTATGCTATCCATTAGGATTTCAAAACCTCTAAAGTTGCCATTGAGCACTGAATTTTTCTCGACAATAAAATGAGGTATATATGCCAATTATTTGATTATATTTTACACTTATGCAGGTAAGCCTTGCAGCTAGGCAATTGATCCATGGATTATTACACAGAGACCCTGCAAATCGTTTAGGATCAAACAGTGGTGCCAATGAAATCAAACAACACCCTTTCTTCCGTGGAATCAACTGGCCCCTTGTCCGTTGCATGGTAATTCTCCTTCCATCTTTTCGTGTTAAATAGATTCATCGGCTGCTTTTTCTTCACTTGTTTGTTACTTTTGATTTTGTTGGACCCTAGCTGTTGTGGTACAGATAAAATGACATTGCTTAACATTGGATCTCTTAGGTAGTCCAACAGAAGAAGCGACCGCATTTGAAATTTTGATGTAACACGATCTCGTACAAGAAGCTGCCCTGTTTAAAATTGAGATTAGTTTCAATGCCAACCTATTTGTATTTGCATGCAGAACCCACCACCCCTAGACATGCCTCTTCAATTAATTGGAAAAGAACCGGACTCAAAAGCTAAGGATGCACAGTGGGAAGATGAAGGAGTGCTCGTTCAGTCTTTGGAAATTTTTTAAAGGTGTGGATGAACTGTTCCCATCAATCTGAACTCTGGAAATCATACTGTGCCTTTAAAAACCAAAACTTCCACTGACTTCATCTGGTTGTTAGTGTTACAACGAACATTGCTTCTTGCATGTTATGAATATCACACTGTGCATTGCATTCAGCTTTGCATCTGATGCGGCTTTATGTGTTATTAAATTGGTGTGTTTCTCTCTAATTTCTTGGTTTGTGTAAATGACAGGTTTATGCACAGTTAAATGAGAAGATTCGGTAATATACTTGGACAGGATTCCCATCTTTGGAAGTGTCGAAGTGCAGATAGCAGACCATGTACAGTCAGGATAAGCAACCAATAATAGTGTAGGTTCTGGAGGTAGCAAGCAGTACTTAACGCATTACTAGGGGAGAACCTCATGTATATTCTCCCACCCCACTGCATAGCAGTGTTTCTGCATGTTCCATTCCATGCATTTTTATTTGTGATTCAAAATATTCCACGAACAATTCTCTCTCTCTCTCTCTCTGGGAAATAATTCCCCTGGAAAGTTTTTCCTCTTTAAGTAAAATTTTATTAAAAGGCTGTTCTAAGTGGAAAAAGTTTCTTGGCATATCGAAGTTGCTAATCTTAATTTGCAGTCTGTGAATGATTGTTTTAAATCTCATATTAATAGACTTTAACATCCACCTTACAGGATTAGATGGCAGGTATCTTGTTCTATCAATGTGTTTGTGTAATAGGATTTGGCTCTTCCTGGATTGATCCACCAAAGAGGAGCAGGTTTGGGCCATTGATGGTCAAATGATGAAAATGAAAAAAAAGGGACATTGTCACTCGTGCTTCCACCGAGAGTATAACAATAATAAAGTCAAGTGCCGGTATTGCAGAGATTGTGTCAACACCTGCCCATTGAAACTGGACACTCTTTGCCTCGCAAATACTGTAAATACCAATTGAAGAACTGGTTCAATTTAAACCATGGTTGTCTTTGTATAGGACCTCTGATCCCAATTTCAGCTGGTGCAGAATGATAAAAGTGTTTTGCCAAGTGAAAAGAGTGAAATATTTTATTCCTTTTTGATAATTATAGAATTTACTAAAGGCTACGCCAAAAGATTACGAAACAGCCTAAGAAGTCGAGGTGACCTACACAGGACCAATACCTCAAAACAAAACATAACATAGCGAAAACAAACTAACAACCATCTTTAGAACAGACAAGATCCCATCAGAAAACAAAATCTTTGTAGAAAAGACCACTGCATTCTTTAAAAGCTTTAGACTTGAGGTACATCAACTCCTTGATGTTGAGAATAACAACTATCATCTCTTTTTCCTTGTCTACAAAAACTCTATGATTTCTCCCTTTCCAAAGACCCCAACAATCCGTGAAAGGAAGAAGTTGCCACAACAGTCATCCTCTAGAAGAAAAGGCAAAAATATGCAACCCAGAGATGAGGTTAATCAAGGAACCCGGCATCACCCAAGACATCCCAAAGTCCACTAACAATGATGCCCAAACCAATCTGACCACTTCACAATGCAAAAGATGGTTAACTGACTCCCCGCAATGTTTGCATATTGACCAGTAATTTATAATAACCCCTCTCAAAATCAAGTGATCCACCGTCAAGATCTTCTCCAAAGAGGTTGTCCACAAAAAGCAAACAATTTTGGAGGGGAGGAAATTTTAGATCTCTGGACAAAAGAAGCCGAGTATAGATTGCCAAGAGACCGGAGCATGGCCTTGTTAAAAAATTAACCATCTCCAAAACATTTTCACACATGCTTATCCCGAATTAAGAAGAGATGTGATGATCAAGCAAATGCAATAGCAAACACGAGATGGTCTCAATCTCTCAATCTTTGAGACTTACCCTGAAATTGAAGCTCCAAGACACATCTTCCCCCTTCTTATTTGAGTTTGAGAAAAGACCCAAAAAATCCTCCATGAGAGGAGCGTCCCCACACCACCTATCCTCCCAAAATCTTACCTCGTCTCCTAGGCCCCTTCTATTGAACACCATCGAAAAATGCCTCAAAATTCTTCATAATACTCCTCCAAACAATGCAACCATATGTCACACGAACTACTCTCATGTCCCAACCAAAATCGAGATCCCATATTTTTCCACTATGGCCTTCCTCCAGAGGCTAGAAATCTCAACACCAAACCTCCACAACCATTGGCCCAACAATGCCTCGTACAAAGTTACAATGTTCTTAATCCCTAAACTCTCTTGAGGCTTAGAACTGTACATTGTCGTCCAATCTACAAGATTAAACTTAGAAACCTCCACCCTGTCATGCCACAAAATTCCTCAAAATTTTCCAAGATCTTCACTACCCCCTTAGGAATGGAAAAGAGTGATAAATAATAAGCATACAAACTAGAGAAAGTACTCTTGATAAACACCAATTTCGACCCTTTAGAGAAATACCTAGCTTTCCAAGTAACTAACTTGTTCCCAACTCTTTTAATAACAGGAGCCCAATGAGCGTTGGATGTATGATTTGTACCTAAGGGGAGACCCAAGTATGTAGTTGGTAAGCTACCAAGACCACACCCCAGGGTTTCTGCAAAGGTAACAATATTCTCCACATCTCCCACTCCAAAGCTGTGTTGGGTTTGTGTTAATTTGAAAAGAAAGAAATATTAAACCATAGAAACTCTGCACTATCAGAAAAAATTGTGTATCTCTTTCATCAAGATAAAAATTAATACAGATGACATCACTAAGCCCATTTCATGAACTATGAACAATAATAACCTTAGAATACTCTATTTTGTTGCCTGCGCAATCATAATATTTATAGAACTCGCCTGCTCTTTTGCAGTCTCCACCAGTGAATCCTGTAAAATGGAAACTAATTCCTGTCATCAAAAATGGAAATCCTGTGAATCCCATGGTTCAAAGTATTGTTCTCTCTAGGAATGTCTTGGAGATGTCTTAGTCTCAGATGATGACCAGTATGATACAATGAGGTTTCATCTCGGCTTTGACTAGGTTTGTCTCGCCATTGTCTCGGTTTGTATTGCACCATCTCAACCAATCATCTCATTTTTTCAACAGACCAAGATGTACGGAGACTTAAACCATGGTAAATTCAAGGCATCATAAACGGAATGGACCATACCTGAGCAACTATAAGCCGCGCAACTGTTTTCTTGCTCGACTCTTGAAGTTCACCAGCAATCACAAGTTCATCCAATACATAGTAGGCCTACCAAGTTAACAGTCAAATGATTAAGAAAACAAGGCTATCTCTTATGTTCACGTTGTTTACAAAAAAAATTGTATTTTTGACACTATAATATACACGTGGCCCAGCTACACATTGTTCTGAACCATTCAATCAGTGAGACACTCTGAATGGGGTCATAGGCAAAAACTGAACCAATAACACCAACAGAAAAAAAAAAAAGAACTGATAACAAATCTTTCAAAGTACAATCAACGGCTAAAACTTATACAGCAAAAAAGTAAAAATCAGAGGTCTAAAAGTCGGAGAGAGTTAGGGTTGCCAGATTGATATGATTGTTGGGTCAAGCGGTGGCCCCCAGATTGAACTGTCCTGATTTATGTGCAATGCCAATCAACACAAGTTCTGTGATTCTGACAGACAAGACAGGTTCAAGGAATATACCTTGTTGAAATTGAAGATCAAGTCCAACTCACAAACCTAAAAGTGTGCAAAAAAAAAAAGCATAATAAATGTCTATTAATCATAGTCAGACAGAAGACAAGCTATATTAATACTCTTATTTTTCGAACTAGATCAGTTAAGTTGACTCACACTGCCAAAATAGCGGTCCAGTATCTCAACGAAATGGTGAATTATTTCAAGAATCTCTAGTTCGTTGTCGTCCTGGTCAATGCACATGCAGAAATAGAGGCTGGCATATCTGCGTGTGATATTTATAGGAACTAAATCATTTGTTTGTCTCTAAGAAAGTCAAACAGATTTCCTTTCAAAAAGGGTTTGACTGTAATACTGTATAAGAACAGAAAGCGGCAACAGTCAAGAACTTGGATACAGATGGTTGAAATTCATGCAATACCTTTTATATACAACTCTGTATCCTCTCCAATCTACAAAATTACAGAGCTTGGGGCCTCGTGTAAGAATCACTCCACTGAGTTCTCGAATTACCTGCAAAAGTGTGCACCCATGTCCAGATGAGATTTCAAGAATGTAATAAAAAAAATCAATTTCAGAAAAATCTCATTAACATTAGTTTCAAAAGAAATAAACAAATAAAAAAATCACTTGCTTGTTTCCATTGCTTGAGAACAAAAAGAATTTCTGAAACTCCTTCAAATCATAGGAGGAACCCAAAATACATCCCCCTAGCTATATCTTTATAATGACAGTATATTGTTCTATTCACAATTAAGAACTGCTTTTACAGCAAAGCTTGACAATTCTTTGATATTTACTCCCTTATTTGCAGGAAATTCCTGTGTAGGGTGACGCTCCTGCTCTAGTACCATGCTTCCATGCTTCTAACTTGGGAGCTCTTTGGATTCACACCACTTAAGTTGACAGAAACCCGAAATTTTTTTAGACAAACTCTTGAGTAGCTAAACAAGCATTAGACAAGAATTTTTTTTTTTTTTGATCAGTAAGATAAATATATTAAAGTGGGGCTGAGACGGCCCCCAAAAAGCTGTACAACGAAAGCCTATGCTAAATCAAGATGCAGCATCAAGGCAAACAAAAGCTAAACGAAACACAAACAGCAATTACATAATCAGACGACCCCACCGACACACGAAGTCTTCAAAATTGAACTTCTGAAGTTCGGGAATGACGGATCCCCAGAAATAAACAGTAGCTTTGATCTTCAAGATGAGCTTCTCCACATCCACCCCTTTATCCTCGAATATACGAAGATTTCGCTCTTTCCACACCTCCCAACAAATGGCAAAAGGGATGAGACTCCAAAGAGTGCAACCGCTCAAAGAAAAGGCCTTCGAGTACCATCCAGTGATCAGGTTGATGACAGAACTAGGGAGCACCCAAGACATACCGAATAAACTCAAGAACCGCTCCCATATCAACCTCGTTACTCTACAATGGATGAGCAAGTGATCCGTCGTCTCCTCATCACAACAACATAGGATACATCTGTTGGGCAAATGGAAACCGCGCTTTTTGAGATTCTCCACCGAAAGAATCTTATCCACAGCATAGCACACCACATGAAGAACTTGACTTTGGAGGGGATGGGGTTCTTCCAAATGCGATTCACCGGGAAACAATTGGGGGCGCCACCAAAGAGAGTATTGTAAAGAGACTTGACTGAAAACTTACCATTGGGATCGTCGATCCACCATCGTCTATCTTCTTCACTATCTGTGAGATTAACCCCTTCGACACGTGAGAGTAGAGTAGCCACTGGCTCCACCTCCCAGTCGTTAATCCGTCTTCTGAGGCCCAGATCCCAGGAGAGAGACCCATTGTCAAAATTCGAAATAGCCCGGACCGATTCTCCTTTCCTATTAGAAATGGCGTAGATCGAAGGGAACTCTTCACTGAGAGGAAGATCTCCACACCACCTATCTTCCCAGAATCTAACTAATTGGCCGTTCCCCACTCTGAAAGTGCTGCCATTTCTAATCGTCTCCGTCAACTTAGAAATACATTTCCACACCCCGGTCCCATAGGAGGAGGATGGAATTCTGCTGTCCCACCCATTCGAGTCGGCGCCCTGCTTAGCCATGATAACACTTCTCCATAAACTCTCTTTCTATTCCGAATCTCCAGAGCCATTTGCCTAGTAAAGCATTATTCATGAGCTTAATCTGCCCAACTCCGAGACCACCCGCTTTGCTATCCAAACATTATCTTGACCAGCTCACAAGGTGAAACTTATGATGATCTTCACTGTCGTCCCATAGGAAATTCCTAATAATTCTTTCAATCTCCTTAGCAACTCCAATCGGAATAGAGAAGAGAAACAAGTAATAGATGGGCAGGTTGGATAAGGTGTTTTTCAACAGAGTGAGTCTACCACCTTTGGAGAGGAATGACCTCTTCCACTTGGCCAATCTTCTTTGAAATCGTTCAATGATCGGATCCCATATGCTCTTGGATATGTAGCTCCTGCCTAACGGGAGACCGAGGTAGGTAGTGGGGAGTAGCCCTTTCCTACAGGCCAAAATAGAGGTGACCGAGTCCAAACACCTGACCTCTCCCACCCCGAAAACTTCGCTCTTATCAAGGTTAGCCCGAAGCCCGGAGACTGCCTCGAAGCAGGTTGGTGGGTAATCGCAGGTTGTTGAAGGTGACGGAAAGGGGTAGAGGCTTTTTCAAAAACATTCTCTTGAGCAAAGGCGGTGTTATCTGGTTCAGTAAGGTTTTGGAAGAGCTCTGTGGTAGCAAAGTTGATAGGAGCCTTGTGAAGAAGAAGCATGACGAAGGCATTTGACAAGAAATTTTGGAAACAAAGTTCAATGATTCTCCTATGTTGTGATAAAGTAATGTTATAATAAGGTAATGTATTCTACCACAAAATATAAAATTATAACTTCGAATATCACTAATTTATCAAATTATTTGGACCTGTGACCAAAGTAGTTAAAGGCGCAAGGTGCACTTAAGGGGCTAGGACCTCTAGCGCCTGAGGCGCAAGGCGAGGCACGTGCCTGATTGAAGGGAGGCGCAATATTAAAAATTATAATAAATATAAGAAATATAAAAAAATAAAGAAAAATAACATCATAAAATAAAAAAAATAAGTAATCATTAGGCCATAAAACATAAAAGATGGCAAATGTCGAAAATCTCAAGTAACCCAAAAGCAGTTCTAGTTAACATTGTCATTATCTAAATACAAAACAAGTAATCAAAAAGCCATAAAACATAAAAGATAGTAAATGTTCAAAATTTCAAATAGCCCACAATTAGTTCTACTTAACATCGCCATCATTTAAAATATAATCATTAGCTTCATCCTATCATCATCAGATGTGTTAGCCTCCTCAATATATTCTTCTTCTTCTATCTCCTCCGAATTGACCTCTTCCTCTTCCGGCTCCCTTATTAAAGCCCTTGCTCTTACTCTTGACCTTGATTGTGATCTAGTATTTGATGTTGACTCACCAACTCCAGCAGCTCTCGCAACGACACTCCATGTCAAGCTTTCATCCTCAAACACCAATTCATCTTCTTCTATTCCACCTTCTGTTTCCATCTCCCCAAGTAGTCATTCATTGCTTTCATCAATGTCTTTCAATGAGATAGGTTCAATTGTATCACTCCTATCATACCGATGTTTAATATAATAGGCCAAAGAACAAAATTTTACAAAAAAACATGTATTTTAGTGAGGCGCGCGCTTGGAGCCTGGTTTGAGCCGCGCGCCTTGAGCATAAGGCATGCACCTTGCCTTGACCCTTCTAAGGCGCTTTAGGTGTGCCTTGCGCCTGAGGCGCGCACCGTAATTTGTATATATACTAGTAAATGGTCCGTGCCCACGGCACTCTGGGAAAAAAATGTTCGCAAAATTTGGGCGGCTTCGGCACTCAAACAGTATAACGGACGGGTGGCGTTACTGTTTTCCGTTATAACGGATTGTAACGCACAGGGGCAAAAATGAAAAATAACAGAAATAACGATGCTAAAATTCAAAATTTGAATTTGAAAATTTGTAACAGAAAATAACTGAAAAATAACGGATATTATTTAACAAAAAAAATTAAAAAAATAACGGTCAAGTTTTTTGTTATGATGGAAAAATAACAGAAAATAACAACCGTTAAGCATTAAAACGGTACATAACGTAATGGGGGAGGTCCGAATCCGTGCTTCAGTATCATCCCAATGTCACCATCTGCCATACTTTTGGGCCCATTGACACCCTTTATTGGTGGAACATATTTGGTGGACGTGCACCAAATCCTTGCCTATGTAGTGAAGTTTCAGATTTCCACAAAAATCATAGCCTGAGATGAATAAATGAGGGGATTGAGTGGCTGAAATCTAACCGTCTACATTAGATGGATGTATTTGATCTCAACCACTCTTTATCCTATGAATCCAGATAAGATAAGAGATAAGACAACTTCCCTGTTTTGTTATCTAGATGATCAGGGAGGAGTATATGTTTTGGCCGGCGCGCGTGCGAGTGGCTGAGATCTGCCTTCCATTAGGGGAATAAGATCTCAGCCACTCCTTGTTGAAACCGCATAAGATACGATAAGAGAGAAGATAATTTCCCTGTTTTGTTATATGGATTGTATGGACGCTTCCCAATCATTCCGAACACTAGGGATTCCCTATAACACCTACTCCCGCATCTGCTACCATTTCATGCAACTAAGTCTACCCCACATTTCAATCATGACACAACCACAAAATTCAAAACTATGAATCTGGTGGGACAGCAACGCCCAAAATATTAAGATGAAGAAGGTAAGAATGAACATATTTGAATGTTAATGTTGCACATAGCATAAGAAAAGACCAACTCTCTGATTTCTCAGAAGCTATAATATACTTCTCAAAGTTGGAGTTTAACTAGAAGGATTATTATAGGTAAAACCAGTGGGAAGAAAAGGAACTACGGTATAAAAAGCAATTTGATAGATTTCCATTTCCATCATCATCAGCAAAACAAGGCACTTTGGTAAGTATCATCACCATCATCATCATACTAAGCCTTCTCCCAACTATTTAGGGTTGGCACACGAAATAGGAGGAAAAGAGCAATTTGATAGATTTCCATTTCCATAATCATTAGCAAAACAAGGCGCTTTAATAGTATCATAATTATCATCATAGAAGCAAAAAAGAGTGAATCTACCTTGGTTCTTTCTTTCTGAGAATACGGAGAGTACCATTTTGTCAACCTCACTTTTCCTTGTCGGCTTATAAGAAGCACAAAGTGAATCTGGAACAAGAACAGAAGCATAAGACATTAAAGCAGCTGATATGAAAAAACAGCTTCAACTGTTTTGTATACAGACACAAAAAAAATATGATAAAACTATATATATATATAAGTTAAAAGAAGAAGAAGATGAAGTTCTTGTTATCTATGAAAACTAGGTGTATAACATTATATCTGCTTCATGCACCAGAGGTTCTTAAATGATTCTTCTGAGACTGAGAGTAATAATCCAAACAAGTAATAACCAAACACCGTCCAAAGAAACAACTAATCAGGTGAGACCCTGCGCAGATTAGAGCGATGATGGTTATATTAATCTATTACAAATACAAGAAAGCCGCCAACAAATATACCTGGTATATTGCTTCAATACCAGCTTCTGTAATAAGCCTAGGATTCTTGAAATCAAAGTCAAGAGTCAAAACTCCTCCAAGAGCACAAATGGCCAATACCCATTCATCTAGTGAAAAAGGTCAGGTGACCTAATGAACCAATGGATTAGAATCCAAATGACTAACCTAGCCTGACCCTGAATAAAACTAAATGTATCTGAAAAGACACACTGATATTTTCCACTAACCAATACTTAGCATCATAAACAAAAACAATAGAATGCCTCAAATAAAGTTAACAGAGGACCAAAAAATATATATCTTGGATATCGTTGAAAGCATACAAAAGATTTATTAGTAAACAAATAAGGTAACCAATAATAAGTAGCTTCAAGTTAGGACCTAAGGTACAAAACTCCAAGACCAGCCCACACTGACTTTACGCTTCTGCTACCAATATGGAAAAACAAAAAGAAAAAAAAAATGTTTAGCTCAAAACTATGCTCTATTTTAGAAAATATATGGAAAGAGAAGCAGCTCCATGAAAACCATATGAAAGCCGACTTATTATTGTGCTCCATAGAAATAAGAGCTTCAATGAAGCATCACTTCACAAACCAAGGATTCAATTTAATCAAGCCACTGGTCAAGACTCAGGATCTTCATCCGAACTACGGCTTACACATTATAAGATCCTAAAAGAATGCCATTGAAATGGGAGCAAGAGACATACAGCTACGAACATTTCCCAACATGCAATTAAATTGATGGTTAGCTGAAACATGAAAACAGTCCAACAGAACCAGCTTCTTTTGAAGAGCTATATCTTAGTGAAGAATGGTTCGATGGGGCTGAAACTTCAGCCATTACAATTCCATATATGCAGGAACAAAACCGGAAAAGGGCTTCGAAAACGAACAAACTGAGAACTAGGAAATATGTTAAACCCAGAAACAGAATATCTGATACAACACTTAATTTCAAATTTTAGTAGTTCTCTAGTGTTCTAAATTGAAGGTGTTATTAGTCTTAGAGGAGTTAATAGAGTATAGAAGGTTCTGATTAGTTTGGGTTTATTTTATTCGATTTTTAGAAAGTCCTAGTTATGTAGAAGTCTGATTTTATAAAAAGACCAATCCATTGTTGGTTCGCGGATTGATCGTGAGGACAAATGAATCTCATTTTGGAGTTTCTTCAAATTCGAAATGTACGTAAGTATAAAATTTCTTGCTATCGTTTCTTGCTACAAATAGATAGGTGTAAATGCATCAAATCTATGATGCATTTACACTGGATTTGTGCTCAGATTGAAGATCATCTAGAGTGAATATTTGATATCTGGGCAAAACCCGATTTCATTGGTGTTTACCCTAAACATCCATGATGGTGCATAAATTGATAATATATTGCATAACTTAGCCCGTTCTACAAGTTGGTTGGGTTAAATTTTTTCCCAACAAACATTTAAACATTAAAATTATTGAAATTTTTAAAAAAAATAACGAATTTAAATGTATCTATAAAAAAAGTAACAACTTTTAAAGGGCGTTTGACCTTTCCACTATCAAAAATACCCATGTCCAAAGTAGATGCCCTTTCAAAGGGCGTCCTCATGCTACAAATGCCCTTTGAAAGGGCGTCCGCGTACTGCAGATGTCCTTTCAAAGGGCGCCCGTAGAATGACATGTCTTCTATAGCCCTTCTTCAAATTTGGGTCGAGCGGCGTGAACCTACGAACTATGACCTACGTTAGACTACACGTAAGGTTCATAATAAGGGAAGGATCATTTGGTCAACATCTGCCTGTGAACGTCAGGTCTGCTTAAACTACACCCTTTTTCTTTCTCTAGAGTTACAATGTGTGGTCTTTGATTCTGAGGACCGCCAGAGTAGTCCTTAGCTCCATATAGTTGAATCTGAATCATGGTCAATTCAATTTGATGTTTGATTACGATCCAACGGTATGGATAAAAGACCACTATGATCATCAAGACCACTTTAACATCTCCCTTCTGTAAATTCCTTTGTTGTCCTTCACAAACTCAAACTCTAGTCCCATTCCTACTCCTATTATTAATCCTTATACCCTATTAAATAACTTACCATAGTTTCGAAAATACCCTTCATTCACCCTTATGATACATCATCACCTTACCTTCTAGTTCTCTACTCCCGTTGCACGAAGACAGGAGAAAAAACACAGCCATCTCTTTGTTTCAAATTTTTTTCTAGAGAATGTCCAATTCTTTTTCTGGTTTGTAGTCACCACAATATAAAATTACAAAAATAGAATCCACATGGCCTAAATAAGCCTTTTTTACTTCTTCAATATATCAGAATAATTGTTGAAAACTTCAGCCCAAACCCATTTACTCTCCCTCTTTTTGTTAATTTTCAACCGATCCTAATTGTTTTCTTTCAAAACCCATCTCTAGAGAAGGGATACGTAGACGTCAGACACCTTTTGAAAGAGCGTTTGTAGGTTTTGGACGCCCTTTGAAAGGGCATCTGCAGCTTTCAGACACCCTTTCAAAGTGCAGCTAGCAGACGCCCTTTGAAAAGGTGTTTGACGGGTATTTCGGTCAAAACTTGTATCTTCTTTTTATAAATACATTTAAATTCTTTTTTTTTTTTTTTTAATTTTTTGTTAAAATTAAGTAAATGTTACAAGTTAATAGTAAATAGATTTTCTAAAATTATACCTAATATTAAGACACTAATGTAAGTGAATAAGGATTCGTTAATACCTTGATGTATTACTTTTTTTTATAATCATCAATTAAATAACAGTTGTCTATAGATAATACCATGATTAAGTATCAGATACCTGCTTCAACATATTACAAACCGCTATGGATATTCATTTTCACAGTAGATATAGTTGTATATGGTTTGATAGCTTATGAGTGTGTTTTTATGCTTGTTTTATCCTTTCCCAAACTTTCAAAAAAAAAAAAAAATCCACAATATCTCCATCATTTTCGGATTAGTTCCACCATTTCCACGAAAATAAAAAACGTATTATTTCCACACTGGTCGAATTCCATTTCCGGGCTGGTCAAACCAAAATTTTATTTCCTTGCTCAGAACCAAAAAAGAAATGATAACAATTAAGTCATCTCAAAACTAGGTTTTTAATTAGATTCAAAACGAAATATGCCTTCCCCCTACATTACAGCAGACCGAGCATTAATGGAATCAGACGTTCGAGATAGATTTCGAAAGACAAACTACGCTAATGATAAATATTGGATCAATCCAAAACTACAGTTTTCAGAAATAGACTCCAAAGATTTGAAACCGATTCAATTGCCTGACCTGAGAAAAAGAAGACCTAACGAAGATATAACAGACCTAATGTATATAAACAGAGATTTCGCTTACCATGGCTGCCGATCAAAGGTGAGCCCGATAACAAACAATCAATTTCTCCAAATCCTGCAAATGTTTTGTACCTCCATGTCGAGGTCCAGACGACTTTTTTCCCTTTTTCTTTGTGGGTAGGGGAGGAAGAGTGATTTTTATGGGTCCCCCCATTTTTTTTAGGAAAAAGATGTAACAAGGTATGCCTGAAACTGTTCATTTGCGGAAGCGGCAGTTTTTGGTCGTCACCGCTGCCATCTGGCCCACTTACCGCTTGGATGTTTATCCCACCCCTTAGTGGATATACATACCAAAAATCACCTTGATTGGTAATCTATAACCATTAGATTTTAATACTTTTTAGCACCATTTAAGGCGTTCTTATAGCCGTTGAATTCAACCAATTTTTGAGTACTAAAACCAACGGCTAAAAATCATTAAAAAGCTAATTTTTGTATGAATGTCTATATTAATGGGTGGGCTAAACATCCATGCGGTCAGTGGGCCCAGATGGCAGTGGTGACTATCAAAAATGCCGCTTCTGCAAATGAAAAGATCTCAGGTATACCTTGTTACATCACGACCCTTTTTTTTATAAAGTCGTGCTACCCCAGGGATAACCGTACAAAAATATGTCCGATCGAGGTCTTTGACCGATGGATTCAAGAGATCCACGGTCCACGAGGAACCAACTATTTACTTTTTGCAGTTGTTACCCCGTGGACCGTGAATCTCTTGAATCCAATGGCCAAAGGCCTCAACCGGACATATTTTTGTCCGGTTAACCCTGGGGTAGCATTTTCCTTTTCTATAATCTATCCATGGCCCGTTTTTTTTTTTTTTTTTTGATTATCCATGGCCCGTTATGCTTATCAATAATAGAAGAAAAAGAGGGACCGTTATACCTTATAACAGCAAACGGTTAGCTACCGTTAGTTTTTCTTTGAATTCATTTTTTAGCTAAATGGTATAACGGCGTTGATACATTTAGCAATAAAAAATAAAAAAATCCGAAATTGCAGAGTTACCATTATAATAGCGTATTTGAACCATGATTGGTGATTTTTTAACCGTTGGATTTGAGCATTTTTAATGGAATGATTCTAGCCGTTGGATTCAAGAAAATTTTGGGTACTCAACAAACCCAACAACTAGAAATCACAAATCAGGATGATTTTTGGAGTGTAGATCCACCAATGGGTGCACCCAACATCAACACATGGAGGATTTTGAACATCAATATAATTTTCCTCCCATTAGAGGCTGTTTAATGGATGGAAAGATGAACGTGGGATGAGGGAGCTAGAGAATTGTTCTCGGCCTTTCCCAAGAATGGAGAGGCAGCATAATGGATAATGACTCACCAACAGAGGAAAATTAGGGACCTTCTTATGTGACAACAACATGAAGCTTACGGTCAAGAGGAATAGAGAATCTAGTCAATCTAAATAGAAAATTAATTAAAGGATTTGCAGGCGTAAAGAAGTAGTCCTCCTCTAATGTACCAATTGACTTTGCACTAAGTCGTTTAAGCCAAAAATAGTCAACTCCTGTGATTGCACCCTCCATTCTCCAAGGCTCCAAGCAAGTAGCAACTAAGATTTTCGATAACAATTTCGTCGATAAAGCAAAAATAATATCATGTAATTACATAGAGAATTTGAGATTCTCAATTACAATCACCCTAAAAATTCTGAAAAAATAAATAAGGTATATATCACATGGTGTTTATGATACCGCATTTTCCATGGCAAACATCGGCAACGTTTAAGTAAACCGATGTCCTACAGAGCGGGCAGGTGAACTTGTTGCGATCGAGCCAACTCTTAATGCAGCGTAGGTGAAACACATGCCCACACCCTGAGAGCTGGCTCACCTCCTCGTCTATTTCGAATTCGCCCAAGCAAACTGAACACAATTCGTCAACTCTTCCATATGTACAATCTAACTCCTCATATCTCACTACTGGAAGATCATTATCGAACTGTTCGTAGCAAGCTCCTTCTAGGCATTCCATAGGGATAGTGAAGCTCTGCATTGGTTGGCACGTCGTCCCAGAGACGAACCTGATTAAGCGAAGAAGAGCCTGCTTGATCTGAAAGAATGGAATCCAAACACAAGTATAGAAGATAATTGTTACAACAGACAAACGAGACTGAGGAAACACAAGGCAAAACATTTTGTTTCTCAAACTTTTTTTTCTTTTTTGCCCTTTTGGGTGTTTTTTTGTGGTGAAAGATGAAATAAGAGGAGAAGTCCTTATATAAGGTTACAAGTCAAATGGTGCTGGTTTGTGTGGAAAGTATTTTATTGGGTTCTATAGGGGGCTTGACTTTTTTAGGGGAATTTAAATAAGATTTTGAAATGTTAATTGTCTTCATTGAGTGAGGGCCGGGTCGTTATCAGAGTTGGGAGTTCCACGGGATCCAGGGTCGGCGCCGACCCCAGCAAGCCATTATAAAACAACATTGTTGAGAAAATGCATCTTCAACCCCTCTTCTTCCTTCTAATAAATTTTAAAATTGTATGTCAAAGTCAATCATGTTGACATCATCAAGGACACGTGTCTTCACCATATATAGCATACATTTGGAACTAGAATTGTGGGGCACTTGTCAGTAAGAGCATATTTTGTGTTATGAACATGAGATTCATGATCACTTTAATGGTGTAACGTGTGACACATGGCTCACTCATCCATCCAGACTCCAGAGTCTCATTGGACGTTTCCCACCATCAGCATAACGATCTCCTTCGTTTCTTTCTTGATTCATATTTGACTTTTTTTATTTCTTAATTTCTTCGGCATTAGGTGTAGATTAGAAGGTTGAAACCATCAGCAACCGCTGAATGAGCCTCCAGTCAGTTTGATTTAATGGTCTAGATTGTAAAAATAGGTGGTAGGGTCCATTGATGATGATGGAATTCATGTCCTTCGCCCTAATATCAAAATGGTACCATGTGAAACCCAAGGATTTCCAGAACAAATACTAACGGTTTTCAAGAAATGAGGATGTGGGTTCGAACCTGGGTCCAGTCAACCTGCCAACAGAGAAAAAAAAAATCATCTCGAGGCGGTGGGTTCTTGAATGGGTCAAAGGCCAAAAATGATAGTACTGGTCTGGTGATGCTAAGGATCCGAGCAAGAGCCTGGTTGGAACTGTGTTTCTTACCTTGAATTAAAAGGAAAAGAGACCGACCAAATCAGAAAGATATTTAGGGCTTGGGAATTTCATTGATTGGGGTTGTGCTTCAACATTTATTAATCCATTGATCTTATAACATCTCTCTGGACTCTTGGAGTTGGGAGGGGATGAACCTTCATTTCACTCGCTTTCCATTAAACTAAAACCGACCACGTGCTTTGCAGTTTGCACATCAAAGCAACACTTAATGCTCATTTTTATATATAGATTCATTAGTGAAACACTTATGCCCAACTATAATGAGACGATTTTGTAGCCGTCAGATATGCCAATTGGCAAGATCTATCTGTGCTACACAGGTGGCGTATATACAAAGGGTTTAACTGAGTCTCACCCCTTGGATCAGCCTACTGGACCGATCACTATTTCGCTCACAATAACCCCTTTTAACGGCTTGAGATATCTCGACTCTCGATCCAACTTTTTTTTTACAAGTAGGCCAAAATTTTTCAAGCAGTGGCCAATTGCACCGCGCCACAATCCCCAGATGCTTTTAAACAAACCCAGAAATGCATTTCAACACCTGATTGTGGCACGATGTGATTGGCCACTGCTTCAAAACTTTTCTCTCAACTTGTACGGAGGATATCCTCCTTAATTCTTAATTATAAGAGCTATATCGGGGATTGAAACTGGATAATTATAGTGTCCAACGACTTTTGACTGGCTCAAACGAACTCTGTGAGGCCCACATGGGTGAGCCCCTAGGGCTGATTTTGGGTGAGGATAATCTCCTCACCATTGAGATCTTCATCCCAAAAAAAATAGGCCAGTCTGAGTTTTCTGACCCTACCAAAATGTGCTCTCCATTCTGAGCCGTTCATTTTCTGAAGAGCAAATTTGGTGGGGTCAGAAACTTTAAAATGGTCTGATATTTTTAGGATGATTTCAATGACTTTAGAATGGTCAGCCCTAGGGGCCCATATATGCCCCACAGCGCTATTTTCAGTCAAACCACGGGTGACCTTATAACAACCCATCGAAACTTGCACATCAGTGCCACCCTTTTTTTCAGAATTTTAACTGTAAACAACCGGTAGTGTGGATTTGATAAAAGAAAAAACAGAATTAGTGCAATTATTTTGGACTGCAAACATTAGGCAAATCTCTCTCCTCCCCATGTCTTTCCCAACAGCTCTCTCCGCCCTAACCGTCTCCACTGTTCACTGTCGCTAGGGCATGAAATGGGGCAGATAAATCTACTCCAGTTTGGATAGGAATTGGATTAAATACGTATGTAGAGTCTAGACTAGTAGATCGGATTTGCGTCCAATTCAAATTTTGTTAAGACATTTGAATAGGGTTGGATCCCACTTTTGGCTTTGAATCCTCATAAAAAAGTATTTTGGAATGGACCTGATCTATATCCAACTATGTGTTGGATATGGATCCTCTTATATGGATCTTGGTTTAGATACAGATCAACGGATATGGGTCCGAGTCAGATCTAGATCAGCTTGTACTTCAAAGTTCAAAGTGGGATTTGAAAATGGATCTACCTAGATCCAACATGGGTCCAACCCATTTCCTCCACCAGCCAGTGTTGCTGTCATTCTCCATCGTTGTCGCCACTGTCCACCCAAGCAACATAACCAAGCAAGGCCTTGAAGAGTAAAAATTTCCAATATAATCATGTGATCTTGTGTATTGAGCATGTTTATTGTCTAATTAATGATTTGAACCCTTAAGACTTGCTCTTCATTTTGAGCAACCAATGCATGGAAAAACTATATATTTGGAAAACAAAAAATAATTATTAGAAATTATACTTAATCAAATTGAGCTAACAACAATTTTATGAAAATGAAGTTGTAAACAGTTCAAGCTTAAAGATTAATTTTTCTATTGTGAGGGGTCACAATAGAAAAATTAATCTTAAATAGGTTTTTTGAGTTCATTGCTTTTGAAGCCAAGTTAAATTCTTCATGGAGTATATTTTTTGCAAAAGCTAAAAGAAAGAGACCAATCGAATCCGAGGAGCAATTATAGGGTGGGATCTACAGTCAAGTAGATTTCCATCAAGCTTTTTATCTATAATCTCTATTCCCTAACATCTAACTGGAGGGATGAATATGGAATCTTCTGTTTAGCCCATTGCTCTAGAACTTAAACCAAGCAAAATTTTATTTTTATTTTTTTACTAAATAACAGAATGGAAGACATTGAAACAAAGGATGTCAGGGAAGAAAATTTTGTCTACGTAGCAAGGATACTTCTAAACAGGTCATGTACCAGTGTCTGATACGTGTGGGATTCCGACACTCCATCCATTCAGGTGCAACACTTCAAGTTCAGCATTAACAATATTGATTTTTACATTATTTAAATATACTGTCAAGTCCACGAATCCTATTTATAGGGTATGCTGAATCTGACACTCTACTGTGTCAGACTCATCATACATGTACTCTTATATCAATGCAACATAACCCTATGTAAATGAGGGCTATTTACATGCTCTTCACTAATGAGAGAAAATGAGCTTCAGGGATGAAGTAGACTCCCAGAGAGAATCATTGATGGAAGGGAGAAGGACAAATTCCATTCAGGTTAACGAACAGAACAAGGATTATGAAATGCTCACCCAATTCAGATATTCATGTGTGACAGGAGGGTAAGCATACATCTCACTCAGGTTTAATGCACTGAACAAAGAGCATCCATCCAAGTAGTTATCAAGTAATTTAAACAAGGGAATTGATTTTTCCAGAGAAGTTTTTATTTCTTCCTGAGAATATTTTTCACACTTGATGGAAGTGACCTCACTTCACATTTCAATTTTGAGAAGACAGGTGAGGCCAGTTTTGTTGGAGTGGCATTTGCATATCTAACAGAATGCAAAATGTTGTAAAATCATCATTGAAGTATTATAGAAAAGTATAGATTGTTGGCTCGACTTTAAACGAAAAGTAGCTTTAGTATTTCCTTCGAATGTATCAAATAAAAACTTGATACAGTCCTTGTTCTTCTCTATTAATCGAAGTGCGATGTAAATGACGATTAGAAAATCACTTCGTTGATGGGGAACAATCATGGAGAAAATCTAGAATGAAACAGAAATTACAACAGCAGGAAGGCCGTGCTGATTATCTTTTGCTCACTTCCCTTCACCTAACAGTGATGGAAGAGAACTACAAAATATTAAGCTCGCAACTTCATGAGACACTAAATTGACAAATGTTGATATATCAAACAAGATAACAATGAATGGTCCTTGTATCCAGTATCAATAAGTGTAGTGTATTCCAAAGCAAGAACCAATTAACCAATTTTCAAATAGACCAACGGGGAAGAGGAACAAAGCTCAAAAGAGCAAGGAGAAATCGTAAGCAGTCTGACAACTGCAGATGTGTTATCACTTCCTATCTTAAAAAGAAACACTAGCTGGGTGCTTAAAGCACAACTTCAACAGTTGTACTAATGGAAAAACAATGGACCAAGTAACTTCCAATGGCATTCACATTCTCTACAATGCAGGTCTGCAAGGACTTGTGGATGGCACTGCTGCAGAAGGTAAAACCATGAAAAAAAAATGGCCCTGTATTTTGCAAGCATTACTGACAAGCCTCTAGTGATTATAAGGGGATTTATTGGACCCAAAACTACGTGAACATGTCTGTGAAATTACAGTCTTATGCATAGCTATAAGATAGTCCACGTTGCCCCCTTGAATACAAAAGCAAACACAGCTGATATACCCACAGCCAGCAATGGAATCACAATACATTGTTGTTTGTGAATTGCAAACAAGAAAATGAATATGTTGTTATACGTGCTTGCTTAAGTGCCTATGTGACCTACATAAGCCTTTTTTTTAGTGGGCAACACAGGACTGCCAGGCTATACCTAGCCCAGGCATACATGGAGAGGGGATTTCGACTCCAGGCAACCACAGCTCAAAAATAAATAAAAAATGTTTCACATATATTAACCAAAACGACAAGAGTTAGATACAAAATCATTACAATAGCCACTGTAGGTAAATCTACTTACTGAGTTATTAATAAAGAACCATAAAAAATAACATGCAACACCCATGTCATCTCAAATAAATATGAAAATTTCAATAAGCAACACAACATAGATAACATGTTCTGCCTACAGTAATGTCTCAACCAAAATAGCAGAATAGTTTAGAGATAGCCAACGGAACAAGGAAGAGTGAAACACATGAACTTACAAGTTTTCACCAATTAAGAAAAAGTTAAAAGGGTTTTTGTGAACTTTTCTTCCCAAAGATAGCCTCCCAAACTAATGGTGAGAATGGCCCCTTCTTGTCCAAATGTTCTCTAACAGCCTTCTCATCAACAAAAAATCCTTTCTCCCTTAATCTCCCAATAACACTTTCAGCTTCTTCCACCCCCTTCTCCCTACAAAAACTATCGATCAAACCTGCAAATATCACAACATTTGGGGAATGACCGGCCTCCAACATCTCAACACAAAAGTCAACAGCATCCTCCAATCTCATCTCTTTACAGAGTCCCTGAATCAAGACAGTGTAACTAAACGCATTCGGGGAAATCCCATTATTCTGCATTTTCCTAAAAATCCTCTTGGCATCATCAAGCTTACGAGCCTTGCAGAAACCTTCAACCACCGCGGTATAAATTACAACTTCTGGGATTGTACCCTTCTCGCGCATCAAACCGAAGAGTTTCATGGCTTCTTGGACCAACCCGTCTTTGCAGAGACCGTCAAGCATGGCTACGGCATTTGGGATGAGGCCCGTTTCCTTCATTTTCTTAAAAATCTCATCTGCGTCGTGTGGAGAGTCGGATGATGTTCCAGTTTCAGTTACGGGGATTTGGGTCGGAGTATTTTGGCGAGGATTTTCCTTTTTCTCGTCACCGAGCTTGAACTTTTCAAGGAAACTATCGACAGATTGATCGTCTCTCTTTTCACCTCTCATGGATCTGTTAGAGAATTGAACTGGTGGATTTTGGTAAGATTGTTTCATCTTTTCTTCATTGTGGGTGCTTCCACCAAGGTCGAATTTGTTAGTGAAGAGATCATCATCGCATCGATCCTCTCTCTTTCCACCTCTCATTGGTCTATCTCGGAACTGGGTCTGATGAATTTGGTGAGATTGTTTCAAATTTTCATCATCCTCATGGTTTCCGAGCTTGAACTGATCGCGTCGTTTTTCTCCTCTCAAGGGTCTGTCTGGTATTGGGTTGGGAGGATTTTGGTAGGCTTTGCTCCTTCTTTCGTCAACTTCGTCACTGTCTTCGTATCCAGACTCGAATTTTCGGAGGAAAACATCTTCGGATGCATCGTCTCTTCTTTCTCCTCTCATAGGTCTGTTAGGGATCGTGCTCAAATGGTGCAATAAAGGCATTGTTGAAGGATTGCTCGACATGGTTTCAGTTAAATGGGGAAAAGGTTTGAAAAGATTGAAAAATAGAAGCTTAGAAACCCTACCTGGCATGACTGACGTTCTTGTTCTTACCTTCACTTCAGATTCTGAAGGCTTCTGAGAGAGGGAGTGAGAGTAACGAGAGTTAGGGGTTAGGGTTTTGGGAATGGACAAAATGACAAATAACTTTGGAATCAGGAGTGTTTTGGTAATAATAAGAAATAATAAGGGCAAACATGGAAAGAAGTGATGGATAGGATGCTTGTTTATGTTGCTTCTGCGAGGCTCGTTCTTTAGATAAGGCTTTCGGTTCAAACCTCGTCTTTGTATTTGCTCCTTCGCTCACTTCAGTTCAGCACCTGCTCGAAGACTCCCAATTTTCGGCCATGGTTAGGGGAGGCTTTGCCTGAACTTTTGCTCCTTTCGTCAAGGTAAACATTTCACTTTCTCTTTTTAGGAAACTAGGTTTCTCTTCTTGAAAATGAGAGTATCTTTTTTTTTCTCTCTCTGTACCATAATCCAAGTAGGTATTTGGCTACCTAGCCAGGTTCTCTATCTTGCAAAGAGTATCTGGTGACTTTTTGCACGAAATTATTTGCCGAATACGTACCTAAACTAATTTTTCCGTTTACAGAGATACACATTTGGCTAACTCAAGCACTTCCATTCCTTATATGAAGTGCCAATTTGAATTCACCATTGACAAATAATCGATTTGGTTATTTAATAAATGGGTTTTTTGATTTTACATTTGCTGGATTATAGGTCATGTACACTTGATTAATTTATCCAATTTTCAGTTTAAAGGATTTTCTTCTTCATAGATTGAGTTTGTGATGTATTCTAGAGAATAAGATTTTTACCCAATAATCCAAGTGGGTAAATATCCAATGATACTCAATTTCCACTAACACAAAGCATTTTGTGTTTTTCTTCTGCCATCAAATTCAATTCCTGAAGGGTCCTCATGAATACTAAAATACCCTTTTAGCTAGTAATCCACTTGGGTATTTAGCAACCTATGTTTTTTAATGTTTCAAGTTCAATATAAAGAGATACCAGTTTTCGGAAACTCGAGGCATTTTTCCTTTTTTCCTATCAATTTGATTTCACTGTTGGTTATGGTGACCCCAACAATCCTTTGTAGCCAATAATTCACTTGCCTCTTCAAAAATTTGGTTTCCAATCTTTCCAACAAGTAGATTTTCTCAAATTAGTAGATTATAGACCCTGTAAATTTATTTACTCGAACTAATTTCAAGTAGAAATATTACTTTAGTATACTAAAGAGACATTTGATTTTCTACTCTAACACCAGTACATTACGCTTTTAGTTCCTATAAAATCAGTCTCAAGTTTAATTCCACTCAATCTATCTCCTTAGGAAGCATGGAAATCAGCAGCAGTCAAAAGGGTAGCATTGTCGGGTTCTTCAGGGAAAGAGGTTTTGACGATAAAAACATCCAGGAAATGTTCAAAAGATGCAAGCGCTTAGAAGGTGTGGAAAGAGAAAGAGCCTCCGAGAACTGGGCTTACTTGAAAAGCATTGGTATTCAAGAGAGGAAGCTTCCTTCTGTTGTATCAAAGTGCCCCAGGATCCTTACTCTAGGTCTGAATGAGAAGCTCGTGCCTATGGTTCAATGTCTCACGACCTTAGGAACAAAACCTAATGAAGTGACTTTGGCTATAATCAAATTTCCCCACATACTCTCCCACAGCGTGGAGGAGAAGCTTTGTCCACTACTTGCTTTCTTTGAGGCATTGGGGGTTCCTGAAAAGCAATTGGGCAAGTTGCTTTTGCTCAATCCGAGGCTTATCAGCTACAGCATTGAATCAAAACTTACACAAATCGTGGATTTTCTTGCTAGTCTTGGCTTGAACAAGGAAGGAATGATTGGTAAGGTTCTGGTGAAGAATCCATTTATTATGGGTTATAGCGTTGAGAAAAGGCTCCGGCCTACTTCCGAGTTTATGAAGTCGGTAGGTCTGACAGAGTTAGATCTCCAAAGGGTGGCAATGTATTTTCCCGAAGTTTTGTGTAGAGATGTTGAAAAGATTCTGAGACCCAATTTTGCTTTTCTGAAGAGATGCGGGTTTGGAGATGGACAGATAGTGGTTTTGGTGACTGGGTATCCCCCTATTTTGATCAAGAGCATCCGGAATTCTTTGGAACCAAGGATCAGGTTCTTGGTGGAGGTGATGGGGAGACAGATCGATGAAGTAGTACATTACCCGGACTTCTTCCGCCACGGTCTGAAGAAGAGATTGGAGTTGAGGCAGAAACTTTTGAAACAGAGGAACATAGACTGTAGCTTGAGTGAAATGCTTGAGTGTAATCAAAAGAAGTTCAATGTCAAGTATGGCTTGATTAAAGGACTTACGTGAGTATTAGGATCATCTCCTTTTTTGTTGAGTGATATCTTGTTGTCTGTAACTCTTGATTTGAGTATTTTTCCTTCTCTGGGACTTGGAATGTATTTCACCTGTATTTGATTCTGAATGCATCAATGAGAGCTTAAGCTGACGTTTCTGAGGCCAATTTTAACATTCAGTTTTGGAAGTCTGCTAACTATAGAGTAATACTGATAACTATAGCTCCAACCCTGCAAACCTGAACCATTTAAATTTTTAAGAAGTTGGACCCATGAAGACTAAGTTTCCTGCATTGTTGTTGTTATGTCCTGTTGGCGCCTCAACACCTACCTACCATTGTGACTCAGTTCTGCTTGTCCAGTTTTTTGGATAGATTTGATTTCAATTGTTAGAATTATTACAGCTCGTCATGCCTACATAATTATGCAAAAGGTACTGTATCTCCACCCTCATCAGATAGTCTTCATCAGATTAAAGAAGCAACCACCAGTAATTTGAGGATTAAAGTCCAATGGATGATTCTAGTCATTGCCTAATCTTCATAGTGCACTACGTCACAAAAAGTGAAACAAAGCGAACAGCCTTATCTTTCAGACTAACATATCATGCTGGTCTGAGTAGACTACAAATGAGAACTGTTGCGGCGCCCATTCGACTATAAGCATAATTTGAATTGACTGGTAACTGAATCATCCTCTTCTGCCCAAGCAGTTTGCAACTGTATCGGCTTTCATGTGGGTTAGTTTATCAGGGTCTATCAAGCAAGGCATGAAAGGGTAGACTTGGTCAAGGGAGTGAATTCAGGTGCGTATTCATGCAATAATAACAGAACCTGGAAGGAGGAATTACTTGAGCATCTTGCTTTACTAAGTCCTCAACCCAGGTATCAAGCTTCAGGACCCACTCATTAACATTTTATTACTTAAAAATCCAGACTCACAGTCGTAAGCTGTTGTGGTCAACATAATATCATGGACATACTCTCCTGGCAACTTGATGAACCAGAAACTACTCTCTTCTCATCTCAACTCTCACGATGTGATGCAGATGAAATTGTAGGTGAAGAGCTCTGTTCCTGAAAACAGCCCACCTTCTGTAGTAGAAGTGATGAAGGGGATGGAGAACTTGGAATAGCTTTGGATCCACTTGCTGGTTTCTGAAGAGAATATCTGGAGCTGTGGACATATGAGCATACGATTACTAGCTGGTACCACACAATGAGAGACCAACTTAAGGATGACTTTTAGTGACAGGAGATGTCATGGTGTCATGGCTTCTAAGTTCTAACTACACAATCAGAGTACCTAATGCTTCTGCCACCACCACAACCCAATGTCCACTGATATCTCATGTTTTGGCGAGAAGAGCAGGTAATCTACAAAACCAGCATACAGTCTACAGACCCCTGTCATGGGGTTTCGATATTGAATTCACATATAATGTCCAAGCCAGTGCTGAATCTAGAACCTTTGGTATTACCAATAAATAATTTCCTTTGCTCATAAAGCAATGGACTCCACAACTCGAACCAAAACAAAGCAAACCAGGTAATTTCAAAAATATTCGTTTTTTACGCATATAAGGCAATATCCAAACCAATCATAGGAGTGTCTTTCCTTTGTTAATAGGAATTTTTATTTAAAAAAAAAAGTAGTAGCAACTTTTTTTTGGTTGCTTTTTGTAGGAAAATTAAGATGGCACCACCATCTCCATGAAGTTTCATGATGAACCTCCCTTACATCTCACCCTCAAATTGAAATGCCAATGTTTATCAAAAAAAAAATTTAATTAATTAAATGCAAATAAAGCGGATCATCCACTTGGTGGGGCACCTATGGTGAGCACTATCAATCGATTATCCAGTCCTTAATGTGTTTTCGCAATCTTTCAGCTTCTTTACTTCTGCAACTCTTTTTTATTTTTTAATGCAAAATTGAAATGGCTCTTTTTCTTTTATCATCTTGAAACTCTCATGCTCTTCCGTGTTCCGGAAGAGATGTCAAGCTCAAGTGTCTTCCCCTGCAGTTCCCTGGATGGGTGTCAAGGAAACAAATGAATTTGTAGCGACGACAGATGCAAGAATCAAAGGCCAGTAAAGGAACATTTCTCCTTCTTCATGGAGAGGCCTAAGTAGAGTAACCCATTGCTTTGTAACAGAGTTGCAGTCTTGCAGATGTAGGAAACCACCTATAGAGGAAGATACGAGGTGGGGCAACAGAGAAGCCATCTGTTGCGACAAGAAATTGAGGGTGTTGTATCGATAATGGAAGTCCTGCGATCATGACCACTTCTGTCATCCGATAGGCAAGCACAAGCATATTCCAAGAGTCTGCCTCTCTTAAAGCTGGGGCGTACAAGAGAGGGGAGATGATGAGAGGTAGAATTGGTTGTGAGAAAGCATAAAAAATCAAACCTTGCCATGCTTTGCATACAGACTTGAATCTATAGAGAGGCTTTTGAGGTAATCGAGATCATGGATGAAAATCTTGGGATCGGAGGCTGGATCGCTCGTCTCGGATCGTCTGAGGGTTCTTAATGAACTGTGCATCTCGGGCGAGACAAACCTATTGCAGGATCGTCTCGATAGCCAACGATCCCAATTGTATCGGGATCGGCCGAGACTTCAAACAATGACAAGATAGATCTCCGAAACAACAGATCATCATTTAAACTAGTGTTACAAACGAATTCATTAAACCATCTAATTCTCTCGTGTCGAATGAATCAAGGCTAATAGGATTACATCTTTATTTATTGGAAAATATCAATCTTTAATTGAATCTTTAAGATTTTGTTCCTGAAAAAGATGTAACAAGGTGTGCTTGAAACTGTTTCAAATGCGGAAGCACAATTTTTGTTACTCACCGCTGTCATCTGGGCCCACCGACTGCATGGATGTTTATCCCACTCCTTGATAGATATACACACCAAAAATCATCCTGTTTGGAATCTATAACCATTAGATTTTACCACTTTTTGCGGTGTTCTTATAGCCGTTGAATGCAACCATTTTTTTAGTACTGAACTAAACGGCTAGGAATCATCAAACAAGCTGATTTTTGGTGTGAATGACTATTAAGGGGTGGACTAAACATCCATGCGGTCAGTGGGCCCAGATGGCAGCGGCGAGCACCAAAAATGTCGCTTCAGCATTTGCAAAGATCTCAAGTATACCTTGTTACATCACGACCCTTCCAGAAATGCTTTTTGGATATGAATGTCATAAAACTTTTTATGAATCAATGCAACTCACTTAAAGAAAAGAAAAAATTACCTAGAAAGAAAACAACCACACATTGTTTCGAAAAAAATAAATAAATAAAGGCAATTGCCCTAATGGATTCACTTAACTTTTTTGAAATAACCAAAAATTACCGATTGCCGAGTTAGCCCTTGACTATTTGTGGGGCAAACTACAATTGCGCTATGAAAAAGTGATTGAAATAAAGCCGACGTGTCCATACACCCACATCCTATCATTACCTATAGGAGAAAGTATGCAAACATTGTCATCACAGTTGGATGTTCAATGAAAAATGTGTTATTTCAATATTTTCAAAAAACATTATTTTGTAAATTAAAGCACATTTTTCAAGGAGCATTCAATGGTGGATACAATGTTTGCATACTTTTAAGTCTACAAACGTATGCAAATTGGATTTCTACTCCCAAAGATACATCTCTCCTAAGGTTTGTCATCTGTTTTATCTTATTATGTCTTAAAGGTCATACCTAATTCATTCATTCTATTTGATGGATAAATCGATCTGTTCTATTCCCATTATGATTGAAGTATTTTGAAAATAAAAGATTTGTCAATGAAGACACTTTGATCTAGTGAACTTAGTGAATGAGTTCATAAAGGAGATAGTAGCATCCGGTAAGAAGACTCATTATACCATTCACGGTTGTGTTATGATCATGATGATATGGATTCCTACACCCTCTTTTTTTTAACTGTCATCTCTATGATCATTTACTGTCATCTGTTTAGATTTATATTTTCATCTTTTTTTATGTTTGTTTGTCATATATCGTTACTACTATTTCACATGTATTTATGCATATTATCATCATTTTTTTAATCTTTTCTCTATTATATATATTGCAATCTACAATTTGCTTCTCATATCTTTTCTTTGTATTAGACTAGTCCTCTATTTGTTTAACTGTTATCTATTTGCTCTTTTACCATCATCTATTTAGTTGTATATTGTCATCTATTTTATGTTTATCTATCATCTATTGTTATTATTGTTTTACGCCTTTGTGCATATTATTATCAATTTTTCATCTTTTCTCATTTATATTGTCATTTGTAATTTTCTTCTCATATCCTCTCTTTGTATTAGACCGATCCTCTATTTTTATCTATTATTTATTTGCTCCTTTAATGTTACATGTTTAGAGTGAGTTCCTATTCTAAGGAAATACTTTTTATCATATTACGATATTTGCATATGAGAATTGAGAAATTTCAACGAAGATGAAGAAGACGAAGAAAAGAAAAGACAAGAGAGAAAAAAATTATTATAGAAGAAGATGTGGAATTGCATATGAAGAAAGATGAAAACAAAAGCTTTGAGGAGAAGCCTTTAAAGAAGAGAAAAGAGATGACCTAATTTGAAATTGTCTTTGAAAAGTTGGTTGATTTGATTTAACGTATTTGCATGAAAAAGATAAGTTTTGACAGTATCGTAAAATTGTCTGAAAATTAGGCCATATTAACTATTTGGAAAATTTGAAAAGTTATTGACTTTTAGATAATAAAAAGTGAATTCATTAATTATTTGAAAATTTTTCCTTAAAAAGTATATTTTTCATGATTCTGTCTAGAGCTACACACCCTAGTATGAAAAACTCAGTGTATGGTTGGATTGTCAAACATGATTTTCATGTAGGCCCCACCACCGGGTGTAAGAACTGGATGTAAGAAAGAGGTATAGCTCTAGAGTACAGACTCATTTTTCTCGTCTTTTAGCGTGTCGCGTATTTGCAACTCAGGTAGTGCATTTTGCTAGTACTTCCTTTTGATCAAAGGTTTTTTGTTTTTTGGTAATCAACTTAATATTAACCCACCAAGCACAACACAACCAAAAAAATACTAGAGCCTAAATGACTTTTGCTAACCAGAAGGGAACAGACTCATACCACTTTAGAGGAGATGATGGGTTTATTCCATTGAAAGGTTGTCAAGGAGGCAGCGTTTCATGGGTAAATTTTATGTGGGCCTTTTTTTTTCTCAAAGGAGCCATATTAAATGAGTCCATTTTTGGTCACTATTGTTGGTGATCCATCTCAATCACTGCAACAAATACCTCTTTTTAAAATTTTGAATTTCTTTAAAAAAAAAAAAGTCAAGTGAAGGGGGCTGTCAAGTATTCATGTGATATCGATGGGTCACTAACTTGAGGTTGAGACCACAAATGGACTCCTCAAGTGCTGCCATCCGAGTCCATTTTTTGGCCACTTAATTTAGTCACGCATCTCAATCACTCGACCCTCAACACTCGACAAGTGTCCACCATAAGTGTGTTTAAATATTTGAAATTTAATTTTTTAGGAAACAGTCTCTCGTCAAGTGTTTTGAGAGGTATATGCCGAGCGTAGATTGGTCACTAAATTAAGTGACCAAAAAATGGACTTCATTGTACACGGCACTCGGGTCCACTTTTTAATCACTTGCTTTAGTGACCCTCTCAATTACAAAAGCTTGTAAACTTGACAAGCGCCCATGAGCACGTGTAAGCGTACACTTAGGTAGATATGTAACCTACTTTTTAAGTAGCCCTTGCCCTCTCCTCCACCTGTCACAACTTGATAGGGGGGTTGAGGTATCTTTTCAACTAAATGAGGAGTACTCTTTGGGGCCCACTTACCTTATGGATATTTGGTCCACCTCGTGATAAAAAAAAAATTAGTATAATTAGTGATTTATAATGGATTAGCATTTTAATAATATAGTTTTAATTTGACAGTTGAACTTGAGTCTTTCTATGTTAAAGTATAAATATGTAGGTCCACCAAGAGGTGGGCCAAACATCCAGAAGGTCGGTAGGTTAAGCTCCAAATGACATTTTTGGGACGGGGCCGAGACATCAAACATTTTCTCACTAAATGATTATCTTTATCTAGATGCGTCTTTTGTTAGATAGAGTACATCTTAACGAGAAAAGATTATGACAACTAATGATTACCTTTAGTTGTTTAGGCCAGGGTTTAAAAGGTTCGGGGCGTTACCATTTTTTCCATTATAACGGCTGTTATATAACAATAAAAAAAAAAAAGCACTTAGGGGCAAAAATAGAAAGAACGGAAAATAAATGCTGAAATTCAAATTTTGAAATTCGAAAGTTCAAAAACGGAAAAATAAAGGAAAAAATGAAAAAAATAGCCATTTTTTTTTTACAATTTTTTCCAGAAAATAACAGTCGGGTTATTTTCGTTATAACGGAAAAATAATGAAAAATAACGGCGGCTATTTTCTGGCGCATTTTAACGATACATAACGTAATGGCCGGGGTAAGTCCGAATCCGTTACAACAGCTGTTATTTTCATTATAACGGCCGATTTTTAAACTTGGTTTAGGTTTGGATTTGTCCCAAACCAAGGATACATCATGGTGGACGAACCAAGGACACATCATGGTGGACGCGTGCGTGTAGGAATGCCGAGCACGGAGACTAAGGCACTGCTAGGTTCTCTGCACTGGGATGCATTTGGGGTGAGTTGCATTACAATCAATTACGACAGTTTTTGGGCTGCACATTTTCTTAAGGGTTTGCAAGGACTTGGCAACCACTTGCACGCCAGCTCATTTGCATACCCCCAACCAATCACTTGTAATTCCAAAACGGTGTGAAGTGTAAAGTGAGTGCATTGCATCTGATTTGCATTGAACCAATTAAGCAGGGCCAAAAGAATACTGTTTTGGGACCACTGACCATATAGATGTTTGGCCGGTGGCCCTGGTGGACCTACACATCAAATATAAGCTTGAGTGGTGAATTCTAGCCGTTAGATTAGCAACAAATTAACCAAACTGATATTTGGTGCGTAGGTGGAAGAAGAGGTGAGGCAACCATACATTCATCATAAATGGGGCGAAAGAGTGTTCCACGTGTTGGTGTGATTGGTAATATTTGAGATGCTACCACACAAATCCCGCATGCAGACAATCCAACCGTCTGGACGATAGGGAGATGTCGTCTTGAGGCTTATACTTTAATTTATATAGTCGCAGATACGCCTTAGATGGTATTAAATCATATATATCCATTATCCACAGGAGTTGATACACTTATATTATAAAATATTAAGGTTAAAAGTTAAAAAAACATATAATAAATTAATAATAATGTGTGTAACGAAATGTAAAGAATATAATATAATATAATATAATATAATTACAACACGTAACACAATGTGAGAAATTAACGGAAGCTAGCTTCTTCTCAACTCTCAAGTGGTCTACTTTTCAAAGGACATGATCCCATGAGTAATCGCCAAAAAGCCTCAGGTGTACCCTTGTTACATCACGGCCCTTTAAATTATTATTATTCTGTTGGAAAATAAATAATAAGATGTTATTATATACCTTTAATACCCATTTTAAATTAATAAAACAGTTAAAGTCCTGTTTGCTGACTACATACAACTTTGTTGGACTTTATTGGGTAGGTAAAGCTCCTTTTTAGAAACAACCCATGCACCGCCTAATTTAATAGCCTAATACGGACGAAAAACGGGCTGTTTCTGAAAATCTTAGTAATCAAGCCTTTTAAGATTAAAAAACCAAAAGCTGCCTCAACCTACATTCGATGGGCACCCTGCCACCCACTCCCATTTTAGAGCCTACGTTTCGGCACCTACTTCGTCTTCTCCAAATCCACCGTTCAGACCATTGACCTTATGGATGTTTCGCCATTGCCCTAGCTGGACCTACTGACCAAAAATATGCATGATTAGTAATTTCTAAACGTTGTGTTGGATCTTTGGGGGAGTACGTACTCAGATCCAAACATTACAAGTCACCAATCATGCTGAAATTTTGTATATAGCAGCTCTACCTACAAATGTGCTCATCCTTCTCTAAGGTTGTGCCATGTGGCTCATACTGTGGACCGTGATAGCGAATCTCTAGGAACCAAGGCTTCCACGTGCTACACGAGTGGAAATCCCTTCTAAAGCTGAAAGTCTCCTTGCACGTGGAAATCCCTTCTAAAGCTGAAAGCTTTCCATCGATCACGGTAAAATTTTTGGTGCAGCGGATTCTCGTAGTTCATTTTTTGGGCCTTTAGCCAACTCATCGGTGGATAAAGACACTTCAATCATCCCGACAAGGGGTGGGCCAATCATCCATAATAACAGTGGGCCTAAAAAATATGAACTATGTAGGGCAACCAGAGTCCTCTGTACAGACTACATCCAAAGTACACTGCATCTAAAATACGCCCCAAGGAAAAACATGTAACAAGCTGTAGGCGTCGTCAGCTAGCACTTTTGTTAGTGTTACTCACCGCTAACTTCTGGACCCACTGACGGTATGGATGTTTAGCCATTTGATTTTAAAATTTTAAGGTGTGATTCTAGCCGTTGGATTCAATCATGTTTTTGAGTCCTAAAATCAATGGCTAAAAATCATCAAACAAGCTAACTTTTGGTATGAATGTCTACCAAGGGGTGGGCTAAACATCCATACGGTCAGTGGGCCCAGATGGCAGCGGTGACTAACAAGTTGAGCATCAAAATCCCAAATCCTTAGCAGCTTATATAATGTTAAGAGGTTAGAAGTCTCATCTGCTAACCAAACTAGACGGAAAAAAACAAACGCACAAAAGGATGGAAAGTCTCGTGGATCTCTTCCTATAAGTGCTCCTCGTGTCTTGATTAAAGGGGTGTTGAAAGTTCAAACTTCACGCCATGGACGGTGCCTGTTCAGCTCCTTTGCTAACGAAGAAGAAGAAGGGGGAAGAGGAAAATGGAGGAGAAAAGATCGGGTGGCGTTCTTCTTTCATAGGAGATGTGTGGACGGAGACCAAGATAATTTGGTACATAGCAGGACCTGCGATTCTAACCTCTCTGTTCCAATACTCGCTCGCGTTCGTAACTCAGACCTTTGTAGGTCACATCGGCACCATAGAACTCGCCGCTTTTGGAATCCAAAACCTTGTCATTGCTGGCATCGGCTTCGGGGTCATGGTATAATTCATCCCCTTCTTCTCTCTCTTTTTTCTATTCTTTTTGGCGCTCAGGATCTAATTCTTTCTTCTCATTTTTCAATCTTTCTTTTGTTTTTATTGGCTCATTTTTGTTTTTATAAACGGAAAAACTTCGATGTCGAACTCTGTTCATCAGACGTTGATGTCCACCTAAAAAATGCATGTAGAACACTCTTTCGCGCCCACTGATCCCACGAGTGCTTGGCACAGGGAGCATTTTTCCTTGTGGAGTTCATAAAAACATGCCGTCTGGCACACTCTGTTTGTCGAACTGATTTCCTTGTGGGAGTTGAGGGTCAAATTTCCAATAACTCGGCTGAGTTATCAAATCATAAGCCGAGTTAGGGACGATCTGACCAGAACTGTAGGCGAGTCAAAGCGAAATTAGACTCGTCAAGTTTCAAATATATGATTTAATATCATTTTGGTGCAGTTGGGTATGGGAAGTGCCTTAGAGACACTATGTGGGCAAGCATATGGCGCAGGGAAGCTGAACATGTTAGGCATCTACATGCAGAGATCATGGGTGATCTTGATATCAGCTGGTTTGCCACTGACACTTGTCTACATCTTTGCCGCTCCAATCCTCAGAGTGTTGGGACAGAATGTGGAGATTGCCAATTTGGCGGGAAAGTTATCTATATGGATGATACCAGAGCTGTTCGCCTATGCCTTCAACTTTCCCATACAAAAATTTCTTCAGGCTCAGAGCAAGGTCATGGCCATGGCTTGGATATCTCTGGGTGTACTGCTGCTTCATGTGTTCTTGACTTGGTTTTGCATCATAAAGCTTGATATGGGCTTAATGGGTGCTGCCTTCACCCTTAATTTCTCTTGGTGGGTACTGGTGCTTGCTCACTTGCTTTATATTCTATCCGGGAGTTGCAAGGAAGCTTGGACTGGTTTTTCATGGTTGGCATTTACTGATTTGGCTGAATTTGTGTGGCTCTCTTTTGCTTCAGCTGTCATGCTCTGGTTTGTACCCTCTGCATGAAGAAACCTTTATTTAAATACATAGATACCTATAAGCATTATCAGATAAAGAAGAAACCTTATTTTTTTTACTTGTGAGTCAACTCGGCGTGTTTTGAGGTAACTCGACACAACGGCTGTTTTTTGAAATTTAATTTGTTGGACTTGCAGTTTGGAATATTGGTGTTTTATGCTGCTCATTCTGTTTGCGGGGCTTCTTAAAGACGCGGAAGTGGCAGTGGATGCTGCCTCCATCTGGTGCGTTCAATCATCATCCAATGGGTTCATCTTATTTTCGTTATCTTTTTTCTTGTTGTTTATCAAACAGTTGTCCATTCATGCTCTGATTCACCATAATTTTCTAATGCTAATGGTTATCTCAGAAAAAAAAAAGGTTGCATTCCCTATGATTGATAGAATTCCAAAATAAAGCAGGCGAAACTGTTAATGCACTTTATTGTTTGGCACACTTACTGTGTGAAATTTTGATTCTAGAAAGAATGAGTGGGAATGTAATTTAGGTAGGGAAGAACTATTAATTTGGAGCATTTGAACAAGAGATTAAATGGCGAAGGTAAAATAAATCGGATCAAACAAAATTTTTGTATATGGTGAAACAGCTGGGCAGATTTCACCATGTTACAGCCATCAAAGTTACCACCTTTGGGTATTTAAACCCGTGGAAGATTGAAATCTGTCTGAATCTTGTAGACTAGAACTACGGTCATCAAATGTCACCATCATAGAAGTGCAAATAAAATGGGTTGGTTGGTGGGTGGGGAAACCACACATTGGTCCTTCCTAGGAGATATTTTAGGTTAATTCAGGTTATTCTAACCATTCCCTGAATTGTAGTTATCCAATCTAAGGGCATGCTGGCATTTATGTTTGTGGTCTTGCAGAATTTAGTTCCACATGTAACTTTTAAAACAAACCTTATAGTGAAACTCACTGAATCCCTTTCTAGGGCAAAAGTGAAAGATAACAGAGAAAACGAAGGAAGAGGAAAATACAAGAGGAAATCGGGTGTGTTGACCTAGTTGACCTCATACAATTGAGGGCCAAAATGAGGTTCTAAAAAAAGAGAACTATTTGCAATTTCTGACTCTTGGTGCATTTGGGCATTTCAGAAAATGTGGTTTACCCCAAAACTGTGACTCCGATAAGTCCACTAGAAGCCCAATTTTCATCAAATTGGGTGTTGGCAGTTGATAAATATCTCTAGCCCTCCATCTCAGAAAACCTGAATGGTAGACTGGTCAGTGCCAAATCGGACATCTAAATTTATCCTGTAAAGAAATAAGGCAAGTATGCCTCTTACTGCAAAATATAAAAAATAAGTCTAGTATCTCTACCTAACACTAATATGGTTAGCCACTGATTTTATTCTATGATCTGGATTTTGTCTAATATATGTCTTTTTAGTTATTCTAGTATAATCTAGATTCATTGAGGAAATATCTGGTGCCGTTCATGACCATAAACTGCATAGCTGACTCAACCACTCATAGATTGAGATGGTTCATTTGGTCAGCCATCTCTTCGGTGCTCCATGGTCCCAAATTATACCAGTGGGACGAACTTAACTGTTCGAACAGGAGCCAACACAAGGATGGTTATAACACATGTCACTTTACGGTTGGGAAATTTCCACTTATCAGAGACATAAGTTCATCAGATCAGTGTAATTTTGGGCTATCATTCAACCTAAAGATGGCCCACCGCCTGAACGCTTCAGATGGATGAGTTTCCACTGTATATTTTGTCCATTTTGATTATATTGATGGATGTGTTTGTAGTAAATGGAAAGAAATCACTATTGAATGCTTTTTTTGTGCTTTACAGCATGAACGTGGAAGGATGGTTATTTATGATTCCTCTTGGTTTCACTGCAGCCATCAGGTGCGCCCTAGCTTTGTCGAACATATATATCTTCAATCTTTCTGCTTTCCAATGGGAACACTTCATTGTGTCGTATTATCTACCTTCTATTCTTTATTTTAGGTAAACAAAACTTTCAATTTGCCTAAAAGAATCAAGAGTATCTTGAATTAGAGGGAAAGGTAAAATAACTGTGTACACGCATATCACCAGGTATTTTGAGCAATTAAGGGGTATTTTAAGACTTGGCAAATTGGGTGGATAAAGTATTAAAATTAATTTTTTTTTCTTTTCTGAGACTTACTACTGTTTTGTCGCGGACTTATAGTTACCTGTTGGATCACCTCTAAAATGTGGAATGTTCCCAAAGTTGTACTATAAGACAATCTTATAATTTCAAACACTTTCTTTGACTGTCCTATTTTTCGCTCTTGAATGGATGTCTAAGATGTCCAATTAATAGTGTCTGTCCATCCAAAGTTGTACTATAAGACAATCTTATAATTTCCAAAACTTTCTTTGGCTGTCCTATTTTTTGCTCTTGAATGGATATCTAAGATGGCCAATTAATATGGTCTGTCCATCCAAGAGCTGGCCTACCAATTGAACGGTCCAGAAGATGCATAGGCCAGTTATCTACAACAGAACTTTTTTTGCTGTTATATGGACACAAAAGTTTAGCTCTTAAATGTTCTTTTTGCTCCCTTGCTACTTATTTAACAACTAATTTCCATCTTTTCTTTTGTATTTGTTAGTGTGAGGGTCTCAAATGAGCTAGGGGCAGGGCGTCCAAGAGCTGCAAAGTTCTCAGTTTGGGTTACGGTGACAATATCGGTGGTCATACAAACTGCATTTGTGCTCATAGTTTTGATAACGAGGAAAGATTTTCCAGCACTCTTTACAGATAACAAGGTGGTTATGGATAAAGTTAGTAAAATTGCCCTCTTTCTCTGTGTGTCAATCTTTCTCTGCAGCGTACAACCCATTCTATCAGGTTAGTGTATGGGATTTCAGATAATTCTTAAAGAAACTATAAAACTGCACATTGATCTTTAGAGGATTCTTGAGTTATTTTCCCTTAACACTAGTCACATGTATTCTTCAATTTAGGATGGTCCATTTTGTTGGCCTAGCGATCTGTGTTTGACCATTCAAAAGGAAGGATACCAACATCTGTGTACACAACTTTTGTTCTTTCACTTTCTTTTGTTGGCGGAACAACTTCTCTTTTCTGTTTTTATAAGAGGAAAGGAACTAAACAAGCATGAGCTGTCCACACAAATGTTGGTTCTCCTCCTTTTAAATTGTAAATCACTGATATCCAGGCCATGAAAATGGATGGACCTAGATCGAAGAAAATGGGTGATCATTATTCAGGAATCGTCATATTTGCATATGTTTATATTTACGTATTTATGTATACCCAAAGAGCACACTTGAGACCTTTATTGGTTCTACTTGAAGAGCACTCAAACTACAATGCTGCATTCCTATGACTTTTGATTCATATGTTCCATCTGGATAATCTTCCTTTGTTTTCCCCAGCACTCAAAAGAATGTCATAGACTGAGTAGTTTGAACTTAAAAGCATCCATTCAGGTATTCATATTAGTTTGGCCTAGGAGATCTCTTACATGGGACCCAAAATGTGTTGGTTTCTATTCTGTGTATTCTGTTCCTCTATGAACCATTTCTTCATAGATTTAGCATATCAGGTTTCTTGGTTTATTGTGTCCAACATCTCATATCTGTGTCCAACACTAACAAGTGTCCATGTTACACGGGTTTTAGAGCATTGTATGTACAAAAACATTGGAGAGTTTCTGTTCAATCTTTTGATCCGTTCTCTTTTCCTCAAGATCTACTAAAAATTGAATAGGACGATGCTAGAGGATGCAAATATATATGTGTGTAGCTCATTTTATAATTATTAAATCTGGTAGGGGTCTGCCCCAACCCCCAGCTTTCCTGTCAAAAAGAATAAAAATGGACAGTTTACCATTTTGAAAGTTCCATCCGATGCTATCATTGATGCATGAGTTTGCAGGTGTGGCCATTGGAGCTGGTTGGCAAGCTTTAGTCGCCTATGTAAACATCGCATGCTATTATCTTGTGGGTTTGCCGATTGGTGCTCTTTTGGGCTTCAAATTCAATTTTGGTCTGGAGGTAATCTGAAATAACTGATCACTCATTTGACTTACATAAAAGTTGGTCATCAAGCGTAATCAGGAATACAAACTCAAGACTTAACTTGACCTGGACAAGATACGAGCCAGAGTCTGAATTGACTTGCTGCTGCCACAGACACAAGTTTTTCACTTTTGAAACTATTATTGTACTCTAAATTAATAAGTTCTTTGAATGCCTTCTGTGTGAAGGGACTTTGGAGTGGGGTGCTTGTTGGAATTGCTCTACAGACGATAATCCTTATGGTAATCACTTTGCGTACTGATTGGGAGAAAGAGGCAAGTGTAGATTAGAATTTACGTTCATGTATTTCTATTTACTTATACATAGCCATTTCATCTAAATCCATGATTGTTTTTGTTGAATATTGCTTATACATATTGACGAAGCTATTCTTTTAATGAAAATTATTGAGTTGTTGTAGAACTGCCTGCAGGCAGATTTAACAGAAAAAAGGATATCAACTTGGGGAAGCGTGGCTTGTATCCCGTCAACTGAAAGCTGTTAGCCTTTGAGTAAGTTCAATCTTTTCTCTGGAACTTCATTAGATGAAAAAGAAACCTTATTTACATGGTCATCAATAAGAGAGGGTATAAATGAGTAGAAATTAAGCTATTATTGTCCAATATTTTAAACCTGAAGTGACATTTAAGTATTTGAGTCACACAACTATAATTAAACCACTCCAATGATTGTTTGGGAGCTAGAGATATCTACATGGTTTTAAGTCTTCGGTGATCCCAAGTTGGATTGCCTTCGACCAAGACATGATATACTAGAATTCTGACTCCCCCAAGACAGCATATTTTTCTTCTTCTTATTTTTCTCATTTTCTCAGCTGAGATTGTCCCAAGGTCGAGTGTACTCACCTGAGTCTGCTCTCAACGGTTGATCCAACCTCCTAGACCGAGTATTAAAACCATGGATATCTACTCAATTTGTAAGTCAAACATCAAGTTGACACAAACATTTGTTGTTTTGAAAAAATTATATGCCATACAAGAATGATACAATTAATATAAAATTTAGAAAATTAGTAAAACCCACAAAATTGAAAGATGGATAAGCATTGAAAGAGATTATGAAAACATGTGCAAAAAATAAAAAATGCTAAGAAGCGTCCAACAGCTGAGTTGGTCAGGCTGTGGGGGGTTGTACCCACAGACCCGGGATCAAGTCTTTGGGGAGTAATTCCCAAAGACCTGGGTTAGGTCCCCTTCTTACCTTAAGGGGGTTACGGGGGAATAATAAATGTTTAACTACAAAAAAAAAAATGCTGTGCCCTTTTCTTGAACATTTAAATTTGTTCCCACTTAATGCAAAAGAGAGACCTGAAATCTTGAGTTTTGAGTCAACTTGGTCAGTTTTTGAAGAGAGAACTGGAATCTTGACTAAGCCCTTGCGCAGTAATGCATAACCCAATGTATCTGCAGTATCACTTTTTTGTGTTTCTGATATCTTGAACTGATCTGAATGAATTACAGTAAGTAGGCAAGTAATCTCATTTCAAGACCTTTACAGACACCTTTTACTGAGGGGACAGTAGTAAAAGTCGCCACCACACACGATCCGATTGAATTGGGTTTGTCTAAGATCCACAGCACAAATGCTGATGTGGGTATGGAATGTGCCAGACTGGCTTGAATTGTTGGGTGCACCCTGGCTAAAGTGTTGGTGGATCCAAGAGATCCTAGTTCAAGCTAAAGAAAAGGATCACATGGATATGTTTGGATAACCACATTATGGAGGGAGATAGTTAGTTGCTATCTGTAATTATTTGGTTATGTAAATTAGGACCATAGCCATGACTTTGAGGTTGTGACTGCAAGTGTTGTCCGCTTGAGCCACAGGTTTGACCCTTATATGCGAGTGTCAGTGGTGCCCAGCAAAATATGTTAGTATCAATTTCTTCTTTCTTTCAACCAAAATATGTTGGCATCAGGAGTTACAGCCTTGATGATGACAGTAATGGGTAGTAATGACCCTTAACATTCATGGTTTTGTGCTACGAGATTGATGTATCTACGACCTATTTTGATCAATAAAATTCTAACTGCTATCTTGATATTTTTTTTTTAGATTTTATTATTATCAATACATCTGAATTCTAAAAGCTAGCTTGATCTCTTATTTATATATATTTAATTTTCTTTTTCATGAAAATGAAGTTCTCGTATTTCACAGGGATCGAAGTGAGTTGTTTTTGTTTGAGATCCAGTACTACTACACGACTGATGATGTGGATGTTGTTCGTGCCGGAGTGGTTTGAATTGTTGGGTGTGCCAGGGTTTAAATGTTGGTGCTTCTGATAGATTCTAATTTGAGCCAAGAGACATGGACCACAGGGGATTTACTCATTTACATAAAAGGGAGTTGCATTGTTTTGTCTCTTTTCCGGTTAAGTAAGTTGGTGCACCAAACCTGCAGCCTCATGGATTGAACCTGCAACCTGAAGATTGTGGTTGCAATCGACATCTGATTAAGACATGCACTTGATCCTTGTTTTGTCATTAATCTTTTTTTTTTTACAAGTTGAAAGACTGATTATACTATAATCACAAATCAGCCCACATCGTCTTTAAATGATAACTTGGATTTTTTTTTTCCTGAAAATTCTGCCTTTGGTTGTTTTGGAGATTGTCAGTACTGAAAAACCATTGGGATGTTAAGGTGCATGAGAGTGAGACCCACAGTTGTTCAGACCCCCCACCCTAATATATCCCACTCCAAGAATCAACATGGTATGTGATTCAGCAGAAGTGAATTAAGCTCTAATAGGTAAACTGAATTTTATTAAAAGAATGCTCTAGGACTAGGAGCACAGGATTGTCTCCCAAATAAAACAAAAACAACTAGAAAACACACAAAAAAAAAAGATGTAGACAATTGGGCGGCCATCCCGAAGATGTAGACAAAGTGGCCATTTCGTTAGGGAGATTATGAGTGAAACTTTGATGATAGTGTGAGATTGTCCTCGTGGGTCGGTGACTCTCCGACGTCACTAGACAAGTTTTAGGCAACAGTGGGTCCTACATTTTTGTCCTGTAAAAACTTTGTTTCCTAAATTGACGACCAGAAGGTCAATGAGCCAACAGAAAATCTTAAAAAAAAGGTCTCAGCATCAGATATACACGGCCTTCATTGTCTTTAAAGACTATCACTTAAAGAAAGGCCATAAGAAAAGAGAAGCAACACAATTGTTATTGTTTTTGCAAATTCTGCTTCTCAATGGCCGGTGGAATCCCTGTAATCGATCTGGAGGACTTCCCCCGCCAGTCACCCATGTTTCTAAAAGCGTGCGAGGAATGGGGATGCTTCAGGATTGTCAACCACAAGATCCCGGCCACGCTGCTGTTGGAGATGAAATCGGTCGTCAAATCTCTTCTCGACCTTCCAATGGAAATCAAGTGGCGTAATATCGATGTGATCAATGGTAGTGGGTACGTGGCCCCGTCCAAGGTTAACCCTCTTTACGAGGCCTTGGGTCTTTACGACATGGGCTCCTCCGACGCCGTAGAAGCTTTCTGTACTCAGTTGGACGCCTCCCCTCAACAAAGGTATTCTCTCATTTCTCAGACTAACCAAGGGGTGGGCTACTAAACAAACATCCATCCAGTCACTGGGCCCAGAGTAAAAATCACTAAATCTGACGCCTTTGGGATCAGGTCTACCTTGAAACATTTTTTCCTAATATCACACTTCTAGCATCGTAGCAGAGTACAACTATGTGACGGACCACAATATAAGCCGCGTGTCCCACTCTTAGAGGACGCTGACGACCCTATAGATGTTTCTCCAATCCCTAGGTGGACATACATACCAAAAATTAACCCGTAAGTGATTTCAGACCTTTAGATCTTTGTACCCCAAATAATGGTCAAATAATGATCAAACTCCACGGTTAAAAATCAACCCATGAAAACGACTCCAATCCAACGCTTTAATCAGTCTAATTTTTGGTCCGTAGGTCCACCTAGGGTTAGGACAAACATCCATACGGTCAGAAATATATATAAGATTATGCCACGTGGCTCATATTGTGGTCCTTCAGCAAATTTACTGGCGGATGTTGTTTAGCAAAGTGTACAGAGACGTATGATGGACGACATATATTTTTTTCTTAATTTAATTGGATGAGCTGTCAAGCTGGCAAGTGGATGCGGAAAATACTCCCCGGCCACTCGCAAAAACCAAGATATCTGTCGTGTTCTAAGCGTGCACGTCATTAGTGAGGTCAATTAGCCAATCTGTCATCAGATATCAAAATTTTATTACATCCTTCCCCTCAGAATGCCACGTGGCACACTCTTTCTCCCCACTGACCCGGGGCTGTTCTTCGATGTATACGTCTGTATCAAAATTTTGATGCAGAAGTCCCTAAAGTTGCAACGTAGTAGACTCGTTCGGGCCCACTTGCCCCTCAATGTGGCCCACACTATGATGAACCTACACACCAAAAATTAGCATGATTGGTGATTTCTAGCCATAGGATTTGAGCAATTTTTCATCATGGACTTTATGAACAAGCCTATGAGTTGGTTCCAAGCCCATGATGAAAAGTGCTCAAATCCAATGGCTAGGAATCATTATTCACACTGATTTTTGGTGTGTGGTGCCCACACCAAGATGTGGGCCAGACATGCAGGGGGCAGTGGGGCCGAAAGAGTCTACTACGTGGCGAATTGAGTGACTTTTGCATCAAAATTTTGATACAGAGTCGGTAGCATAGATTTTTCTCACTGATCCTATGAATGCTTGGCTTGGCCACTCTTTGCTGGACCTAGACATCAAAGAGTGAGCCAAAAACATTCACGGGATGGTGGGGCCGTGAAAGAGTATGCCACATGGCATTTGAAGGGAATTATCGAACATTTGAAACGACCGTCCGAATCAAAGTCGGACCAGTTTCTCGAAGGTGGTTGGGAAATCTTGTCTCTTGTGATTAGGGTTTTGATTGAAGTTAGAAAGAAAAAAATTTATGGAAGGGAAATAAGAAATAAGAAGCTCCATTGCAATTATGGCAGAGAAATAATCAAGTCGTATTCCCATGCATTACACGAGCTAGTCATGGACATAGGGCGCAAATTAGCAGAGAGCATGGGATTGGAGTGTGATTTGGTGAAGGGATGGCCATGCCAGTTTAGGATAAACAAATACGACTTCAAAGAGGAAAGCATTGGGTCATCTGGGGTTCAAATGCACACAGATTCTGGCTTCCTTACCATACTTCAAGAAGACGATTGTATTGGTGGACTCGAAGTGATGGACAAATCAGGTTCATTTGTAGCCGTCCATCCTGTTCCAGGGACCCTGCTCCTCAATCTCGGGGACATGGCAACGGTATGTACAACCGTAGAATGATTTTTTTTTTTATCAAATGTACGTAGGAAAAGATTCATAAGTTTGACACTGGTGTCACGTACAATGAAAGGTATGGAGCAATGGCATATTCTGCAATGTGAAGCATCGTGTGCAATGCAAGGAGGTAGGGACACGTGTGTCAATCGCTTTGTTTCTCTTGGGACCGAAGGAGGCAGTGGAGGCCCCACCAGAATTTGTGGACTCTGATCATCCTCGCCTCTATGTTCCCTTCACCTACGAAGATTACAGAAAGCTCCGTCTCTCCACGGGACTGCGAGCTGGTGAAGCTCTGCAACTTGTACGCCTCAAAACATGCTCCTAAGTTGTCATGTTTATGAGAAAATGTATGGCTATTTGTAAAACAGAACACTGGATATGCAGGGTATGGGATGGGTGGGTCAACTCGGCCGAGTCACTGTGACTCTTGGGTTATTTTGGCCAAAAAGCAGGCTTACCAGGTCTACCTTTTGAATTGTTAATTTTTTTTTATGTCAACAACAGAAAAAATTATGGCAAAACGTAGCCTGGGTTGTCACTGGAGAATTCACTTCATACCTTGTTAGGCAGGGTTTTCTTTGCCACATGGTATGCTGACATGGCAAATCCTGGACAATCCATCGCCATGTCAATGTGATACTCTTAAGCATTAACCATTTTCCTCCATTTGAATAATGGGTCAGTCTCAGCAGACACAATTTCACACACAATTTTGATGTACCCACATGGAAGATAAATCAATGGCTGATTTTATGTTTGTGATAACATTCATACGGTTAGGGGTCTCTAATATATATTTATATACACCTGATCATTTGGACTTGACTGAGTCCAGAGTCAACACAACCATTGACCAACAAAGACCGACTCTCATACAAAGTACTGGTTTGCAAACAAAGGTTAATTTATTATTATACTAGTAGGTGGCCCGTACCCATGGCACTCTCCGACAAAAGCGTTTGCCAAAATCGGGTGTGAGTGGCTTAGATCCACCATCCATTTGGGGTGATAAGATCTCGGCCATCCTTTGTGAAGCCAATAAGATGGGGGATAAGTGACTTCTCTGTTTTGTTATATAGACTAGTGGGTGCCCCGTGCCATCGGCACTCCTCGACAAAGAATTTGCCAAAATCAGTTGAGTGCGGAGATCCACCGTCCATTTGGGGGAGGATTAGATCTTGGCCCTAGTTTGTTGATGCTTATAAGAGGAGGACTAAGTAGGGAGACAACCAATGTGTTTTGTTATATAGAATAGTAAATGGCCCATGCCCATGGCACTCTCCTACAAAAGCTTTTGCAAAAATTGAGTGCCTTCGGCACTCAAACTGTACAACGGACTGGGGTGTTACCGTTTTTTCCATTATAACGGCTGTTATAACGGATTATAACGCACAGAGGGAGAAATGAGAAAATAACAGAAATAACAAAAAATAACGGTGTTGAAATTTAAATTTTGAATAAATTGAGGGCAAATGAGGCGGATTGAGTGGCTGAAATCAAACCGTCCACATTAGATCGATGGATTTGATCTCAACCACTCTTTATCTAACCATCCACATTAGAGGATAAGATAAGAGAATACAATTGAGTTGTCTTGATATATGCGTGGGTGGCCCGTGTCCGCGGCACTTTCCGACAAAGCGTTTGTCAAAATCGGGTGGGAGTTAATCTCAGCCACTTATTATTGAAGCCATATAAGATAAGAGGGGTATAAGAAAACCATTAAATTTCATTAAATTCTATTTTTTTTTTAATTTTCAATTTTTAATTTTCAATTTTCAAATTTTAAAATTTGAAATTTGAATTTCAGTACCACTTTTTTCCGTTAAAATCATTAAAATCTATTTTTTCCATTTTTGCCTCTGGCCATTTCAATCTATTTTAACGGTAACACTCCTCTCGAGGCATAAAAAGTGGGGCTCCTGACCCTGACCCTGACCCTTGGACTATATGTAAATCCAACTTATTTCATTCCTTATATGTAGGTAAATAGTAGGTGACCCGTGCCCACGGCACTCATTGACAAAGCGTTTGTCAAAATTGGGTGTGAGCGGCTGAGATCCACCGTCCATTTGGTGTGATAAGATCTCGGCCATCCTTTATGAAGCCGAATAAGAGGGGGAGATAACCGTCCTGTTTTATTATATAGATAGTAGGTGACCTCGTGCCCACGATACTCATCGACAAAGCGCTTGTCAAAATTGGGTGTGAGTGGATGAGATCCACTGTCCATTTGGTGTGATAAGATCTCGGCCATCCTTTATGAAGCCGAATAAGAGGGGGAGACAACCGTCCTGTTTTATTATATAGATGTATAGTGGTGGCCTGTGCGGCACGCCCTTACAAAGCATTTCCCAAAATCGGGTATGAGTGGTTGAGATCCATAGTCCATTTGGGGGATAAGATCTCGGCCATCCTTTGTGAAGCCGATAAGAGGGATATAAGTGGGGAGACAATTTCCTTGTTAAATTAATCCAACCGTGTAAATTTTATTTTATGTAAGGGTTGATATGGGCCCTTGGATCTATGAAGCCTATAAGAGGGGGAGTTCCCTGTTTTGTCATATAGATTATGATAAGGGTAAATTGTTCAAGGAACGTTCAATCTGAAAGATGAACATAGACTGTTGCCAAAAGCCTATTAAGGGAAGATAATGATTAATGCCCAAGATCTTATGGATGTTTGGCCAAACCTAGGTGGACCTACAAACCAAAAATCAGCCTAATTAGTGATTTCAAACCTTTGGATCTTTGTACCCCAAATAATGATCGATAAAGCACAAGCTTCAATGTTAAAAATCAACCCATGAAAAGAAATCCAATCTAACGCTTAAAAATCACTAATCATGTTAATTTTTGATATGTTTGTTCATCTAGGGTTGGGCCAAACATCCATTCGATCAGAAATCTCTAAGAAGATAAGACGTGGCTCATATTGTGGTCGGTCAATTAAATTTCTACTTTAGACAGTGGGGCAGCCATCCTCAAGATGTACACGAGTGGAAAAATCTAGTATGCAAATGGTTCCATGCTTTGGAGTATGTAAATGTGGCCAAAAGGTGACACGTAACAATGAAACCCCTTTGTCTTTGGACATCTGATCGACCCCATTGGCTTAACGTTGCGATCAACAGTGAAGGGAATCAGATGTCCTTGTAATTTTTTTGGTTTCTATCTTTATATTCCTTTGCCTTCAAAAAAAAAAAATGAAACCCCCTTTTAACCCGCAACCTCTCTCTTTAACCAGCAGGGTTAACAGGGATTGTTTGTTATGTGTCGCTTTCTGACTGTATTTGCATACTCTAAGGCCCTGCTTGGTTCAATGCATATCGGATTGGATGCAATGGGACCGTTTTTGAGATTACAAATGATTGGTTGGAGGCATGCAAATGAGTTGTTGTGCAAGTGGTTGTCAAGTCCTTGCAAACTTTTTAAGAAAATGGGTGCAAGCAGCAAGCATGTGCAGACCAAAAACCGTAGTAACAACTCACCGCATTTGCAATGGAGTGCAAAATGCTTCCCAATGCAGCGAACCAAGCAGGTAGATTGTCCTGGTGACTTTAGTGCCTCTCCGATGTCAGAGAAAAATTTCTCACTCAAGAAGTTTTAGGCAAAAGTGGGTCCCACCTTTTTGTCCTGTAAGAAACATTTTTTTCTTAAATTGACGACCAGAACCTGGGTTAGGTGTCCTCTACATGAGCCAATCCAAAATCTAAAAAAAATTCTCCACGCGTCAGTTCAAAGTTCAAACTTCCCCAAGTTTCTAAAAGCGTGCGAGGAATGGGGATGCTTCAGGATATATAGTCAACCACAAGATCCCGGGCAAGTTGCTGTTGGAGATGAAATCGGTCGTCAAATCTCTCCTCGACCTTCCGATTGAAATCAAGCAGCGTAATACCGATGTGATCATCGGTAGTGGGTACGTGGCCCCTAGCAAGGAAAACCCTCTTTACGAGGCCTTGGGTCTTTACGACATGGGCTCCTCTGAAGCCGTAGAAGCTTTTTGTACTCAGTTGGACGCCTCCCCTCAACAGAGGTAATCTCTTATTTCTCCTCCTATATATTTATTTTTTTCTCTCAAAACCATGGTTGATATCAAGACCTGCAGCTTCGAGACTCGCCTTCACCCAGTAACCTCTAACAGCTCCCCTCTCACCCCCCAAAAAAGTAAAAAGAAAAATCAATTTTCCAAATAATTATTATCCAAACACGTTGTTGTGTTCTTCTAGCTAGTCATTCAAAAAAGTTATTGCATTCGGGTCATAAACGGCGATTCTATTAATTATTTGGAAAATTTTCTTTTTTGTTCTATCTACTTTCATGCTTTTCTCTATGGCCGAATTACTGTAGCTTCTTGTGGATGTTTGAAGGGGCCATGTGTACGGTATAATATCATTGTTCCTAGCATGAGTAAAACTTTGATGATGGACCCAATATAAGCCACGTGGTGTATTCTTAGAGGACGCTAACCATATGGGGATGTTTGTTTGGCCTAACTTAGGTGGACTTCCATACCAAAAATCAGGCTGATTAGTGATTTCACACCTTTGGATCTTTGTTCCCCAAATAATGGTCAATTATGATGAAATTCCAGTTAAAAATCAACCCATGAAAAAGACTCCAATCCAATGCTTAGAAATCACTAATCATACTAATTTTTGGTCTGCAGGTTCACTTCAGTCAGAAATCTCTAAGAATATGCCAAGTGCGTAGAACCAAGGTTTAAATTCAAAATTCCAAACTTGAATTTCAAATTTTCTAATAGCAGAAAAATAAGGGACTTTTTTTTAACAAAAATTGTCAGAAAATAACAGTTGTAATTTTCATTATAACGGCCGTTGTTTTCAAAATAAGGACCGTTATAATGCAAATAACGGTTTTTTTTAACAAAATTGACTGATATTTTCTGAGCGTCAAAACGGTATATAAAGTAACGGGGGAGGTCCGAATCCGTTATATTAACGATCGTTATTTTTTGTTATGGCCATTTTTTAAACGGAAAATTTCTAAAAAGAAAACCAACTTTAATCTATTTACAAAAAAGAATACAACTTTTCGCAAATCCCAAAAAAGAAAACGAAGTTTCATTACGTGGCACATGGTTATCAAGAAAACGCCCTTTTAAAGGGCGTTTTTCAGTAATAAACGCCTTTTTGAAAAACGTCTGTCAGACCTCTGACAATTGACAGACGTTATTTTAAAGGGCGTGTGTCAGAAAAAAAACGCCATTTTAAAGGGTGTTTTTCAGTAATAAACGCCTTTTTGAAAAACGTCTGTCAGACCTCTGACAACTGACAGACGTTATTTTAAAGGGCGTGTGTCAGAAAAAAATGCCCTTTTAAAGGGCGTTTTTCACTGACAGACGCCCTTTTAGAGGGCGTTCGACCGTTGGGATCCATTCCAAACTTGACCGTTTTTTGACCACAGGGAACCCGAATTTTTACGCCCATTTTGGCGTACCCAGAAGATGAATCAATGGCTGATTTTTGGTGAGGATGATCTCTACGGTGAGGAGATCATCCTCACAAAAATTCAGATCATACCGATATTTGTAGATTGGTTTAGAAGTTGAGGAATTATGGGCTGTCGATTTTTACTGTGTAGGCCAAAATGGGGGTCCCCCAAGCCCCTCCAAAAAAAAAAAAAACTAAAAAAAAAAAAAAAAAATATACATATCTGAGTGTTCGCCGCTTTGATCGGAGCAAGGAGGAGCGAAGAGACCGTGAGGAGACCGCCGGAGGGAGGGAGGGGAGAAATCGCCGGAAGAAGCAGAGCCAAAGAGGAGAGGCGGGAGAAGGCGGGAGAGTGAATGAAAGCGACTTAGGGAATTGAAGTCGTCGCCTCGCAGACGCCCTTTGAAAGGGCGTTTTTTTTAGGAAAACATTTTTTAAAAAACCATTTATCAGGAATAAACGCCCTTTTAAAGGGCGTTTGTCAGGTGTGTCAGCCCATCAGTCATTCGGTGACTGATGCGACTGACAGTTGAAGAAACGCCCTTTGAAAGGGCGTTTCGTTTTCTTTTTCGGGATTTGTGAAAACTTGTTTTCTTTTTTGTAATTGATTTAAAATTTGTTTTCTTTTCTGCAATTTTCCGTTTTTTAAACAAAGCCTGGAACAGCCGTATGATCCAGGACATATATATATATATATATATACTATATTAGTGCGCCTGGGGTCCAGCACAGCTGAACAACAGCTGTCCAGCTGTGGCACATATGGACATGGTTTTGGAGGGGGGAATTGGAAAAACTCGTCCTTTCTTTATTGTTCAGCTAAGTCTCCAGTTTTGGTAAATGGTTAGTTTCAAATTTTGCCAAGGACAATAAAGCCTAAACCCTTTTCTTTTCTTTTTTTTTCCTTAATTTGCAAAACCAACCATAGGCATAAACCATGTTTGAAAAAATCAAATCTTTTCTAATTCCCATCTTCTTTACTTTGCGCGGAATCAATAGTAATCCTAGTTGACGTGTTCTCAAGATTCACGTTATATCGCAAAAAGTCAGTAAGTAATCATACGAACCAGACTCTAATGTTAGAAAAGGAAGGGGGGAAGGGGGGAAGGGGGAGACATTTCCCTTCTTTGTTTTGTTTCTTTTTAAAAAAAAGTCTTCTCTTTCCTCACTGATTTCCCGGGTTAGGGAAAAAACTTGTTCTCCCGATTGCTCCGTCCACACATAACCACGTGTCACTTTTTAGTGACGCAGATGGACAATGCATGACCAAAGATTTATTCTACATTTTTTCTTAATTTAATTGGACAAGCTGTCAAGAATTGGCAACTCGATGCGAAAAATATATTACTCCCCAGTCCCCACTCCCAGTGCTTGCAAAAAACGCAAGATATCTGCCGTGTTCTACTACATCCTTCCTTTTCGGAATGCCACGTGGCACACCTATTTGGGCCTCCACTGACCCTATGAAAGCTTGGGTTGGTCCCACTCTTTGAGGGACCTAGACATCTCAGAGTGTGCCACATGGCATTTTGAGGGGAAGGATGCATCAAACGTTTGAAAAGACGGTCCAAATCAAAGTCTCGAATCCCCTTATTGAAGGTTGTTGGGAAATCTTGTCTCCGTGTGATTGGGGTTTTGATTTTTTTGAAGTTAATAATAATAAAAAAAAAAAAAATCATGGAAGCGAAAGGAAATAAGAACCTCAATTGCAAATTATGGCAGAGAAATAATCAAGTCATATTCTCATTCATTACACGAGCTAGTAATGGACATAGGGTGCAAGTTAGCAAAGAGCATGAGATTGGATTGTGATTTGGTTAAGGGATGGCCATGCCAGTTTAGGATAAACAAATACAACTTCAGAGAAGAAAATATTGGGTCCTCTGGGGTTCAAATGCACACAGACTCTGGCTTCCTTACCATACTTCAAGAAGACGATTGTGTCGGTGGACTCGAAGTGATGGACAAATCAGGTTCATTTGTAGTCGTACATCCCGTACCAGGGACCCTGCTCCTCAATCTCGGGGACATTGCAACGGTAAGGACAACCGTAGAATGATTTCATTTGCATTTTTATTTTATTTTTGTTATCAAATGTAGGAATATTCATAAGTTTGACACTGGTGGCACGTACAATGAAAGGCATGGAGCAATGGCATATTCTGCAATGTGAAGCATCGCGTGCAATGCAAGGAAGCAGGGACACGTGTATCAATCGCTTTGTTTCTATTGGGACCGGAGGAGGCAGTGGAGGCCCCACCAGAATTTGTGGACTCGGGTCATTCTCGCCTCCATGCCCCATTCACCTACGAAGATTACAGAAAGCTCCGTTCCTCCACGGGAATGCATGCTGGTGAAGCTCTACAACTTGTACGCCTCAAAACATGCTCCTAAAGGACTCTCAGACAGAGTCCTGGTTTGCAAATTAAGGTCTATTATTATATTATGACAGGCTAATTGTTCAATGAACCATCAATCTGAAAGATGAACATGGAGCATCGCCAAAAGCCTATTAAGGGAAGCACAATTAGCCAAGTAATAACGACTAATGACCTGGACTGTTTCGAATGAACTGGTTTAGTTCATTCCATGCCATTTCCCAATACTTTTATGATATAAAATTATAATCCTCTGTTTGTATTTTTATAATTACAGAACAAGGGCCTGATCAGATAATTGTTCTCCCTTTGGCCAGTTCTCTGTGGATTATATACCGAAAGGTCAACTTGTATGGTGACCATTCAATGTACTTATCAGGCTTTCCTTTTAGGCATCTTTGGATACCATTCTGTTGAGAATCCGAAACACATGCACAGACCATCTCCAGAAGGCCATTTAAATTTAGAGATGCATCCTTAGCAAAGTAATATAGAATCTTTGGCAGGATAACCTTCGTCCTCTTGTCAATGGAGACACGAGCTTGAATAAACTCTTCTTTGGCGAGATTGAGCTCTTGAAATACACTCTTTGCCGTGTAGACTCGAACCTACAAGTTATAATCATCTAAGAACCTTTAGTTTTATAAGTGGGTGCCTCTTCCATTCAAGCAATATAGAAAATTCGACAAGAACTTGAAATTAAAATGTGTTTGACTGGTTCTATCAACTGATAATAACGTAACTAGTTGCTAGGCCTGAACGGCTGAGCTCATACCGCAGGATCAGAGTATGCTCCTGAACAAAGTGCAAAATGAACAAGTGGCTCTGGGTAATCAAGGGCATAAGTATGTCTGCCATTCCCAGTCCGGAGCTTTCTTCCTGGCAAGAAAAATGTCTGTAGCCACTGCATTCATGTTTTGTAAGAAAAGTGTCAGAAGATCATACCAGGTTGAGAGGATGATTAGGTTGGTTTCAAGCAGAATAGGCAATTATGCATCAACAAACTTGCACTTTATATTTTTTATTCTTTTTATATAGTGTTAATTAAGAAAAAGATCATAATATTTACATTCAACTTTTAATTTTACAAAGAAAATTGATTTTCAGAACGATTTGTGTGCATATGCATGTGAGGCCTTAACTAAGAAGCATACCGATGCTGAATGGCGCTGACAGCATCCTAGAATGGTGCTTTGTATAATATAAGCATTGATGGAATGACCCCCCACATTATAAGCTGCCTGAAGATCAGCATTTTCAAACACTAAACAAATATAAGAGCTTATCTATTTACAGAAGAACTTTCATTATGAGCAGAAAATGAGCAACCCAGTTATTACCTTCAGAATGACAGATGTATTTCTCATGCGATTATGAATTCCATATGCTAAATATGCCTGCAAAAAGTCTCCTACAAATTGTTATAATGGAAAATATACTACAAGAAATAACCAAAACCAGCTGTATATCTAGACTTGTGACAAATAATATGTATATGTACGTTTCTTTCAAATATATATATAATATTGTACGGACCCGCATCCTTGCACCTGCACCTGTTTCGTGCAACTAAGGTCCAATCTCATCACACTATTTGCAGCCATACTTTTTCTGTGACTAAAAGTGTCTAAATGCCATTGGTACCAATAGAGCACTTATATCTTTCCAATGAGCCCAATATTACGCAATTCAAACATGAATTGAGTTCAAGATGAAATATGAACGAGATGTAGAACTATGAAAAGATTATTGGTTTGGTTCTATGTAACAAGGACACTCCATTTTCTAAGAATTTACCGTGTCGGACACCTTGCCATATTCACGTGTCGGACACACGCCGACACACCTTGTCAAACAAATCTCAATTTATTCAAAATTTTTGTATTCGACTATTATTTTTGTATGATTTATGTGATTTTAATGTAATTTAGAAACATTCTTTCTATATTGCTTGCTTAACATGAGAGTATTTAAAAAATATATCTTCCAGCATAAAGAATAAACTGAACAGACGTGTCGACATGTTGGGTTTGTGGGGGTCAGCGTGTTTGACACTCTATATCCGTGTCAAAAAATAACAAATGTGTCTGTGTCCGTGTCCTTGTTACATAGTTTTTGGTTTGTTTATTTTCTTGAGAGTTGAACAAATGAAGATTTAACAAGTCTCTGGGTGTTATGTTAGTATAGGATTATTTTCAAAAAACGTTTGCTTTTTAGTAAAAGTCCTACGTCCTCTTCCTAGAAGTTTCTTTAATTATCCAGCTAGTTGTTTTATTTGAGTATGTAAAAATTTGAGTAATGTTGGGTTTAGCAATGCATTTTACTTTAATTCAATGAATAAGTTGTTCTAGAAATTTCTTCGTTTAATTATATAACGGGAATGTGTGGCGTAAAAGACAATTGTTTATTCGAATGGAAAATGATTTTCTTTAGAGAAAAATGATTCTTCTTTAGTTCAGAAACTGATTTTCAGAAGATTAGGTGGATGCTATGCTTATGCAAGGTGTGACCCTTCGTATGTGATTATTGGAACACTAATCAACCCTAATCAACAAGTTCTCTTTACATTCAATTAAGCTTCTATTTCACTATTGCCTTCATCCTACTTTTCATCTCCTAGGAGGCACTCTTGAATGGTGGGTCCCTACATCCACATGTGCTGCGTGCCCTGATTTTATTGGAACTGCTATACAGTGTGCCTCGGGTGCACTGTGAACTTGAGGCTCCCTACAATCCATGCTGCACATCTGGTGTGCACATTGATCCTGACTCCTGGGCAAGGTTTAAAATATCGGTCTCATTCAACATCTCAGAAAGTTGTCAGAATGAGATGTCTCGAACGAGAAGGAATGACATATTAAGAAAATAATGATACATATCAATATGCAAAGATATGATGATACGTTAAACTAACAACTTTTAATGTATGATGCCCGGATACAGGATGTGGGGATACGACTCGATATTTTCTAAAATCTAAGACACGGATACGGGTACGAGTATCCATTCGATTTTTCTTAAATTTAAGATTCATATATGATTTATCTTATCTGATATGTTAGCAATAATTTATGACATGCTTACTTTATAATTGAGTTTGTTATTCTAAATGCACAACAAGCAGCATTGAACTTTGTTTTTGAAGTCTCTTGTGAAAGATTTGTAGTTCAAATGAATGAAGAATACAATGAACAGATGAACTTTTCATTTTCTCTAATTTTTATGTTAGAAAGATCGAAAGGTAAATACTCAGATATGTTTTCAACCGTATCCTAAAGTATTCGTGTTGTGTCCCGTGTCCATGTCGTGACAATACTGGTACGATGGCCATGTACAGGTATCCAGGTATCATAGCTTTTAATGCTTAATTAAGCTAAATATATGATGTTCAGTGAAATAATATTATTTTCTATAACACGTACTATAAAGACTTGATTTTACATAATTAACTAAATTAATTTTATGGTACAAGACAATAATCCCAATGTATAGTCTTGAGTGTACATGCACCTTGGGTGCACTGTATAGAAAACAATTCTGGTTATAGATAAAATTGCCCGTCTATAGTACTCTAACTATAGATTTCCTGTCAACTTAAATCAGATGAGGGACTCAACTTCTGAAAGACATACATGCATCACCAGAGCATTGTGAATGTTGATCCAGAATGCAAGCTTCTCTTCGCGCGTCATCTTTCTTAAGTCAACCTTCTCGAGACGTTGAACCAATGACCTACAAAAGAAGAAAGTTCATCATCCTAGGATTTGTGTTTAGCACAGATGAGATGCTTTGGATGAATTATCAACCTTTTCCTTTTGCAAATATAGAAGGTGTTGCCACTTCAATTTCTTAAATTTGCTTATTCTTATGAAACACCACAATAGGATAATAAACTCAACCTGAAGGTGAGTGAGATTACTGAACCCTCTAAGATAACATAGTTAAACACTATAGTAACTTCATGATCCATGAGAAAAAGGAATACCTGAAATTTTGCATGTATTAGCAGCATATTAAACAATTTCCTTGTGTTAATATAGAAAGTCTTTGCCACTTAAATTTCTTAAAATTTACTTATTCTTATGAACCACTACAATTGGTAAAATGGGATAATAAACTCAACCTCAAGTTAAGGTTAACAAATTCTCCCAGATAAAACAGTTAAACATGCTAAATAACTTTATGAATTATAATCCAGGTGAACATGGAATACCTGAAATTTTGCAGCATTGTAGCAGCATACTTAAACCTATCATCATCCACACATATTTGCATAACTTCTACCAATGCAGCATATGGTAAGATGGGATAATAAACTCACTACAATTGGTAAGATGGGATAATAAACTCAACCTCAAGTTAAGGTTAACAAATTCTCCCAGATAAAACAGTTAAACATGCTAAATAACTTTATGAATTATAATCCAGGTGAACATGGAATACCTGAAATTTTGCAGCATTGTAGCAGCATACTTAAACCTATCATCATCCACACATATTTGTGTAACTTCTACCAATGCAGCATATGGTCCAGTCTTCTCATTCAAGTCTTCAGGTTGACAAGGACTCACTGTAGCTTCCTCTTTGCACCTAGGACTCCAATTATCATGAAGATCTTGAGGAGAAAGTGTACTTGATGAGGACAAGGACGAAATAGGAGTAGCTGACAAGCTTATATGGGGTAGAGGGGGATTGGCAAGTCTGCAGTAAATAGCAGACATGCATCTGACAATGTCTTCAGAAAGTTTATCGGGTGTCTCAGGGACCTGATCAATGAGAGAAGCACCAAGGTGATCAGCGAGGCTGCGTAGACCTGAATCAGCATTCTCTGGATCCTGCAAAAGTCCCTCATAAACACTTTACAAAAGTTGGACAAACTTTGTTATAATAAAAGGAAAATTCATGAAAAAATAATACCATTAAGGGGCGAAAAAAGGTAATAATTTGGGAAGAAAACAAGCACTCATCATTTACTTTTATTGATGAAACAGATAAAGGGAAAATAGATCATAGATATGTTTAAAGAAACGAGGAAAGAGGAATAAACTATATCCCCTTTAAAAGCTAAAACTTAAAAGTAGAAAAAAAATTCATATTTGTTGAAGGAATCATAAAATTTGAGCTTCTTTTAAGCCTCAAGATGGAACTACAAGGCTCGAAGTGTAAGACTCATTAGCTTATCTAAATCAAGGACTGGAAAATTTGTCACATACAATTATGTGATAATATATTAAAGGATTCATTATAAGAAAAATATTAGTTCATAAGCAGAACAGACCTAGAAAAACGTACCTAATTTGATAGAAATATTTAAACTACGTAAACAAGAAAACAGATGGGTATTTGTTTACCTTCAAAATAAAATTGAGGAATGGAAAATATGAAACAACTATATTACTAAATACAAGGTCAAGGTTAGAATTCATACCCTTTTAGATATTTCTTTAGGAGGTGGAGGGTATATGTGATTATCTGAACCAGCTGAACCACGTGCAGGGGAAGTTAGGTTATGCTGGCTTCTACCACTTCTCCACATGCATATATCCTCATGGCAACAAGATTGATTCATAACATCTGGCAATGGTGATCCAGTCTTACATTGCAGATGAGATCTAGAGCCTTTGTCCATGACAGTAGAAGGTAAGGTGGCGAGATGGTGTTCAAAAGCTCTCTGATAGAGTGAAAGAAGATACCGTTCCAAATGCATAACTTCCACCTCAAGGACCGCAATCTCCTTGATCAGTTCTGCAGTGGACTGCATTCCACAGCCTAAGGGTTAAAATTGCAACAACACGAAACAAAGCTAGAAAAGAATTGCATTAGAACATTAGACTTGGAATCTCTAACGAACAAATGAACATAATAAGATCAAGTTTTTTGGGGTACATAGTTGAGTTTCGTTAGGTATTCTAAAATCTGAACTACCACCTTAACTCTGAATAGAGCCTTGATCAAGCCAATCGGAAATTCAAGTACCATATCAAGAAAAAAAAAAAAAATCGGTACTCAATTGAATTCGGTTGGGTAATACCTCCTTAACTCTGCGCAGAGATTTGATCGAGCAAATTAGAAATGGAGAGTTTACCGTCTCACTTGAGTTTTTCAACCTTATTAATGAGCACTTAATAAGAATGTCCATTTTGTGAGTTCTGCCTTGAACTCCATGCCTGACCTCTTTAAAAATTCAATGCACTTAATTCTGGTTTGGGGCACAGGATTGGATGACGGATTTTTCTGCTTCAGGCTCTTATTGGAATATCTAGATAGTTCTTCTAGAACAATATGTTAAATAGATACTTTAGACAAATTATTTCACCTATTCAACAGTGTGCTTTACTCATCTGCTTTCCAGTGCTAATAGACTACTTTTTGCTGCTCCCTGAGTAGGAGACTGCTCATAATGCCTATCTGCAGTTATAATCCAAATCTCTATTTTGCAACACCTATAAATACAAAATACAGGAAAGAAATGAAGAAATTTAGAAAGGACTCACCCCTTTCTTGTGGCTCTGAAGTGATCAAATCAAGAAGCAACTATGTCAGTTTCAACCGTTTGTTAACTTTATTTAGACTTAAGCAAACGAAGATTAGTCTCAAGCACACGTGCATGAAGTATAGAGACCAAAGTATCCCAGTTTGATTTAAGATAAAATTTTTGAAATGAAACTTCACTCAAATAATTCGAGATATGCACTGGGTTTGTATTGATGGGTTTGACCATATTAATTCATGAAACGTAAGTATGAGTGCAAGGTTCTACCAAACGCCTAGACCTATCATATGCACATACATACATAATAGGTCAGGATTCTGATTGTTTTTCTAAATGACAACAGGGAGGATGTAAAAAATGGAGCGACCTTTGATATTGGAATGCCAGTTGAAGGAATGACGGTGTTTGAGCTACACCCCAATGCCTTCTCCAGAACCATGTGCAAGGAAGACTGATCATGCCATGTTTTCTCAAGATGCGCAATCTGCATGTCAAAAGATACAGGGCAACAAACTGAATAAAGATGCTGAGGTCAAGAACTTAATTACTTGGTATGAAAAATGTTCAGTTTAAAGTCCTGCCCAACCCCAGCTTACACCGAAAAAAAGAAAGAAAACTCAAAGCCCTTGTAAAATAACAATTAACAAGCTTTCAGGTAACAACTAGGCCCTTATTTATAACTCAAAAAGTACACCACCATCAAAGACAATGATTTTACTATCTACAAAATGTCAAAACTTTTTCTGTTGTTTTTTATGGGATTTATTGATCAAGCAGCGTCACTGCTGTGATGCATTCAGTCAACAAATTGAGATCTTGACTCCATAAATCCATAACTATGGACTATATAATATATTTTACTCTTAGGAATTCTGTAATGGCCCCGAATATGGATTAAACTTGTGGTTTTGCACACAGACTCGTTTGGAGCTGATACCGGTACAAGTCTTATACAAATTCAGGCAAGTCAGAAATGTGGAATTGAGAGTTTATCAGACTCAGGTTGACCTGGATTCCCTCATGCTGACTCAGCTGATTTGGTCAGTACAAGGAGTAGCTATGACAACATGTTGTCTATCTTCCAATATGTTATTTTACAGCATTCTCTCAAACATACTGACCAGTATTGCCCACAATTTCAAGTATTGTCTGTAGACGTGCTTCGTTTTGCATGTGTTTTTCTAAACATGAAAGGAACTAACAATTGGCAAGGCCTCAGTATTGTTAAAAAACATATGAAGCCTTGGAAGGGACAGATTTTGGAGGAGAAATGTTAAATTGATTTATTCAACCACTTAGGGTATATGGAAAGCTATGAAATGATTTCCTTACTTCATGTTCAGGTAAAGGAACAGAGACCTGACCTTCCTGCTGCCAATTGGTACAGGAGTTCTTCAATCATAAGTATATTCAAGTCTCACATTTGAGTGTTAGATTGCCCAATTTACGGTTATCAGGATAATATGGATCACTTGATGTATTGCTCAGTTTGGATTATCAAAATTCTTTTGAGCAAGGCCCAAGAAGGAAGGACATACATCTTTTGATTGCCACAAATTTTATGTAAAACACTAGCAACTCAGTGAGTATTAATTTGAACATACAAAGGAAGAAAGGGTTAGATTGCTTACAGAACCGGAATGGTAGGATAGTCGAGGTGACATGTTTAGTATATCATTGTGCAATCCATTTTCAGGAACACTGCAAATAGAATGACAACAACAAAATGAACAACTTTAAGCATGTATATTAATTAAAAGCAGACAGTTTTGAAGTACTCAATCCTGTGGTGAAGGTTATTAATCAATAAGAACCCTTGGTTGAGGACCTAATCTCTTTTGGGAGAAAGAGGTCCTAAGGAGCTCTAAGATAGTATTGCACTGCCATCAGAGGTACCTAATTTTCCAAATGTGAGAGCTAAAACTTTGCTTTCAATTTGAATTTTTTTCACAGCTAAAACAAACAAAAAAATGCTCCTACAAACTTTAATTCTCTTATATCCTACACTGCACTGCTCACCTCGGCAAACTCCTGTATGGGGAAGAAGTAGAAGAAGGACAACAAGAAGAAGATGAACGAAAATCAACTTGCAGCATCGTCCCTATAAAAATGAACAGGAAACTGTGGGCCACAAATGAAAATGACATTTGAAGTGGAAAGGAAGGGAGAGAAGCATTACCTGAAGTCAAATGCCAAACAATCTAAACAACCCACTCGAATGTATATACAAGATGGACTTGAATCTCTAGAAAGAAAGCTTCATTGCCTGCATATGTCGTCTGAGAGAAGGATTAAGAAATCAAAGAAAAACTCAAGAAACTGGCATTGCCAAATACAGGAAGAAGTAGTATCCACAAAAACAATCAGAGAGGCTCTAAGAGGCTTCCAAACAACAAAACCTCTGGAGAAACAGGTGACCCACCAAAAAACAATGGAGTGAGTGTCGACTATTTTCTATAAGGAACTAATCTGATATCTAACGGGTTTCAGAAAAAAAAAATGAAGAAAGAGATGGTCCAACAAGAAAAGTTGATCAGGGTATTAATTATTTCAGAGAGAGGGACTGTTACTGCGTTGAAAAATCATTTAAGATACAAATCTATAGATTAGGTAGATAGAAGTAAGCAGTTATGATAATGACACGAGAAGGGGAGCAGGTATTTCTGCTCTGCCAAACGCAAACACAAAAACAAAAACAAAAACAAACCCATCTCAAATATTATATGGGAAATGCTCTGATCCCACAACCAAAAGCAATCTCCAGTTGAAATGAGAGCCGCTTAGTAAGACAATTAAATCATGAAAAATTTTACCAGGTTAAATTATGAAATTCTCTAATTGGTCGACTTGAATTTCTAAGAAGCTGTCTATAATAAAAGATGAAGTATTTCAGGAAAGTAATTACATAAACATGACTTCATACGTTACACTGTGACAGTAAAAACCAGATGGGCGTTACAGATTTCCCAAGAAGGAAATGGATCTAAATGTCTGACAGATTTTTTTTTTCTTTATTTCCCGTGTCTTACACCCTTAGATCAGGATGCCCTGGTCAAGACAAGTTGAGAAGCTTGATTGTTGGGGTCAATAATACAGGTGAGATGTATTTGGTGACTCCATCAATAATACAGGTGAGATGTATTTGTGACTCCATCGTCATTGATCGGTATAGCTTCTCTGACTGGGAGCAGAGGTAAGAGTTATTATGAACATTGACAACTAGGTATGAGCTTATACGCATGCAGAGGACCCACCAAATGGTCCATCAAAGGCATTGGTGTCCGTGATCATCACCATGTTCCCTGTTATTGTGCTTATTAGTACTTAAGCTCTGTAAAAAACGAATCTTGCTCGTAAATGTCCATAAAAGTTTTCCAGAATGGCATACAAGTCCTTATCAAGAAAAGTTTTATGTGGTCACCGTACTGGATCTGATGACGGATTTACCATTCACAAGATCATCCAAGACGCCACAAGGTAACAACTATAGGAACAGGCAATTTATACCTTTTGGATTGTTGACCACGATGGAAGTCACATTTGACCATGAAATCATGACTCTCAAGCCAACGGCTCTGATTACCATCCAATGTAAAACCAGAGTTATGGGATCAATTGATGAACTGGGGAATGAGTAATAAGATCTGAAGTTTCTCTAAAAGACCACATGTGGTATCCGGTCAAAGATTCTTCAACACAAGCAATTCATGGTGTTAGATTCAGAAGTACAGTGTTTGCAGAAGCACCATGGAAAACCCCGATTAAATTATTTAAACACTTATTTCGCCATCAAATTACCCCTTCTTTTTACCAACAAAACGTATGGAGTTCCTCGCAATTTACACCTTCAGAAGTTCGCCCACAATACAAAACTCAGAGACTCAGACGAGAGGAGAAAATCAAAGAAAAAAATCGAATTCGCAAATTGCAGAGAGAGAGAGAGAGTGAGAGGAAAGAACCTCTGCAGGAGTGTCGACCGATTTTTCTTTGTTTGGTGTGTGTTCCTGGTGAGGTTTCCCGAGGTGGCCTGGAATCGGACAAATTGTGTCGTCTTTTAAGACTCGTTGGCCTAAGCGACCACTGAAGGAGTGGAAGCGATAACTTGGCTGCGACATCGCTGAAAACGCGCAAAGGGTTTTGTTTCTCTTCGATTGGAAGGTGAGGTTGCGACAAAGGAACCTTCTTCGGATATCGAGTGAGTTGGTGAAAACAGAGATGAAACCCCCAACTGATTATTACGTAATGCCTGCAAAATCGAAGCTTTGGCTGCACATTTACTTAGGGTTTTGATTCAATTAGAGCGGGAGAGACAAAGAAAGGGGATTTTGGAATTTGGATTGTAGAGGAGGGAAATTAGAAGAAGTTAAGTCTGCGAAAGTCTATAGTTGCGGGTTTTGAATGTGAAAGCATTTGGAGGAACAATGGCGTAAAATTATAACATACACTTTATAAAATTATAGGGTCAGGTATTTTCTCACAAAAAAATCGTCGGGGGCCAATCATGGGTCGCCGTCTTGGTACAACCATTTTGGTGGACCCACATAGAAGATGAACAATGGCTGATTTTTGGTGAGGATGATCTCCTCACCATATAGATCACCCCAACAAAAAATCAGCCCATTCTGAAATTTCTAACCCCATCAAATGTGGTTTTTACACGTAAAAAATAGACGGTCCATAATTCTTCAACTTCTTAACCAGTCTACGAATATTGGAATGATTTGAATTTTTGTGAGGAGGATCTCCTCACCATAGAGATCATCCTCACCAAAAATCAGCCATTGATTCATCTTTTATGTGGGTCCACCAAAATGGTTGTCAAAAATACTTGTCCCACCCACCCCCACCCCCACCATCCCGAAGTTTTGAAATCGGATGATTTTTGGTGAGATGATCTCTCAAAAATTCAAACTGATATTCATAGCATGGTTTATCAGTCGAAGAATTATGGACAGTCTATTTTTAGTGTTAACTTGAAACCCACGTTTATTGGTGTTAGAAATTTCTGAATGGGCTGATTTTTTTGTAAGGGTAGTCAACATCGTGAGGAGATCATCCTCACCAAAAATCAGCCATTGATATTGTGGGTGATAAAATATGGACTATACACGTGGCAGTCTCGGATGACGACACATGGACTCTCGGACCTAAGTTCCTAAAGAATATGCTGGTTTGATGCGTATTCTTGGAAACTTTGGGCCTCATCCTTCATTGGTCTTGGCGGTCTTAGACCTCGTTGGTTCATTTACCGCTGTGAAACTTCGGACCTCATCCTTCATTGGCCTCGGCGGTCTCAGACCTCATTGGTTCATTTACCTCTGTGGTCTCGGGGTATTCTGCTATTAGGTATCAGAGTTAAGTTTGTGGACATCAGAGACCTCTAGAATAATGACGTGTGTACTCTTGCATTATAATAAACAAAACCGAGAGTAAGAATCATTCAAAGTTATATGACCAATATTCACATAAGTCATTCTCGATAATCTGAAACACCACTCTGGTATTCTTGGATCACTCGATGTTCCTGAACATCTTAAGGTGACTAATTCGGTTAGACACTTGGAGAGGTTTGTATATAAAATATCTCACCAGAAAGACTATAAATAGGAGGTACTAGCTACAGTGAAAGGTACGCAATCTAAGATAATTAGACTTGATTAGTAAAGTATACTGACTTAAGCATTGGAGGCTCATTTAGTGGGATTCCACCATCTGAGTTATTCAAGGATTACTCTCGGTATCCTTGGGCTACTCTCGGTATCCTCGGACTTATAGTCAGAACACCTCAGGCCTTGCTCTCGGATACCTCGGATCCAACATCATTGGTAGTCGGGAACAACATTATCGAGGCCTCATCATCAAGTTCGTGGGAAACGTGTATCTCAAGGGCGTGTGGGATTAGTCCCCGTGGATATATCTTCCATGTGGGTAGACCAAAATTGTGGGTGAAATTGTGTGTGAAAATGTGTGTCGGATGAGCCTGACCCCAAAATTATAATACACACCTTCCATGAATTGAGATTAATCAACGATACTCTAAAAATAGACATGTGGATCACTCATGTGTGGGTCCCACACACCTTATCAATCAAATATCAAGTGGATTCAATTTGCCACCTGATCCCCACGTGTCATATGATCCACCATCAGGTAGACCCTACGTGCTAAGTGGGCCCCACATGCTAGCTCTTTGTATACCAAGGTCTCGCATGATATGTGGGCCCAAAGATTATGTGGGTCGCATGTGCCACGTGGTCCCCACATGTCATTGATCAGAATATCATATGGCCCCACATGTTAAGTAGGATCCCATATGCCATGTGTCAGTATAATGCGGTGTGACACGTATGCATATACACTGAATCAGAATTATGCAGAGTAAGACTTGCTTGACCAAGCTACATGACCACCCACAATATAAGGCACGTGGCAATTTATTAGAGGACACTAACCGTATAGGTGCTTGGCCAATCCTTAGGTGGACCTAAAAACCCAAAATCAACCTGATGAGTGATTTCTAAGCGTTAGTTGAAGTCATTTTCGTTGGTTGATTTTAACCGTAGGAATTTGAGTACGTATTATTTACCATTATTTCCGTACAAATATCCAAAGGTTTGAAATCACTAATCAGGCTGATTTTTGGTTGTAGGTCCACTTACTGATTGGTCAAACATCTATACGGTCAGTTTCCTCTAATAAATTGCCACGTGGCTTATATCGTTGTGCGGTCAGGCAAGTCTTACTCGTATTATGCATATTGAATGTGTACAAAATATGCACATCTCGATTATCGGGACAAAGTCATGAATGCGCTCAACTTGATCCAACCAAATGCCAGCTAATTTTAACGACGCTAATGCCCCCTAAGCTTCCTTTGTAACGAAATATGGGGGAAGATTTCATATATCATTGTGCATTTCATTACGAGACCTCTATACTTGGGTTCAGCAAATGATTTTAAGTTTTAACCATATGATAAGTCTCAGCATTTCATAGTGATTGGGATTTCGAGACAAAAGATGATGTGATGATCTAAGGTCCAACATCATATATGGATTATGGACCCTACCAACTCCTATTATGATGACACATGTCACAACATTCTATTTCCATTTGGGTCAGTAGGAAATAGTTCAAGCCTAGCCTTCAAGGTGCCATCTAACTGAAACCCCTACTTGGGTACTTGTATGTTCTTCTCAAACACAATCTCGAGTTGGCTTGGCTTTCTTGGAGCCAATGCTAAAGGCTTTACACCCGAGGTCCCTTCAACTTATTTGCCAAACTCAGCTTCAAATAGTCAAGTGGGATTCTATCATTATTTGCCGGTACTCTGATCCAACGGCTAGAAATCCTCAATCATGCCGACTTTTGGTCTATACGTCCTCACCCACGCCCGTCTCTCGATACAAGTTGAGGCCTAAGACGAAAGCTCTATATAAGGCCCCTTTTTTTTATTTTTTTATATTTAATATATATGTTATTAATTATAAAACTAATTAAACTCTACATTATGAAAAATCTTTATATTAGAAACTATTCTTCATAATCAAAAATTACGGAAAAAATTTAGATGCAGAGGCATGGCCCTACATAGATTATTTTTTGGGCCCAATAATTACGTGGATGTTCAGCCTGCCTAATGGTGGATAAACAGTAAAAATCATCTTGATTGATGATTTTTTAACCATTAGATTTACTACCCAAAAAAATGTCATGTCCTAAAAAGTACTAAAAATCTATGGCTAGAGATAATCAATCAGGTTGATTTTTGGTTTGCAACTTTGTATATCCAATAAGGGTGGGTTAAAATTCCATTTGTTTAGTTGGACCTGGGCTGGGGGCCTTAGCCACCGCCTAAATGGCCTTAAGGTAGAGCCGGCCCTGCGTCCACCTAGGGCCGGGCCAAACATCCATACTGCTCTCAGTGGTTTCAAATAGTGTCCACATGGCTCATCCAGATGTCATTGCATATTTTGCTCAATACATCGTTGTGCAAAAGTGGACTCACCCAAGTGCTCACACGCATACACAAACATAAAGAATTGACATGGCATATATATATATAGAGAGAGAGAGAGAGAGAGACCTTTACGTTTAAAATTGAAGGTCCGGATCTAAAATAGGTTATGAAACCTGTAGGTAAGATAGAATCAAGGTCGACGCTAAGGGTACATGTTGGATGCAATGTTAGTTCAGTTTCAGCGACTGAACTAAGTGCTCTGCTCAGCAAAAATGAACTCTCCATTATACAAACCAAGGTTTAAAAGGGGCCGTTATAACGGTACAATGGACTGGGGGCGTTACCATTTTTTCCGCTGTTATAACGACTTGTAATGCCCAGGCCAAAAACGGAAAATAACATAAATAATGGAAAAAAAAATAAAAAAACAGTAAAGTAGCTCTGGAATTCGAAATTTGAAATATTAATTTCAGATTTTCAGTAACGAGAAAAAACAAAAAATAACAAAAATAACAGCCATTTTTTTCACAGAATTTTTCAGAAAATAACAGTCGGTTATTTTGGTTATAATGGAAAACACGGCCATTGTAACGAAAATAACGGCTGTTTTTTTCTGGGCGTTTTAATAGTACATAACGTAACTGGGGAGGTCCAAATCCATTATAAGGCCGTTATTTTCATTATCCATTGTTTTCGTTATAACGGTCGGTTTCTAAACCATGGTACAAACTACAATGGACTATAATGCGAAGTTATTATTACTTCATCAACATGAGCCCATTTTTGCTGAGCAGCAGCGATTAGTTTCAAGCAAGGTTTAAAAAACGGCCGTTATAACGAAAATAACGGCCTTTATAACGGATTCGGACTTACCCTGTTATGTTATGGACCGTTAAAACGCCCAGAAAATAACAGTTGTTATTTTTCCGTTATAACGAAAATAACGACCGTTATTTTCTAGAAAATTTTGTGAAAAAAAACGGCCGTTATTTTCTGTTATTTTCTATTTTTGAAATTTTGAAATTCAAATTTTAAAATTCAAAATTTGAATTTCAGCTCCATTTTTTTCATTTTTTTTTCGTTTTTGCCCCTGAGCATTTTTTTTCGTTATAATGGAAAAAACGGTAACGCCCCAGTCCGTTATAACGGTCCCCTTTAAACCTTGGTTTCAAGGGCGAAGCCAAGCAGCTCTGCACTGACATGTACCCTTGACAACCTTGTTTCTAATTTATTTTTTAGAAATAGTGTTTTCAGAGGTACATGTGGGATGCAAGCCGCTTAGGCTGAAGCTAAATACTGCTTAACAAAATTGAACTCCCAATAGTACAAATCAAGGTTTAAAAAATGGCCGATATAAAAAATAATGGCCGTTATAACAGATTCGGACCTACCCCGTTACATTATGGACCGTTAAAACGCCCAGAAAATAACGGCCGTTATAACGAAAATAACGACCGTTATTTTCTGTTATATTCCGTTTTTGAAAATTTGAAATTCAAATTTTGAAATTCAAAATTTGAATTTCAGTGCCATTTTTTCATTTTTTTTCGTTTTTCCGTTATTTTCCCGTTTTTTTTTTCCCCTAAGCGTTTTTTTCGTTATAACAGCCGTTATAACGGAACAAACGGTAATGCCCCCAGTCCGTTTTACCGTTATAACGGTCCCCTTTAAACCTTGGTACAAACTAGCTAGTTACAGTCTATCAAACTGCGAGTCATGCTACCCCACGGATGACCAGACAAAAATATATGCGGTTGATGCCATTGACCGTTGATTCAAGAGATCCAGACTCCACGATGCTACAACTATTTAATCCTTTGCAGTTGTTGCCTGGTGGACCATGGATCTCTTGAATCCAATGGTCAATAGCACATCTTTCTGTCCGCTTACTGGTACATGTGTTACAAGGCGAGAAAATTTTGGTGCTAAAAAACGCAGCTAACACCTCCAAAACACACCACATAGCAAAGAAGACAACTCAACAGCATGGGATCGCGACTCTCTCAAGGTTTGGAGACAGGAAAATGACAGCGTTGTCTCTGTACTGTAATATCGTCGTCCTTTGGTCCAGACCATTGGATTTTTTTTTGAAATTGTGATGTGGATCCTGACGCCCATTAGCAATTTAGTCTTTGGACCTAATTAGGATGACACATTTGACAATAGGGATGACGGCCACTTGGGGGGTGATGGCAACACTACCCTTGAAGGTATCATTCACCCGACAAAAAAAACACAAGTTAACAGAAGGGTATTTTTGACATACCCCAATTTATTCGTTGAAATTTGACAAAAAAATAAAGGAGACATACACATACCCCACAAATTGAAATAGCTGATCTCCCCGTAACTCACTCCACCGTCTATAATGGTACAAATTGACTAATGAATTTTTTTTCATTACTATTGCATTCATTTGTAATGCAATACCAACCAATCAGCTAAACTTCATTAATTTGCATATGTAGGTGATGCAATTGCAAATGAATGCAATGCAACTTACCTTATTTGCACCAGAGTGCAAAATGCATCCAAACAGGGCCTAAAGGTCTCTCGTAGATCAATTACCCGGAAGTTGCTGAAAATTCTAGAAAAAGCAAGAGTTGATTAGAAAAACTATGTATGGTGAACACTAAAAGTCTTGGACCAATCTTGTACACAATTGCACAAAAGAACACTAGAAGTCTACTTCCACCAATTTTGTACACACTTGCACAATAGAGTTGCACAGCTAGAAGCTTCCTGACCGTTGGATGTAAGCCACGTTGTGCATTCTAGTCCATAGCCTTGCAACAAAAATTAGTTTGATCGGATTATTTTAACCATCCACTGTCTGCATGGATATATATCTTTAAAAACCACTTCTTGGTGTATATACAAAAAGAAAAAAAAAATGAAAAAAGCTCAGTTCATTGATGATTTATAGCCATTGAATTTAGCATAAAACATACATGCTTGAATTCAACAGCTAAAATCACTCCTAAAAAATGGATAAACTCTAGGAAAAATTACTTTTAAGTCTATATTTAAAAAATACCGACCATTATTTATCCTTTACAAAACTATGGACACTTTGGTTTAATTGTTTGCCCATTAAGACCTTTTTTTTAAAATGCCCATACTTCCCTTTAACTAATGTCAATTTGAATGGAGGTTTGACGGGCGCACAAAAGTACGTCAATTTTGTTCAGCTCTTTCCACAATTTTCTTGCTTTGCAACTTTTTTCTCTCAATTTTCTTGCTCTACAGTTCTTTCCTTCCATTTCCTTCCTCTATAGCTCTTTGCAACTCATTTATACTCCATTCAAGGTGAAGAAAGACAAATGTGATTCCAATTTGAAAGATTTCCTTCCAGTCATCTATTTTATAGCATTTCAATTATCTTCCGCAGCTCTTTGTAGTTTGTCTATATGCCATTGAAGGCGAATAAAGAAGGCAACACTGGTTTTAAGGGTTAGTTAAAAAAGAAGAATGTGAAGAAAGAAGAAGATGATTATCACTTTCATTTTCGTTAAGCAATAATCTTAAAAGAAGAAGCTGAAGAAGATGATTATCACTTTCATTTTTTCTAAACAATAATCGTCTCTCAAATTTTAGTAATGATATTCACGAAATTGGTTGAACTAGGACCATTTTTCCAAAACTGATTGAATCAGTACCATTTTCACCAAACTGGTTGACTCAGTACTATTTTCAAGATGTCTGTCTCTGTTTCTAGTTTGAGTATTGAGCTCAACTTAGTTGAAACACTAACACAGTTAGACTATACTAAAAAGATGATGAGAAAATGTATTTCAACGAAGAAGAACCCGTGTAACAATGGTGAAAACAAATAATTTTTTTTTCTAAAATATCGTTCAACTTGGTTGAACCAATATATTTTCATAAAGTCGATATTTGTTCTTAGGTTGAGTATTGAACTCAACTTGATTGAACTGATAATACAGTGAGACAATAATGAAGAGGTGATGTGAAAATATCTCTACAAAAGGAACTTTTGTAACAATGGTGAAACATATTTTTTTTTTCAAAGAAACCACTGAACTTGGTTGAATTAGTATCATTTTCATGAAACCTATATTCATTTTCGATTTGAGTTTGAGCACAATTTAGTTGAATCACTAACAAAATTAGATGATAATTAAGCGAAGATGAGAAAATGCACAATGAAGATAACCCCTGTAACAATAGTGAAACAGACAAAATTCTGTCAAAAGAATCGCTCAACTTGGTTGAACTAATACCATTTTCACAAAGTTGATATTTTATTTTCAGTTTGAATACTTAACCTTAAAACCTACAAGCAAAGTTTCATCTCTTTAACTGTTTCTCTTTTATAAGGCACATTTGAAACTTCGTTTCACTCTCAATACTTTCTCTATTCCTCTAACCATTTTTAAGTCGGTATTTCATTTCAAGTTTGAGTGGTGAAATAGATGTCAAAAGTATTTTAAAAGGATTAAGTCTTCAACCGTCGTGAACGATGAATTGTACCTTTGTCAGTCAATGATGAGGGCATTATCGTCTTTTCATTCTGATTTTAAATATATTTAACATCAAAAGTAACCAAATAAGATTTATTGGTCCATACTTTGATAAAACAATATTAATTGGGATCGAAAATTTTTCTACGGCTTGAATAGTCGAGTCGTGCGTACACTACGAACTTTTTGATACTTTTCGCTAAAATCTAATGGCTAGAGATAAATAATTAAGGTGATTTTTGGTTGTATATATCCATAAGAGGGTGGGCTAAACATTCATGCGTGAGTGGGCCCAATAGAATGCACTAAAATTTCCCTTGGACAGACTCATTGCTCATGGGGGGTCCTTGATTACAAGACCCACACGAAATTTTTCTATAAAGTAATAATGTTCTTCGGATCTATTTGATGGCTAAGGCTGCAATCAAGAACATTGACACGTCGTCCAACACCGACCATAAAGTATCTTGCATCAAACAGACAGTTCCTTAATTTTTACCTTTTCCTTTTTTGGGGAATTGATTTTTTAGTAAACATTTTTTTTTATCTATTCACATTTTCACTTTTGACCAAAATACCCCTATAACAAAATTGTCCTTATCTGTTTATTCAAAATCTAAATAGGACGTTGGAGGAGCATTTCTGTCAAATGGGAAAAATTCATGTTGACTTGAAGAGGTAAAAAGCGCCCGTTATAATGAAAATAACGGCAGTCATAACAGTAACATGCACCCCAACCCCGTTAACTTTTTTCCTGTTATAACGTCCAAAACTGAAAAATGGGATATCATAATTTTGTAAAAAAAATCTTTTTTTTATTAAGGCTATTGAGTTTTTGTTGTTGAAAGCATGGTTTAAAAAATGGCCGTTATAACGGATTCGGACCTCCCCGTTAAATTATTTACCCTTTTAACACAGAAAATTATGGCTGTTATTTTCTGTTATAACGAAAAATAATGACAGTTATTTTCTGAAAAAAAATTGTTAAAAAGACCGTAATTTTTCCGTTATAACTAAAATAACAACCATTATTTTCTGAAACATTTGTTAAAGAAGTCCGTTGTTTTTCCCCGTTTTTGACTCCCTGCCTTACAATATATTATAACAGCTGTTACAACGGAAAATGGTAACTCCCCGAGTCTGTTATTTTCGTTATAACAGAAATAAAATTAGTAAAATAATACCATTTTCTACTGAGATGTGACTGATGTGACTCCGTTATAATGGATGGCCATTATAATGATCATAACGGTAACTTTAAGAGACCGTTATAATGGGTCATTAAAACGTTGGTAAAAAGCTAACTGAAGAAATCATTTCTCCATTTCTTTTGTGACAAGGCTTTTATTGCTTGATTTTGTTCTTTTTAAAGACTTATCGTTGATTACAAAAAAAAAAAAAAAAAAAACAGATTTTAACGTTAAAACACTTTACATTTTCCTTACGGACATACTTCGTTTGCATTCGGTTAATAGCGATTGGTACTACAGGACAATTTAGGGTTTGGGTCGTTTGCTAGAACAAGTTCTACCAAAAAAACAAAAGAAAAAAAAAAGCGTAAAATTCTTAGGCAAAGAAGTTGGCATGAGTGGTCCAGGAAAGATGAAAGACTACTCCATTACTGAGGGACTGATCGTGTCGCGCGCCTTTTGTGCTTAGAGACAGAGCGGTGGTCCAGGATCAAACCCTACCACAATGGCCACAAGGCTACTGACCACATGGTGTGTGAACTGTGACGACTTGTCGGTCAGTCTTTTTTAGTAATTCCTGAACTGGTCCTGAGAATAATGTTAAAGCAGGATCGACCAAATTAAATAAGCTTCATGATGAACTATATACACCAATAAATCCTCTCATCATGATGTACCTAGGTTTCTTATCATATGCTTTTGGTAGTTGAAGAAGCATTTGGTGCAGGAAGCTGGGTAGAGGGGGATCGGAGGGTATGCATGGTGGAGCCCATATGTTGCTACAATTCCTCGTGTGCATGTCCATTTCTCAGATCTTTTTATATGCCCCGAGAATACCTTTTGGCTTTAAAGGAAAACGAACTGTTTAGGGCTACAAAGAAATAGGACCCTTTTGTAGGGGACACAGAGAAACCGTGCCAAGCTGGAGGTCACAACCAGACCAAAATTATTAAAGGCTGGGTCAACGGTCAACAACATCACCATTGACTAAAGACAAAATAAGATCCCTATCCTATTTCCTATTTCCTATTTCCTATTTCCTATATCCATCCATTTTATTTTAACCCTAAAAAGAAAAATCTAAATCTCACTATTAAGATTAACTTAAGCCCCCCACCCACCCACTTGAGATATATATAAATATTAATATTATTATTATTATTATATAATTACACTACTAAGAGTAACAGTGGAGTGGAAGGAGAAGAAGAATCATTAGGCCAGGGATTTCGCATTTCTCAATTTAATATATAATACAAAGGGTTTTTTTTTTCACTTTTTCCTCGGTAGGGATCCACACTTTCCGGCATAATCATGACCGTAGGATGTGATTTTTATCAACTTCATCAGGTTGTGTGTCATGATCGCAAGAGGAATATACTCAGCTCCTGACCAGAACTCCCAACTGGGTTTATCATGTGAAACGACTCTGAGTCAGCTGATCCGATGACTCGTTCGAAACTCGCCCGGAGATACATGAGATCCCCCTCCTCGGACTTCGGCTCGACAGGTAACACACCGGCACCTACCGAGACAGACTGCATGAGCTTGAAGACAGCAGCGTCACTCTCCGTCATCTGACGCCTAACAGCAAACCCGACTTTCCGTCCGTTACAGTACATAGACCAGACAGGAACGGAGAAGAGCGAACATGAGTTGGATCGGGCCCTAAGGCGGTCGCACTCGAGTGCAATTCGAAGCAACCCATATTGCATTTCTCTAGCAAGATAAGCAGTAGGAACTGCGAATTCGAGTAGTAAGAGAGGAGAGCTTTTTGAGTCATCTTGAAGGCAAAAGCTGACTCGGCCCTTCCGATAACCAAAGAAAGTACCGGTCACGGTGGAGCCATGAACAGACTCGGTATCACTAGAGAGTGAGTCGGATGGTTGGAAGCCACAACATGGGACCATGCACTCTACAAGTGATCGAAATGATCGCCGGAATCGGACTTCCCGACCACACTCGACCGCCGTAGCCGTGTCGATAATTTGGAGAGGACCTCTGTGGCTTCCCAAGTAGACCATCCTCATGGTGTTGCAGAGAGAGAGAGAGAGAGAGAGAGAGAGAGAGAGAGAGAGATGAGAGGAATAGTTATAGTTGGGTAGGGATGAAGCAAGAGGGTTTAAATAGGCGAAGAAGAAGAAGAAAATGGGAGATGAAAAAGCTTAGGGAGGGGTTGGTTAATAAATAGAAAGGGCAATGAGAGTTTTCTCTGTGGGCCGAGGAATCGTGGGCAATAATTCTGCCCACGAGGGATTGTGGGGCCCATATGTTGGATGCACTTGGGTGACCCGCGTGACATGGAGAAAGGTTGTGACTTGCCAGTAATTGCCTGTTGCCAGCGACACGAACGACTAAACGGATAAACACTCTCCAATTGATTTTGATCTTCTCGCGTTTCTTTTATAAGAGATAAGAAATCCGGTGAGAATATTATGCATGGGACTAATCTCACTGTCCTTAATGGTCCCTACAACTCAAAGTCGTATATGTTGATCATGACCTTTCAAGAAGCTAGACTCTCAGCTGAAGGTCTTGTAAACCATCAGATCTAAACCAAGCTTTTTTAGCCATTGATTTTGGATGGTTAAGAAGATGATTAAAGTTGTATTTAGCTTATTCTAGCTAGGGATGTATATGCTTTAGGTTTCATGTTTGATACCAACCCATTGAATTGAGGTTTTCAGCAACTTAAATGGGGTACAGCTTAAAGGTTAGATCGTAACAAGGCATGTGAACGGTCTGGGATGTCGGGAGCATCATGCTTAGTGGTCCTGTGAAGCAGAGATCTTTTCATATATCTTTTTCATTTTATGGATTACAATTTAAATTAATAGAATGTAGAACTCGGCGAGAAATTGAAGAGACGAAGACATAGTAGCCGGTTGTATTTACAGAAGAGTGGGTTGAGATATTCATGCATGGGCAAAGGTAATGATTCCACCCAATCAGGCGTGCCTATCCTATCTATCATCTATAACTCTCATGCTCCTGCATACTCCTGCATAGCCAGAGTTGCGAGTCAAACTTCTTTCCAAAAAATCCTCTCTCGCTACCAAACGACCAGAAAATAAAAAAAAGGAACCAAAAAGCGCTCTCTCTCTCTCTCTCTCTCTCTCCACCAACCCTTCTTAGGGCCTTAGCCCGTGAGAGGTGGGGCAAAGGTCTTGCTTGTATTGCCGCTATCGGAGACAGAATTGATAGAAATTTCTTGGCTGCTTCTCTTTAAGGACCAAATTAAACTCTTTATTTAATTTATGAACAAATAAGAATAAATTCTTACATATATACATGATTATTAACTTTAATAAGGGAGAAATTAAGTTCTTCTAGATATCTCCATGATCCTTTGTTGTTGATCACGATATGTCATTGTGTGGCCACCAATTACTCATCTTTTCCCCCTTTTTCATGAATTTGTCACGAATATTATATGCACAAGCAAAAAAATAAAAATATTCTCTTGTACATGCATATTGTGGATGATGATGCAGTGAATGTAGTATGCATGGTCAACAATCAGACAGCGCGTCCATGTGTTAAGCCTAAGAACAAGCATCAAATTGATTGACAATTCATAAAGGGAAACCTATATCCACTGGTTGGAAAAAGATAGGTGGATCTCACGTAGAACACGTGGAAAGAGATAGATAGATATATATATATATATTTATTTTCCAAGTTGTTTGGGGTCTGTATATAATGATTTTAATTTTACTTTTTTCCTAATTAAATTTCTTAATTACGTATTAAACTTAAGAGTAAATTTGTGTTGTATTTGAAGAGAATTTGGTAAGCGCGCCCCCTAGTCCGAGTCCGATGATGTCGTGGGTTGGTCCACAGTGGAGGTAGTAGTGATTAAGAGAAGTAGGTATTGCACGCTCACTCCTTTCTTCCTCTCTGTGAATTAATAATTGATGCCACCCACTTAGGTTTCTCTTTCATGGAGGTTCTCGTGGCCCTATAAATGTGCTTTTTTTTTGGCTAAGGAAAGACCTTCTCCTACTTTTGTCTACTCATTTGAGAAGAAAACAAAATATAAGGATCTCCCACCTCCACTTGCTTTTAAAAAGAGAAACCCCCTCCCTCCTTTACTTTAATTTTGCTCTCTCGTATACGAAACATTTGTTGGACATAAATTTAATGGGTTGCAATCATGTCATGTACCGGAATGAATAGGTTGCTATGAGCGCACGAGAATATGGACATTCATTCATGGCTATTATTAGCTACCTCATCATCATGATCATGTTTAAGGCTGCAGAAGAACCCCATGCATGCTGTTGCTCATGCTCCTGCTTGCTTTTTCAATTTTTTCATTAGTTAAGGTATGATTAGATTGTTAATTAGATTTTGATTTTATTTGATTGATGATCGAGAGAGGGATAAAAATATGTATAATGGGATGGGATCTCTTTATGTACTCATTTTCTATGATTACTTGGAGTGGAGATGCCACTTGCCGCTTCACTTACTCCCATTTTTGACTTGCTAATATAAAGGGTATATGGACTGCGATACACTTGCGCATAAGAAGGTGACACATGGTCCTATGCCACACTCACTTTCGGGGACATCTATATATATTTATTTCCCTACCTATCTTATATTAAAACTTAAGTTTCATAAATAAATCACATCACGCCGAATGTATATCAACTGATTGAAAATGTTGACTCAGCTTATGTGAAGGTGCAGTGTGACCATCATGGTTCCAAGTCTCGTCTGATCGGCTGATCCCGTTCTGGATCGGTTTGATCTAATCTAATCTCTCGTCTAAATTTTAATATCTTGAGATAGAATTCGTCTCCAAGGAGTTGTTCAGGTTTCTGTCTTATGGACTTCTGGAGAAGTCCCTCAAACCAAGGTGTGGACGAACCATTGCGGGTCACTGGAGCTCAAACACTGAGCCACGTGGCACTTTGAGAGACATCTGTATCATATAATTTTTCCTTGGAAAGGGGGTAATCAAAGTGAAGAATCAAACTCACGACATCTCGCAACCTATGTGAAATCGTTCACTACAAAAACACCTGGTTGCGGCCTGACGTGGAATAAATGACTTTATGTAATAGCTTTTCCCAAAAATATTTTGCCTCTAAAGGGCGTCACGTAAATCAAGGGCCGTCAATCAATTTATGCTGATGTGGCCCAACACGCTTTGTGAAATATTCCTCTATCAAATCATGTGGGTCCACAACGGCAATTGTTTTGCTTGATGTCCATTCGGTCTGGGTATTGGGTGAGGCAAAAGGTTCCCCTTTTTCCACTAAGAATCTCTTACACCTGGCAACACAAGGGCTCCACATGTTTTGCCACCTCATACTCTTGCTTGTCGCAAGTTTCAGCCCATGGCTCTATGCCACGTGGCAAAATCGAGATAATTCAGTGTAAAATGGGATATATGGAAAAAGTTGCGAATTTTTGCCATACATCATATTATTTTTTAAATTTGATATACCCCTTCCAATTTGAAAAAGCTGACTTACCCCTTGACCCGCTTACTGTTTATGACCGACATTGACTTAAATTGAATATTGGCGTTTGGTAAAACTTTTTCTCATACCTTAATTCTGAATGGACTGAAATTCAGTGAGTTGGTGGTGCAGTAAGTGGTTTCGACGAAAAGCATCTCTAAAAGAGATTATAAGATACTCTCTTAAATACCCATAACGTAGTTTCTTAAAGCTTTCTCTTTTAAAATCTTACAAAAATATCCTAATAATATTTCAAAATACTCACAATGCCATTGACTTAATTTTAAGACTCAAGACCTTTACCAAACAATCCAATTCAGACCTGAAGCGCTTTAAGATTTTAGATCTCATAACTTAATTTACCACACAAAACCTAAGACTTTTATAAAGGTAGAAAATTCCCTTCTTCAACCTTAATCATAAGAAAGGCTTCAAATGGGGAAAAATAACCCAAATAAGTTGTTTTAAACATCTCTTTCACTCTCCGGATTTTTTAATTGATTGGTCGATGGTGATGGGCGGCCAATCTACTGGATTCTCATGGGCAGTTGATTACTATAACCATTTGATTTGGGATTAGGGCATCGGCCAAACTCACAAGTTCTTGTGATCTAAAGTTGAAGAAAAAGAAAATTTCTATAAAAAAAAATTGTCAGTCAAGTTGGTCAATGACAAATGACTAAGTCATGGACATGGTGAGTAAGTCAACATTTTCAAATTATGGTGAAATAGAGTATTAAGCAAGGTTTAAAGGAGGCCGTTTTAACGATTAAACGGACTGGGGGTGTTACCGTTTAAACGGCTGTTAAAACGGATTGAAATGGTCATGGGCAAAAATGGAAAAAAATAGATTTTAATGGTTTTAACGAATTTTAACGGAAAAAGTGGCACTGAAATTCAAATTTTGAAATTTGAAAATTAAAAAAATTAGAATTTAATGGAATTTAACGGTTTTAACGGCCGTTTTTTTTTACAAAATTTTTCAAAATTAAACGGCTGTTTAAACGATTTTAATGGCCGTTTTTTTCAAAACCGATAAAACGTGTTTAAACGGTTTTAACGGAAATGGGCTTGGGGCGTTACCGTTTAAACGGCCGTTTTTAAAACCATGGTATTAAGACCATCTCCAACCAGTGATTTCAAATTGTAGTTTCAAAAATGTATCTTCAAATTTAAGGCCAAAGACACCCTCTAAAAAGTGTTGAACTCCAATTAGCCCTAGCTTCGAACAAGTATTTTTTTTTAAAAAAGAATACAAAAAGTATTTCAAAGGTTTTTCAAAATGATACCAAGTACTTAAAATTTGCTAATAAAAAGTAGATGTTTTTCAAAAAGATGCAAAATGTACCAAACTTTTTTAAAATAACGCAAAAGATAAAAATGAAATTTAGAAAAATAAAAAAGTACAGTAGGCTTTATAGAGATATAGAATCCAACTTCAAATTTGAAGCTAGAAATAGAGCCCGGTTGGAGATACTCTTAAGTCATGGGAGTTAAGTTGGCATTTTCAAATTGTGGGGGGATCGAAGAAATTAAACATTGAGTTTCAAAATTTTCCAAAGAAGTTTACTCCTAGAAAACATGGTATGTGTCAAAATTCCCAAAAAATTATGGCCAGCTGTTTGAAGTTAAGGTATGCGTTTAACCTTCTAGAAGGCCGCCTTTTGATCAAATTGTGCTCTAACTTGTAATCATCAACGACTTGTTCTACATCAATAATCCAAAATTGCACAGAAAAAGATAACCAACCCCAGCTTCTGGGCTGCAAATCCAAATCGCTCACTGGATCAACAAAACTATGACCCAAAGTTAAAAAAAACCTTGGATATATTACGTTTACGTTTGCATGGGAAATCATCGTAGTAGGGTCAAAAATCATAAGACAAGGAAGAAGAGAATAGGGCTTCCTTGATCTTCAAATTCTTAAAAGTTAAAAATAAAAAAGTTCCCAAAATGGAGTGCTCTTCTCCGTTTCGAAGCATGCCCTTCAGGACCTGACCACCATTTGAGAAGAAATGAGCAAAATTTCAAAACTGGTATTTATTAAACATGATAAGTGAGAAGAGGTTCACATTCATAGCATGATGGATCTTAAGCATATGGCACGAAATGAGGTAGGTCAAATCCAAAATCTGATCTGATCCCGACCAGTATTCTACTGGTTTGGATAAAAATGGGTTGGATACTGATCTGGATAAGGTTGTCCTAGTCAGGTTTGGATGGATTTTGATTCTGGATTTTTATAGTCGGATCTCCAATTGAATCCTTACTATAAACAGTCTTTTGTACCAAATCCGAATAATATTTCCATAAGCTTAGGGTGAATTGTCCTTAGCTCATGATGCCTGCACCAGGCTGATGAATTAGTAGATTAAAGTTCAGGTGGTGCTCTTATCTTCAGCCTCACCCAACCAGGCTATTTATTGATGGGTAGGTCCACCCAGGGATGAGCCAATGATTCATATATAGGGTCAGTGGATCCAAAAGAGTGTGCCGGCCACATGGCATTTCGAGTTTAATTTTTAGGCATTTTGGACTAGAGAGAATAATTTAAAATTTGATGTTACATTTAATTCTTTATATTTTAGAGAGAGAAATTAGAGAGATAACATAGAAAGAGCTAAGAGTTGAGAGTTGAGATATGAGAGGAGAAAGAGGCTTGCTGGTGTCGGAAACCGATAGGAGTAAGCGTCAGCATCCGCATTTAGTGGAGGAGAGAAAAACCGGACCCTAGTGTCTCTACTTTAATTGATACATGGGCCAGAAATTTGATTGGGAGCTTTCCCTACCAAAAACGAGTACCACTTTGTCTCCTATATTTTTCATGAGAAAACATCCGGTAATGGACCTGAGGTCCATCACCCTCAATAAACCATAATAAAATCATAATTATGGTCCACTAAGGAGGTGTTTGGTAAAACTTTTTCTCATACCTTAAGTCTGAAATCAAACTTAAATTCAGATCTTAATGGCCCATTTCTGCCATTTTTAATTGACTAAACTTCAGAATGTGACTTTGTTTCCTTCACTTAATTCGGTAAGTGAAAACATCTTTAAAAAGATTCTAAGATTCTCTAATAATACCTAAAATGCCTTTTCATGAAAACTTTTTCTTTAAAAAAAATGTATAACAATGTCCTCATAAATATTTTAAAATACCCACAATATCCTTGACTTAATTTTTAAATATAAGACATTAACAAAAAGATCTAATTCAGACATACGTAATTAAGCTTTCAACACTTTAAACCTTTAGTGTTGAAATAAAGTTTCCTCATATCTCCCTGGCATTTGATGAGTTACAATTTTACCCTTTCTAATAGACAGCTTTGGTGGAGGAGAAAATGTTGCAGTCAAGTTTTGTCCGAGATGAAGACGAGAGGTGAAGATCTGAGACTTGTTGAGGGTTTGATTTGTGATAGAAGTTTGCAGGGGGGAGTTGTCCTTCTCTCCGTCTGCGCTGGTTCAAAAGATGAGCCACCGTGGCATCCCAGGTGATGATCCCACCGATTGTTCAATGGTCATCTTGTGCTCCATAATCATAAATCAACTGTTCTCCAACTCAAGAAAGAAGAACAAAAATTAATCTCCCTGAAAAACTACAAATTTCGCAGCTTAAAGACAAAAATGTGAAAAACAAACTAAACTCCATACTTAATAAAAACCTAACAGAACAAGCAGCAGATCACTCACACCAGATATAATGCGCTCATAGATTTCAGAAATTGTGAGAAAATCAGATAAATCCTTGGAAGAATTTGTTTGAACACGCATGTAATTAACTAACGAGGTCTCATTTTCCTAACACCTAATGACACGCCCTTGTAGGGTCCACATGGAGATTAGTTAATGACATTTTTTTAATTTTTGAAGACGATCTCCATGTAATGTAATGGAAATCATATTCAAAAAATAAAGTCCATTAAAAAACTAATAATCCAATGAAAGTGCACTTAAAGTTAATGGTGAAATGGATGGTCCATAATTTTTCAACTTGTAACTCATTTTTCAAAGGACTAAAATTGTGGGAATGAATTGATTTTTTGTTAGGATGATTTCCATAAAGATCATCCCTAATGAAAAAAGAGATTCATTAACTCATCTCCCGACAAAGGCGTGTAATTTTTGGTGTGTCAAAATAACCTGACCTTAACCAATGTATGAATTTTTCTTCAAAATCTTTGATCATGCATACTATGTTGAAAGATTACAAAGTCTGGTTAAGCTAGCCCACTAATGTAAACGGTTCAGTAGACGAGTGAAGGGCCGACATTTACATTAAAGGTAGCTTCATTGAAAATGTCGGCCATAAGGTCTCACCAAATGACTCTTTTTTAAACTAAAAGCACAACAACAACATAGGATCCAACATATCAATGACCCTACTATTGCCACAACTGATGAGACAGCTTACCTATAACTCTTTTGGCCTACTTGGAGCCTTATTTTTAAGTGGGTCCCGCAAGTGATTATGGGTGGGACCATATTGATTTGTAATCCTTATTGTGAGGAGATAATCAATTATAAGGATTTTTCATCCCGCATCGAATAGGTGACAGTGAGGAAGTAAGCTTAAAATTATATATGGAGACTCTTTTGAGAATTTGTGTTTATAAAGTGGTGAGTGTGGACACACACATGTACATGAGTGCGCGGCTGCGCTGCCCGTGCACCTGGCCCTTGGGTTTCTCTTTCTTGTCCGCCCCTATCTTTTATTTTGTTTGACTGTTGGAAAGCAAGGAAACCACCTTTAACTGCTAATGTCTATATTTTTGGCACTGTATGCTTGACTGGTTTTGACAAAAGAGTGCCTCACACAGACACTATGTCTGTCTGTTCGAATGGTCATCTTTTTCTTTATTAAGACATCCTTTTTTCTTACATTTCAGTCCACAAAAAAAAACATCTGATTTTCTGTAATTTTATGTTATTGTTCTCACTACAATTTCTTACGTTTTAATCCCTTTCAAAGCTTTATGTCGTGGGAGTACATACACAGTTGGGTTTGCCATATGCATAGAGATAGATTGCAGTGCTGCAATCTCTCTTCTACAGACCAGTGAATCTTGGGCAATAGACGTCTATTGTCTATTGAACGGTTGGCACCGGATAGCAGAGGCGAAATCTATCTTTATGACATCGCGTACAATACGAACCTTGGAGGCTAAGGAAGCCTACCAAGTGATCAGAACAAAAACAAAGACGAACAAGATAAAGAAACAAGAAGAACACCCATCGGCAGAGGAGCACACCCCACCCTTAATAACGCTCCTTACCTACCAACTCGGTCCATTTGAAAACCACATCCTCGAAAAATATCCCCTTCCCTTCCTCATATATTTGGTTATCTTCCTCATTTTCTCATCTTTACTTTTGGGTTTATTACTGAATTTATTTTTCTAGAAACCGTATTACACCCAAAAAGTGAGAGTATTCTTGAATTGTAACATTTATAGTAGTCCAAAGTTCTGAAGATGCTAATTGATCTTGACCATCCAATTAATGGATTTGTCGACCATACAAAACTAGGTAATTGATCCCATAATTAATCAGCCACACATAACCTTAAATGGATGGGAGAGTATAACATTATCTTTTCATGTTTCACCATATCCACTTGAGAAAACTTTTTTCCCTCGCAATGCGGCACCAAAAAGTTGTCTTGGATCATTCGTGTGGAGGTGGGCCACAGGCCCACAGGATTTGATAGAAAAAAAATAAAAACTAGGAACTATTTATTGGGCCCTACTTCTCATGTATAGATGAGTGGCCGGCCCTAAGTGTTACCCACAGTACCATTTTGGAGTATTCCCCTTTCAAATCATCTGAGACTCACCTTTATGGGGTTATTTCTGGTGGGCAAGGCTTAGGGCCGTGAAATTGGAACCAATGTGATCGGATCACAATGGGTCTGGCTTTGGAAATCCTGATCTAATGAGCTATCCGATTAGTTTCCGATATCTGATATGACAATCTGATGTTATATGATGATAAGACGTTTTATCATTTGTCATTTGAATTAAGAATTTTCAGATGCCACGGGACATCTGGGGTCTTGATATGAAAATGGAAATGGCAGTTAAGCAGTCAATTTCTTTCTACAAGAAATCTGCATATGCCCATCTGCCATGCTAATTAATTTCATTCCTTCTTTCATTTACCCCACAATTCTACAGGAAAGATTGTCGATAGTCCAGTGGGGTAAGAGAATTGTGGACACTGGACATTCATTTGACTAAGGGCTTGTTTGGAAACCAGAAAAATGGGTCAGCCGTGGACAGTCCAGTTCCGGTCCTTTGGGCTGGTGTTGGTGTACTGTGTGGGGTTTACAATTCTGCCCTACATTTTTATATTTTGCCCTTCAAAGAAGTACAGAGTTGAGAAATATCTGGAATTGAGAAAAAATGGGCCTAGAAAAATCTGGAATTTTTACAAAACGTGTAAAGAGCATAAGAATTAAAGGACTTGGGTTCAAAACCCCATCGCCTCTAGAACTAAATTCAAACTTTATAAATAAAAATTACTGGGCCCACATATTACAGGAATAGTCATGTTATAGAATAGTGCTGAGCCCTATATCTTAATTGGGCCCCAAAGTGATGGTGGTGCGGTAGAGAGAGAATACTATGTAGTGTGAAGAGTGAGAGGAAGAAAAAGTTTGTTTATGATTACGAGGAATGCTAGCAAGAATATAAGGAAATAACGACCGTTATAACAGATATTCCATTTTTTCGGACTTGAGTGTTATAACAGAAAAAAAAAAAACATAACAAGGCAGGGCAGTGCCGTTATAATGGCTGTTTTGTTATGCATGGTTTGAAAAAATGTTGTTACAACGAAAATAACATCCATTATATGTAAGGCCCCAACCCTGTCATGTTTTTTTTTTTCCAGTTATAGCACCCAAGACAGAAAAATCTGAAATTACAGCCATTATTTTGAAAATAAAAACATTTTTTTTAGGAAATTTTTGACATACCCCCATGTTATTTTGAAATTTTGACATACCACCCACAATTTGAAAAAGCTGACATACCCCCTATAACTCGGTCCATTGTCATTTGACCAGTGTTGACCCGAGTTGACTACCAATTCTTATAAAAAATGATAGAAACGCCCATTGTCGAGAACTTTGGAACAAGGGTTTGGGCTAAAACCTAAACTCGAATTGAACGGTTGTAGAGGACAACCAGCCAAGAGACTGCAATGGGTTGGCTGCGGCGACCAACCCACCGAAGTCTCATCGCCGGCCGACCACTACTTCGGTAACAATTTAAAACTCTAGGTTTTGAAGAAAAAAAAGCATACAATTATATTTCTAAAAATTTCATTAACATAAATGAAAAACAAGAATAAATTCAATTTAGAATTTAAGCTTTTGAGACATTGATTTTGGAAAGATGGGTTCTCCTAATTTTAAAAAAGAAATCGCATTCCATCGTGAGTTTTATCTATTTTTATGATTTTTTATTTTCAATCTTTGCTTAATTCATAAAAAAAGTAAATAAAAAATCTTAAGTTTACCAACAATAGTTTTTATTTTTATTTTTAATCTCCTCTTTTCATGTTTGATTTGGGGTTCGGGTTGGTACAAACCCAAACCCTTGTTCTAAAGTTGAAGATAAGGGCACTTTTGTCCATTAATACAAAATTTGGTAGTCAACTCGGGTCAACACTGGTCAAATGACAGTGCACAGAATCATAGGGGGGTATGTCAGGTTTTTCAAATCATGGGGGTATGTCAAATTTTAAAAATGAGATGGGAGTATGTCAAAAATCCCCCTTTTTTTTTTTAATCGTTATCAAGGGTTTCTTTTCACAAATATTAAACTCAGATGTGACCGGTTATAATGGTTATTCTAACGGCCATAACGATAACATTAAAGGACCGTTGTACCTTTGTAATGGATCATTTAAAACCTTGATTTTATGCAAGTTTTGGTGAGAAAGATGTGACGCTGTCTGAGAGGATTGCGGATGATGTTTTTTATTCCCATAAAGAAGTTGATGCTCATCGAGTCATTGGTCCCCTGACAATTTTAGTGAGACACATACCCAAATTAGGCCAATTGGAGACATGGAACTTCCCAAAGTATAATCGAACCTTCTTGCCCAAATTAGATTTAATTTTTGGCCTTTGCCCTTGCAATAGATGGGCCATAGATTAATGATCCGATGTACGAGAGCCAACCGTCATATTTACTCTAGGGAGTGAAGGTAGCACCATCCCCAACATTCCTTGGCTGCATCAGGTATTTTCTCTCGTCATGCTACCCCATGGATCTCTTGAATCCAATGGTCATTGGCCTAGACCGCCATACAATTCTTTTTGTCCGGTTATCCGTGGGCCGGGTACCATTTTCCTTTTCCTCGCTCATTTTCAATTCAAGTAAATGGATGAGATATAATTAAGTTAAAGAGCCGTGTTAGAATGGTCCTTATATACCTTCTGAAATTTGACAAAACACGCATCTCGAGGGTTATGGGCCCACACTCCACTCAAACAATTTTCTATTGGTAATCCAAATTCCTTCCCTCAATAATGCAGCAACGAGATTATAACACTAGGGCATGGACTCAACATATGATATCGCCCTCACTTAATTATTACTAGGTGTCTTATGATGATTAGACGAGTAAATCCTTCTTAATTTCCTCTCATTGACATAATTATCAAATTGAACACCACAACATAGAAACAGACATATGTATATATATATATTTTACTACTAAGAGTAATCCGTGCGAAAATGTGCATTCAATTATATAGAATGTGCGCGTTAAGATACCCGACTATATATTAATCCGGTTGGGAAATTCAGACTCAAAACCTAAATAATTGGGTTCAGATATATCGGGTAGTCGATCTCCTAGAAAATGAAACCCTACCTATGAAACTCCGTAACAGAATGGACCGTTGCAACATCTTAACGGTATATAGTCAACTGTTTCCGTTATATTACCCGGCATAATATATGGTGTGTATTTATGGTAAAATTGCAGAAATGATGTAAGAGCGTCATATAACGTCGAAAAGCAAATTAACAGGATTTTGGATAGGAGATCGATCCATATGCTCTAGGCCCATGGTACAGCCATCTGATCAAGCGAATTTTTCCCATATGGACTTTTTCTTACGTCTAAAACCAGTGCATGTGCTACACGTACGTTAATGATAAACTTAGGTGGTGCGCGGGTGTTACTTAACCCTAAACACCAAGAGTGACATCTCCTATATTAACTATTAATTATTCCTAGAATTAAGGATAAGCTTTTGTTTTTTATTTTTTATTTTATTTTTATATATGTTAATAGGCGATTTTAGGTATAGTTAGTTGGTCATGATGTCATCCATCCTCCTATATAAACCTATTCATAGCTATTACTTAGCCAACAAGGAGCTTCATTAAGAAGAAATATGTGCATTATATAGATGTCACAATCTATATATGTCACAATAAATTAAATTTTTTTAACCTAACTGCAACAAAAAAATAATCCAACAAATAATGAAGAAATGCAGAGAGGCCTTTCTTTAATTATGTACTCCAAATTGTATACAAAAGTATAATTAATCCATTAAACCAGCTTATAATCAAATATTTTATTAAGAGCGATGATTCTATGGTGGTACCGCCATAAATCGATTTTTTTTTTCTGTACTGCTATCAAGTGGAGCATTGACTACATTCGTCTTTGCACGACATGTATCCTAGAAAACTAAACTTCCTCTAAAATTAATTGGGTTAAGATTGTTTTAGGCTTTTAGCTAAGAAATGATTTAAGCAAGGGGGGATGAATCAGGTCTGGAATGGATATGTGAGATCAATCAATAAGTATACTTGTTGTATGGTTGACGTCCCCGCTTAATTTCAATAGAATTTGATCATTTATCTTTTAATTTGATAATTAAGTATGAATTTGTAGTCTGTAAAACGACTACAAATCAAAGAAAAAACCCTCTCCATAGAGAAAAATTTTGAGGCAGCGGATTTTTCTTTTAAGCGGCAAATCCGTGGCCAATCACACTGCGCCACACTCCGCTGATGGTTTTAGACAAACCCAGAAATGCTTTTGAACAGCGGATTGTGGCGCGATGTGATCAGCCACTGCTTGGTGGCTTCAAAAATCCACTGCTTCAAAAAATTCCTCCACTCCACGGACACAGTAGTAGACATAAATCAAACAACCGGAGTCTTTTTCCAATCAAACTTTCAATTATCATGGACTTTGACGGATAAAGTTTGCTCATCATTCACTGCATAATGGATGCCCTCTTTGATCCTGTCCATTTTTGTTCATCAAAGAAGTGCCCCATCTCAATCACTAAAGCCTCTTCACTTGACACGTACTCATAAAAAAAAACCATGTTTAAAATTTTTAAGTTTTTTTTTTTTTAAATCAGTCTTGTCAAGGTTGTCATGGACTCATGGGTACTTGTCCAAGTGTAGAGGCTTTAGTGATTAAGATGGGTCGACACTTCTTTAGAGACCAAAATGCATGGATTTTTTATTTTGCTTTCACGGACTATTTGCTCAGCTCATGCCATTTGTCTGCACTAAGCATGATTTGAGTAGAACCTTGCGCAACAATTGTTTGATCACCGTCATATATAGGGTGGCTAAATAGTGATCAGTATTGACTCTTTGTTGATTGCACACTGGTTTGGTACCTGAGGTTTGATTATTGATTGACGCACGTCTTTGGCATGCTCAATTTACCAAAAAACAACCAAAAATGTCTTATAATGTTTTGTTGATGGGGTGTTCTTATCTTTGTTGATAACTAGTTCAAGTATATTGAACAGCCTAAAACAAAGAACACACCATAGGTCGAGATGAGGATAGAGGACAGAAATACAAGCAACCAAAGGGAAAAAAATATGAGAAACTAAGCCAAAACCGACGACCTAGCTAGGGTTGTTCACAATAACTTCCCACTTAAAAAGACAAAATCTTCAAAAAAAAATCCCACTAAACTCCTGAAACGCTTGGCCTACCAAAACATAAGAGCCTTGATATACAGAAGCGGAGCTAGAATATCTGAATATGTGAGTTGAAGGAGGGCAATTTCCCTCTATGAAAGGGTACTTTTGGCAAACAAAATTAACTTACTTTTCTTTTAAGAATTTCAAAGTTGACGGGGGGCAGCTTCCCCACCCCCGGCTTCGCCACTGCACATGCACGACCTACTAGTGCAGATGGTCTATGCGTATCCATGGATCGAAGTCTCGACTGATCGATCCCATTCTGGATCGAGAGATCCGGATCGGGTTCGACAGGCACCAATCCATATCATTTTGGGATCGTCTCGCCCGAGATGCACTGTTCCACGAAGAAACCTAACGTTGTCTCGAGCAAGATGGTTCGAGACGTTGTTGGATCGGAGCGATCTGAATCGGAATTCCAGTGGCCGATCTGACCACCCATCCCGAGATTTTGAACCTCAACTTTAGGGAGGTCATGGACTCACGGGTTCAAGACTTTTCAACTACCGTCCTGCCTACTGAAGTTCCCCAATAGGCTCCCTACGGGGAAACTTGCCTACTGTGTTATAACGTCATAACAGTCCCATTTAATCCTTGGGCAGCTTCGTTGAAGGCAACGCATCAAAAAATGAACTCGTGATACCAGAATGGATCACTCCTATTGGAAATATATATGGCTCCTAGCTAGAGCTTTATATGTTTATATCACCTCAAGGAATCATAAGCTCTGTATGCCATGGTTGCCCTCAATAAGTTTTCTAGAAATGATTTTTGCATATAAGGCTCCGTATGGTGATCAACAAAAAGTTCTACTGAAAAACGATTTGTTTTGGTAGAAAGTGTTGATACAAAAAAAGTTTTATCATATTTCCATGCAAAAATCATTTCTAGAAAATTTATTCATGGCAACCATACAGAGCCTAATGTCATAAAAGTTTTTCCTGTATCAACACTTTGTAACATACACATCTTTTTTTCTGTAAGACTCTTTATTGATCACCAAACACCGCGGGTTTTGTTGACGGGCATTCGTGAGGAGTGAATCCCTAGGACCATCTGGACCTAAGGAGAATGTCATCCAAAGGCAGACAGCAGCCCAGCTAATAAAGGGTCAAACTTTTGTTATAGTAATATACGTCCGGAATAATTAATGGCCACTGTGTTTTGCGCATTTTTATCCTCTAGCTTTATCTCTCTCAAAAAGCGAAAGCGAAAGCGAAATCGAAATCGAAATCGGCACGAAAGACATCTTTCGCGCGCCAGCGGCTCGCATCGGGAAGCAAGCGTTACATGTACGCACCAAGCATCTCTTCCTTCACCATTAAAAAAAAAGGCTATTGTGTGACGCACTGTGTTTATTACGAAAACTTCCAACATTAACGTTGCATAATCTGCCACCGTGACCCAAATATATTATTTCTCGTGTCCATGACGACCACATCGCACGTGGCTTCAAACTCTCTTTATAACGTAGGAAGGGTTTTGTGAGTGCTACGTACATAAGGTACTAGTAGGTGGCACGTGCCCACGGCATTCTCTCCGACAAAGCGCTTGCCAAAATCGAGTGTGAGTGGCTAGATCCACCATCTATTTGGGTCGGCTATCCTTTGTGAAACCGATAAGAGGGATATAAGTGGGGAGACAATTTTCCTGTTAAATTAATCTAACTGTCTAAATTTTATTTTATGTAAGGGTTGATATGGGCCATTGGATATATGAAGCCTATAAGAGGGGGAGACAACCGCTGTGTTTTGTTATATAGACTAGTAAATGGTCCGTGCCCACGGCACTCTTCAACAAAAGAGTTTGCAAAAATTGGGTGCCTTCGGCACTCAAACAGTATAACGGACTAGGGCGACCTTTTTTCATTATAACGGATTGCAACGCACAGAGGGAAAATAGGAAAAATAAAAAAATAATAGAAATAACAGAAATAGCAAAAAAAATAATGGTGTTAAATTAAAATTTTGAATTTCAAATTTTTAATAAATTGAGGTCAAATGAGCAAGAGTGAATGAATAAATGAGGGGGATTGAGTGGCTGAAATCTACCATCCACATTAGATGGATGGATTTGATCTCAACCACTCTTTATCTTATAAAGCAGGATAAGATAAGAGAGTACAACTGAGTTGTCTTGTTATATGCGTGGGTGGCCCGTGCCCGCGGTACTTTCCGACAAAGTGTTTGTCAAAATTGGGTGGGAGTTAATCTCAGCCATCGATATGAAGCATAGTGGATCTCAGTCACTCATTATTGAAGTCATATAAGATAAGAGGGATATAAGATAACCACTGTCACTTGTTATATAGATAGTGGGTGGCCCATGCCCACGGCACTCTCCAACAAAGCATTTATCAAAATTGGGTGTGAATGGCTGAGATCCACCATCTATTTGGGGGATAAGATCTCAGCCCTTCTTTGTTTAAATAGATAAGAGGGGTATAAGTGGGGAGACAACTTCCCTGTTTTGTTATATAGATGTTTTTTTTTTTATTAGTCCAGAAATGCATTAGCACACATAAGGTATGCTTATATAGTTTCTATGTTTTCTAAAAGATGAACGCATTGTTTTCTTTGAGGTATTGTTGTCAAGCTCATAATGCCACACGTGGTACAGCTTTAAACATGCCACGTAGGCTTCTAATTTCTTAAATCTTGGGCCTGCTTCAAGCCACACGATCGCGGATAAGCAGCCACTAAAATTCTTGGGTAGCTTCTCTCCTCATTGTTTGGTACTAATAATGGAAACCTAAAAACAGCCGAAAAACTTGGATTTTGGTAAGCTATTAGGGAATGTTTGGATTGTAGCGTTAAATGGGCTTTAATATTTCGGTAGGCAGTCGAGACTCCGGAATTAATGAATTTATGTACTAGCTAGTGATACGTACCCACTTGATTGTATGGGGTTGGGGCATTTTAATATCTGTAACCAAACAGCTGGAGGGGTAAGGGCATTTAGTGTAATTAAAGAAGCAAAATGCAAGTTGGATCAATTAGTGAGGAATGACGACTTGGATGATGTAAACCCTTATCTAAGGTAGCAACAACCCTGAACCATTTATTTATTAACTTCTTTCAATTATTTTATTTTATTTTAAGGAAAGAAAGGAAACAATGAAAGGAAGAAGGAATAAAGAAGCCATTATCCACACACACACACACAACACACAGACACACACACGCTCGTCGATCCATCTAGACGACTAGAAAAAAACGACGGACCCATTTGGGTTGACACCTAGCAAGAGGGGAGATGTGGAGGAGGACTGGCGTGGCATCTCCGAAACGGACAGAAGCTCAGACGCTACCTCGCTTCCTCTCCGTTGCTTTTAAGACGTCACGAGTCCTCTAATCTAATCTTTTTAATGGTGAGTAGAAATCCATCTCCATTGTCCATCCATTTTTCTTTTTATTATTATTAACAACTTAACCCAGAAAAATAATTGAACTATTATTAAAAATATCAAAAGACGGAAGATGGATGGATGGATGGATGGAAAGGTCACGCACGCATTCTGATTCCTTACGGCTCTCTCTCTCATTTGTGCAAGTGCGACTGCGAAGTGTGGGGGTAGGGTAGGGTAGGGTAGGGAACACAAGGAGGAAGACGTCCTTGTCTTTGTGGCCTTCCGTGTCTACCAAGTTTTCCACGGATTTTGACGGTTATAAAACTGAAATAAAGTTCGGTTTAAAGTTCCAGAAACTCATATAAACTCGCCCAAACTCATCTCTAGCAAATTCTATTTTCTCCATAACTCGCCGAGTTAACTCACCAAAACTGCAGTCCAAACACACTCTCGAGTCATAATCCAATAACTTTGGAGTAATAAAGACAGTCTCGCATCAAACAAACTCAGTATAGCGTGCCACTAAAGCTATTGTCCGACTGGAAGACGAATCAACGCCAAGCATTCGACTTGCTTGATTTACTCAAAGACTGCAACTCCGAATGGATCATAACCTAAGACAGTGACGCCGGATTATTTTCACCTGGTTAGATAGATCAGACCGATAATTTCAACTGAGTCGACCCAGAACCCGTTTACTGATGTAAAGCTGAATGAAATATCCACCAAGTCTTTGAATGAACTCAAAACCCAGCTTATGTCGCCATTACAATACCAACCAATTCCAGAAGCAACAAAAGACGGAAGGTGGGCCACCACAAGCATAGGCTTTCCACGACTTTTTTGAAGTGTTAGTGGAGGGAGGATGCATTGGGCCCAAATCCATCATTACCATCCGATCATATACATTCATCAAACGTACATCTGAGTTGCCTTTTTCCTGTGTGCTTGTCAAACGCTTATCATGACACGTAACTTTATCTAATTATTCAGGCAGATATCTCCACAAAATCACGAATGTAACCCATGGTGTAAATGTGTTCCATGCGAAATCAATTGGGGAAACAAACTAGTACGATAATCCAAGTACACCTGATAAAAAGTCCAACCCAACATAACTGCTCCAATCTCCAATCTCCAATCTCCAACCTCCCATCTTTATCCAACTTTCACAGGGCATGAAAACCGCCGATAAGTAAATGGGTCCCTCTCAAGTCTCAACCTGTTATCTGAAACCAGTTTCCAGATTTCCGGTTTTGATCTCAATAACTGATGTGAGGGACACTAAGGAAGAACAAACCAGTAAAAAAAAAATAAAAAGAAGGAAAGAAAGGAAAAGGAAGAGTAATGAAAATAAAGGCAATAAAACTATTTTAAATATTTCTTTATTATCAGGCAGACTTTACTGTACATCTACGAAAATACCACTGAGTACTTCTTTATGAACCTTGCGTTCCACACCTACCCACATATGTATCTGACTGAAGAACTGTACAGATATACGGTATTATTACTGTAGAACCTAAAAATAAAAGAATATACTTGTCTAAAAATTACCAAACATAAAAACAGAGGCCTAGATTTAATGTTCTAAAACAGGCCCCATTTTCCTTATATTTACAGAAGAAACCAAAAACTACTAGCCTTTCTTTCTGTTCTTCTTCTTCCCCATTAATTTCTATCCTTGTATGTTTCTTTCTTCTTTTTATCCTTTTTTGTCCACATTTATTCACTGTATATCTAAAAGACCCTTTTTTCTTCCTTTTTTTACAGACTTTCTAACTTTCTTTTTTGTCATTATTTTTTGGATTATTATTCCTTTATTCGTTTGTCAAAATGGGGCACGATGAGGAATACCCTTTCTCCTTCTGGCTGTACGGTAATTGATGATCGGAGGAGTCCCCGGAGATATGTTGTTCCCAGCCTCATCGCCGGAGCTTGCATACTTCTCCCCGGAGTCTTTGTTTCCATCAGACGAGACTTGGGCATCGATCAAACGGTTGAACATAGTAGTCCTTCGAATCTTCCTTGGGGTCGATGAATCGTCCGACTCCAAGTTATTAAACATGTCCCGCCCGTGCTTAGGCCGCAGTGTGAACGTGAGTTCCGGGTCACCGCGCTTCATGCCTCCGAGCTGATAAATGACAAGGGTATATCAGACATTCTATTGATCGAGATGATCGAACCCAATAAGCAATAACAGAGCAGGTCGGGAGAATGTAAGAAACGAAAAAACGTTTATTGAGAAACTTGGAAACCAAGAAATCAACTAATCCAAGTTTCCAAAATCGTAGAGAGATGACATAGGGAAAACAATTATTGCTTCGAATCAGAAAAATTGGAAAATCGATTAAACCGAAATTAGTTAAGATTTTCTGAGAATCTCCATTGTAGATTAAATCACATAGAACCAAAATTAAGTTGCATTAAAAAAAACTGAAATTGCACTTAAAAGAATTGATCGAGGAAGAAGAAATTAAGTAGTGGGTAGTATAAAAAATAAGCTGACCTTGCATCCGAGAGAACAGAACCGGAAGGAATCGAGGAGGCTCCTGCAACAAATCTCACATGTATTGGTGACGCCCTTTCCTGGCCTTGGTTGGGGCCGTTCGTTGAGGAAAACGATCTTCGCACTGTTGATAATGTAGGTTTGAACGCCAGAAATGTCGATGTATTTCTGAACCTCGTTAACTCTTATCACGTTATGGTACGAAGACCTCCGTATCTGCAAAAGCTAGAAAAACCTTGGGTTTAGTTTAGTTCCTCCTCCATGTTCACATAGCTTTACAGAAAAAAATAAAAGAATTTGTAATAAAAGAGATGGTATTGAAGATCGAAGACCGACTTGAACAATGTGATGGTCTTTGTGATGGATCAAACAGTAGGAACACAGAGCATTCCCCATGCAGTCCAAGCAAAACATGTTGCATTCGCTCTTGTTGGAATCTCCATGGATTCTACAGGAAAGGAAGTAGCCCGCCCTCAACATCGGCTTCAACCATGGCGGACCCAACTCGTCGTTCCTCATTGGAACCATCGGACCAACCTTTAAAAACCCCACAAAATCAAATCCATTAACACTCAATCTGATAAGAAAATGAAAAAAAAAAAACGAAAACCGATTCTTGTGCTTTGTGCTTCCTCTTCTCACCATGACTTTCTTCTGCTTGGTCTTCACAACCCCGATCTTCTGTTGTTGATTCTCGATAGCCAGCTTGTCCAGTATTATAAGCCGAAGCTGAAAGGAAAAGAAAGAAACCCACATTAGGAAAAAAAAAAAAACTAGAAACAACTTTGTTTTTCTCCTTTCTTCGATTAAGAAAACCAGAAGCAGAAGAAAATCAGAGAATGGGGTTTTGATTAGCTCTGAATGTTGTACCTTTCAGATAAAATCCAGAACGGTAATAGATATGCAGAAGTAGAGAAACGGGAACGGCGATGGAGGGGGAGAGAAAAGGAGAGTGCGAGAGAGGTGAAGTAAAAAAGAAGGGTTTGAGGAGTTTGGAATTATAAAGGAGAAGAGGCGGTCACTAAAACAAAAAAGGAGGAGGAAACGTGCCTATGATATCCGCCGGCGAATTTATCGACGGAGGTGAAACGAGACAGCAATACGAGATTCTCTCTTCCGACCCGTCCGATTATTATTTCTTTAGATTTTGTGTCACATTAACCGGTCAAACAAAAACGCCTCTAATACATAATTAAAAAAAGATTAGTCAAATAGGGCATGCTTCTCATTTTAATTTATCACGATATACTTAATTTCTCGAAAAACATACCGTTCCCCTCAAATTTCTTCCTTAATTATGTGACGTCATATTGCAAGGCCCATTAATATATGACAAAATTACACTATATTTTTTTTTTTAACCTTTGAACTTCATTAGTATGAGATTCAAATGTCTAAAATGCTCTATTTATTTATTTAAATATAATGTCCCTAACATGGTATGATAATGGTAAGAGAAGCTAAATGAAAAATCAAAATAAAATTTTATAGTAGGACCCAAGGATCTACTTTAAAAAATACAAACAAATTCTTAAACAAAAAATAATTTTAAACTATTTACAAAACATATAATTTTTGAAAATTTACAAAAAAAAAAAAAAAAAAGTAACTAGATGCTCTCTCCCTAACAATTTTTAACTCAATGTATCTCAGGAACCATATTCTAATCTCTGCATTGGCAACTTAATATATCTCCCCAATTTATTAGGTTCACTTAGCTAGCCAAAGTCTCCACTTGATGTGGTGCCCCTCTAGTATCCATCCTCTTGTTCTAAGCCTTACACTTCTTGAACCGAATAGAGTCTTAGCCTGAGGCGTAGTAGATTCTCTCCACTCGAAAGACTATAGTAATACATTCTCTCTTCACTCGAAAGACTATGGTAATACGATTAGGGTGTTATCTGGCATCGGGAGAACACCAGTTGACTTATCCTTGTTTATAAATTTATAATAGTTTAATTAAAACTAATAATGACATTTTAGTGAGTAAGAGGGTATACGTTGTGCAATATAGTGAATAAGTTGTATTTGGATGTTCTATTATTAGAAAGTTGATGTTGATCATACGATCATATCATTTTGGTCACTTGCATTTTCAGGATAATAAGTAGAATGAGATGGTTTTAGGAAATACTCCATTTGTTAGATGAAGAGATCATTGTTTTAAATGTGCATTGGTGTCTTACATGTGGCAATGGATGTGTATGTAAATATTCACTTAATAAAATTCAATGACATTGGATAAGAAGTTATTCATAGTACTTTACAAAAATTTATAAATTAGCTTTACACGCAACATTCTCTTTCTGACCATAGATCATAATATTTGATTTCGAGTGCTAACTAAATTTTCATTTTTTAATATTCAATTCACATGGGTGGATTGGCGGGCGGGTTCACTAGTTCAACCAGTTCCGACTCAACCAAGTTTTCTAACTTAAAAAAATAATAATAATAATCAAATATCAAAGTTTTGGGTTAATATTGACTCGAATTGGTTGGGGAATGATTCACAATTTTGTGATTCATCTGCTCAGACTAATTCTAGCTTCATAACATTGATCCGATTGCATTCAACAAAAAAATGGGCAGTCATTTGCAATCAAGGATTTAAGTCATTTAATAGAAATTACATGTTTTGAAAATTAGCTTAATACAGCGGAGTATAATGTTGTAAAACTATAATTCACCTTTCCCTAGTTTTGGAAAATTCAAGAAAATGAAAATACGATAAAAAAAAGTAGCAACTTCTAACTTCTCGCGAGAATTTGAATTGTTTGGTTAAAGGATGAAAGCAACAACATGATTAAAAAATTAGAAAAAGACGAGCAACAGACATAAATAGGAAGGGTCGGGCTCCATTGACAGACCTAAAATGACAGGATTCTGCACGGGACATAAATATGTGCCACATGGCACACTCTTAAGAGGACTCTAACCGTATGGATGTTTGGCCAATCCCTAGGTGGACCTACAGACCAAAATTTAGCCTGATTAGTGATTTTGAGGGGTTGGATCTTTGTACCTCAAATACTGCTATAATTCATACAGTTGAGATCAACCCATGAAAATATGTCCAATCCAACGTCTCAAAATCACTAATCAGGCTGAATTTTGGTTTGTAGGTCCACCTAGTGGTCGGCCAAGCATCCATACGGTCAGAGTCCTCCAAGAGTGTGCCACGTGGTATATATTGTGTCCTGTACAGAATGCTGTCATTTTAGGGCTGTCAACGGAGCCTGACCCAAATAGGAAACGAATTTAGAAACCGGTGAAGGCGGTCAGGTTTTTCAGACAGAATCTGACGACGTTATCGTACGAGAACTTGTGTTTCCGTCGAATTGTAACGGCAAGATAGACGGTTTTTTTGTGTCTCGCCGCTTCGTGATGCTTGCGCCGACTTTCATGCCGCCTTTAGTGGTCACGTCAACGGTAGGGTCTCCACCAACGCACGTGCGACAGGCACACATAATGACACGTGGTTTCCCTATCTGGGACCAACTTACGTGTCATCTGAGTAAATAATCTACGCTTCAGGTGTTGGCACCAATTGATTCGCTGCTTGTCGCTGTCGGATATTTCACGGAAAGGTATCGTAAGTCATAACGACGGCTACGACGTTCTGTTACGGATGTGTGTACTGTGGAAGGTCACTGAAGTTAAAATGTATTTGTACAGAAACACCCTTCATAATTGTACAAAAAATGACTGAAATAGCCTCGTAGTTGCCTCAAATAACGTTACATGCCCTTCGATGTTAGTTTAGGTGGTAACTCGTGTCAGTTTTAATGATAAAATGATGGAGAATCTAACAAATCCTGCTTTATGTCTGTGCCTAACTGTAAATTAAGATGACCGGTAATACGATTGGCAGTTGGCTGTACTGTTGCCCAGGGTAAATAAGGCTGGGCAAAGTACAACTTTTATTTTTCTTTTTCGGAAGTGGAATCGCTGCGTCTTTCCATTTTAATGGATGCGGATTGAAGAGATTAAATTATGGTTATTTTCGTTATCCATAGAATCCTAAACTTGATCTTTTCAGGTTTAATCAAGTTGATTCCAACTCAATAATGTGCGACCAAACTCCGCTTGAAAGGCGTCATGGGCCCTACTTATGAGCCCTACTCGTGCTTCGATGGAAGATTCTAGACCATGAATTTTGAATTGCCACCGTTCGAGTGGAATGCGTACAAGCAAGCAGTTTCAGAATTGGTCAGTCTAACACCACTTATTATGCACCCCGTGATTCACACCATACAAATCTCAAAAACCATCTTACGGTCTGGACTCAGAGACGCGCGCCATTTTCCTTTTTATAAGCTATATGGTCCATCATCTTTGGGCCTACCCCAAAAATAGTCTCGGTCGATGCCAAGGTTAGGCACATACTTTGTTCAGTCTCAAGGGAACAAAAGTTGTGTACGTGTCACTGACACAAGATTCTACTTCGTCCCACAATTATTAAATGGAATTATTCGATACACACTCTTTTTTATTTTTCTGTTTGTATAGGATTTTACCAATAGTTCCGACTAAGGTCCATCTACCTCAATTGACCCTACTACCACAATAACCACATGTGGCCTACCAACTGTGAGATATACCATCCAAGGTTTAAAGGAGGCCGTTTTAACGGTTAAACGGACTGGGGGTGTTACCGTTTAAACTGCCGTTAAAACAGATTGAAACGGCCAGGGGCAAAAATGGAAAGAAACTGGAAAAAATGGAATTTAACTGAATTATACGGATTTTAACCGGTTTTAACAGAAAAAAATGGAAAAATGGCGCTGAAATTCAAATTTTGAAATTTGAAAATTAAAAAAGAAATAGAATTTAACGGATTTTAACAGAATTAAACGGATTTAACGGCCGTTTTTTTCACAAATTTTTTCAGAATTAAACGGCTGTTTAAACGATTTTAACGGCCGTTAAAACAAAAGAAATGACCATTTTTTTTAACACCAATAAAATATGTTTAAACGGTTTTAACGGAAACGGGCTTGGGGCGTTACCGTTTAAACGGCCATTTTTAAAACAATGAAACCATCAGTGGGCCACCACTTGACTGCATAGAAGTTCATTGAGCATGCCTCTAACCGCTTTTTGTGTACTTAGGAAAGTTATTGCAAGCATGGTTTAAAAAAAAAACGGCCATTGTAACAAAAATAATTAACGGCCGTTATAATGGTAATGTCCTAACCCCTTTACATTTTCCCTCTTATAATGCCCAAAACTGAAAGAAGGGATATCTCTTGTGAGTTAATGACCATTATTTTGTTTTTTTTTTACTATTTTCAAGGTTTTTATAAAAATATAAAAATATAAAAATAATTAATTTATGACTTTTTTTTATACTCAGATGCGATTGATGTGAGTCCGTTATAACGGACATAACATTATGAGACCATTACAACAAGGGGTCACTTAAAAACCTTGGTTACAACTACTTACCTGAAAACACATCTTAATTGGTCACTTTCAATAATGAAGTAAGAAGTTAAGGTTTTGGGATTTATATAAGGAAGAAATCTATAGTGCAATGTAGTCGGAATGTTAGATAATCATCAGACTGCAGATATACAGATAGTACACGTAACGGATGCTGATGGTGGAGCTTGTTATGCTTTGTGGAGCCTGATGGTGCTAGAGTACTGTAAATCAAGCCACAACATTAAAGCCGAGTGCGTTGTTTTTTTTTTTAAGATAATTTTTATACTTTTATATAGAGTTATGGAAATCCTAGTTTAATCTTGAGGTTATATATAAATACTTTTGTTTCGTGAGACGATTATAATTGTATTAAGAATTTACTTTTGCCTCCAAGCATAGTAGAATTTGCTTGAGTGAGTCCATGGACGTACTTCAATCTTGTAATGGTAGGCATCATTTTTTACTTTCATGTGAGAAAAAGTTGAGGAGAGAGAGATGGAGGACAAGGAGATTGTCTAGGGAAAGAAGAAGAGCATCAAATCATGTAGAAAATAAGGATATATTTGTTGGACATTACGTCTTTCCTTCCTTATGGGCTAGCTTATACTCCATATATGTGGCCCACGAACTCCATGGAGTGTTGATTTAAAGAAAAAGATGGGATGGACTTTTTAGGGGAAAAATTCGCCGGCCTACCCCTCCAAAAATGTCTGACAAGTACCCCTTGTTAACCGCTAACCAAGGGCTTAACGCAGGTTGGGTTAAGGGATTGGGGGTACTTGTCAGACATTTTTGGTGGGGAAACTTCAAAGTTTGAAGTCACCTGAGGTGAATTTTTTCTCCACTTTTTAGGTCTATTATTCTGAATTGGCCTACCATCCATGTAGGGATGTCAACGGCCGATTCCGGTTCGGTTCCAAAGGTGGTCAGAACCGGACTAACGGTTCCGGTTCTTATCAATTCTAGTCCTTAAGGGTTATGGTTCTCAAAATGATGAATCCAGAATCAATTATGTAGTTTCTGTCGGTTCCGATTTTGGGTATATTGGGTCCAATCTTGGTAGTATGAGAATTTTAACACTATATTTATATATCGATTTCGGTTCTTATCGGTTTTGGTTCCATATTAAACTACCCAGAACCGGAACCATTATTTTCGGTTCGGTTCCGATTCCAGTTCTTTTTATACCGGTTCCCAAAAATGTGGAACCAGTGTTTTCGGTTCTAGTTAAATGATTAAAATTGACACCCTACATCCATTTATGCTCCCACCAACTCAGCGATTTCAGATGCACCATTTGAATAGAATAGGAAAAATTTTTAGATGCAGAGGGGTCTCATGGCCCTACATGGCTAATATTTTTGGGCCCACTAACCGCATGGATGTTTACCTTACCCCTTGGTGGATATGCATGCCAAAAATCAGCTTGGTTGATAATTTCTCGCAGTTGGATTAAGTGTCCAAAAATATGCAACAAACATGCTTGAATCCAACAGCTACACTAAATCCTAAAAAGGTGCTATAATCTATGGCTAGAGAAAACCAATGAGACTGATTTTTCGAATATATATACATACACCAAGGGGTGGACTAAACATTCATGCGGTTAGTGGGTCCCAAAAATTGAGCTATGTAGGGCCACGAGACCCCTCTACATCGAATGCATTCAAAGTCCTCTGCATCTAAAATTTTTCCAGTAGGGCTATGCCCCGAAAATCTTGCAGATTCAGCCCCTCTGGCCTTCCAAGTAAAAACACTTTTTTCCAATCATTAACCTTTGGTTTTCTGTTTAGTCATCCGTGTTTCAGCTCTACACAGGATATTACTGTCCATTCTGGGCAGTAATACACCAATTGAACCATCTGGGTCTTTGAAAGAATTCACAAAATGCATGGTCTTGGGTCAGAGTCTGTTGATGTCCATTCGATCGAGGCCCATGTCTAGCTCATATTTTTGTTGGTTCAACAAAACAAGCCCCTAATAGTACCCAACCGAGTGTTCCTTTTGACTACCAGGCCCATTTGAAAACACTACCTATGCTCATTTGAGGTGGAGATGTTCTGGAGGTCCTACATAGAATGATTTATGAGAAATCCATCAGCACCATGATTGATATTCGATAGATTTTCTCTGTTTGCTCAACTCTTTATTTGTGATTGGATGATCAAATGCACTTATCAAATATCTTAATACTGTAGGAATACCTTGGTTGTTACCGTTATAAGAGTAAAATTCCAACCCCGTTAAGTAACGCTATACATGCATCAACACCCTTTATGATGAAAATAACGGCCATTATAATGAATTTACCGTCTTCAACCATTGTTTAATTTTTAGCTGAAAAAATAAAGTAGAAAAAAAAAAAACATAATTTGACGAATATTTAACCTGTTAAAATGGGCAAAATGGTAACGCCTGCTAATAGTATCTATTTTAAACCTTGGTTGTAAGATAAGCAAGAAAGGGTAGTAAAGAGAGGATTTGGAATCCCACATATTCGACTATCAATGGGCTGGATTCCAGCCATGTCATGGTTAGCCAGGGGTCTTTCCCCATGTATGGTATGATCAGGCCCAGCCCACTAGACATTTTGAAACGGGCTATATCCAGGCTTGAATTGGGTCCAATTCAAAAGCTTCTCAATGTTCAGGCCTAGCCCCTGCCTGATAACCAAGCAGGCCTCGAGAGCTGATCCTGGGATTGATTTACGGACCAAAATTTGCAGAATGACCAAGCCCGGACAGGGAGTTTGTCAGAAAGGCCTGGAGTGATAATAGACCTACCTACATAGTATTTATACAGAGAATATTTGACTGTGAGCCAAATCCCCGCTCAGGAGCTAAGACCTGCAACCATCGCTCAGTCGAAGCTCATGGAATGCTAGAAAATGAGCTGGGCTTGAAGCAAAGGCACAACTATGAGTCACCGTAGAGGTTCAAATGCAAATGTGGTGGTTTCCACTTTCCACCTCTTTACCTCCTCAACGCAAAAGGCCCATGAGGCATTTGAGAATGGGCCGAGCCTAACCTGTTATTTGATGGGCCTAGCTTTTAGGCTCGAACCAGGCTATTGTTAGTGAATTAGTTGGAATAAAGGAGACCCATACTCCTTTCTCAAATTCTAACCATCTATTTGTCCTTACTCCTTAAACAGCTTTTCCAATCTCGAAACCCTAAAACTATATTAAAAACAAGCATCAAATACGACATAGGTTTTCCTGATCACAGACCCCACCTCCCACAACTTTAATTATTGAACCCACTTAAGTCCACACAATCATTGGATTCAAGAGATCTCACGGTCCACAAGGCAACAACTATTTTACTCTTTTGCAGTTGTTGCCTCGTCGACCTTGGATCTCTTCAATCCAATGGTCAATGGATCTCTCTCTCTCTCTCTCCTGATTAATCATTCAAAACACACCTTTACACAGAAAATCAACCTCATTATGTATTTCCATTTCTTTTTCCTCAACCGGTGGGTCAGATCCCGGCACACGAATTCCTCGGCGAGATACCCTCTGACAGATCAATTCCTTATCCACCGACACTTAATGATGGGCCACGTGTAAGGGAGTCGATATGATGCATGTAGCGATGCGTATTGTTTTGTTTACACGTGAACGGTTCCAATCGTCTTCTCTTCGAATCGCTTAATTGTCTCGGCGAGCTTCTTCATGTTATCATCGTAAACATAAGGTAGCTTATCGTACCACGTAACGTTGTTTTTCGCCGAAATGGGGATGAATTCCCGACACGGCTCGCCCTCCACTGATATGGAGTTGTGGTAGTGATAGTACCGAATCTCTGTTTCGGTCTTGTGTAGAGTTTTCCCGATTACATTCTCCGACATGTGAACGCCGGTTGCGTACGCGTTCTTTGCCTGTATCGCGTACTTCCGATCTCGCCAGATGCCGGTACGTGAGTCACGGAAAAGCAGTTTCTCGAATCCCCATTGCCTGAGAATCCCAAAAACAACAAAAATTGAGGGAGAATTCTTGTAACCTATATCAGAGGAAAAAAACGGATTTGTCGTCCAAATCCACCAATTATTGTAAAAATCGCATTTTTCGTTCAATGCCCTGAAAAATTCTACAACCCAAGCATAAAAATCTTGAGTTTTGCCAAAACCCATCTGAGAAAAAAATTTAAATAAATGAGATAAATCAGACCAAAATCGCTTATTTGCTTTAATTTCTTCAAAAAGAAGAAGAAAGATCCGTTTTTGGGTACATACCGTGAATAATCCTCAGTGGAATCATTCAAACAGAGCTTACTGGACATGGGATTCTGCTCAATCGTGAACTGCGTATAATCCGAAAACTCCTTCAAAACATATTCCAACGTTTTCCCCTCCGGCAAATATATATACTCATCCACGTCAAAGTAAAACGTCCAGTTCGCAGCGTATCGGTACCGGTGCAAACAGTCGTTCACTACCAAAAATTGGTTATAGTAGTACCCATCGAACTCCGACTGAGCCCTTATGTTCTGAATCGTCGCCCTCCCGGCTCGCACCCACGGCTCGAGCGCTGCTCGCACCTCCGGTCCGATCCCTCCCGCGTCATGAAACACGAAATGCGAGCTTGGCCCGAAGAACCAGGCGTGGTACGCCATCCATTCCCGTATCCTCGCTGCGCTTAGGTTCCCGTACAATGACGAACCACAGTACAAATACTCGTATTTATACGGTGGCCTGTAGTTGGACTCGTTGTACGACCCGGGTTCTTCTTCTAAGGCAACGATCTTTTCATATCGCTTCGTTGACTCGCCGTAGTAGGCGTATAGCAAGAGCTTCCCACCTATATTGTCTTCGTTGGGGTTTACGGAGAATGTACAGTTTACGACAACGACCGTATATACGCGACCATAGCCCCAGTCGGGGAGCATTTTATAGGCTTTGGCCTTGATGGACGATGAACGTTTGTTAGAGATCCACTCGCATTTGTACCAAGGGCGACCGTAAACGTGGAGGGGCTTGGAGGCGAGGCCGACGACAGCGAAGGTGCGGGGCCCGCCGCGGTAGGCGCCCATTTGGACGAAGAGGGAGGCGGCATTGCCGTATGCGTAGAAGAGACGCTTATTCGGATCGGTGCGTTTCGAGGTGGAAAGCTTCTTTTCCGGCAAGTGAGTGGCGGAATCAGGTGGGGGTGTGGAGGCGGAGCAGCGGATTGTGTTGGAAAGGAGGTTGTCGTAGTAGGGTTGGAAGTTCCAGATGAACATGACAAGGGTTAGTGCGAGTAATGTGGCGACAAAGGGTTTTGTCTCAAAACAGAGGGAGATTTTTCCGGCTGTGTGGCCAGAGACGGCCGCCGGTGGTCCGTCCTTCCTCATTGGTTTGCCGGCACGTGCGGGCGCCAGTGATGGTGGGAGTGAGAGTGTGTGAGACTGTGAGTGAGTTCTTTGAGGGATTGACGGTGTTTTGAGTCTTCAGACTTATTTTGTTGTTTGCTGATTTGCTCTTCATTAATTATTACGATTTACGACAGGGCACTGACCCCCGAGGCCTGAGTACTTGGGGATTGGGCTTTTGCTTTGCAACAATTACAAATGTGTCCTCCTTATAAATGGGTTCGTTTATGGCGTTACGCAGATTAGCCCGTGGTAGTTCCAATCCATTGAATTACGAGTCCTTCTAACCGGAGTGGAACTTTGCAGTTTGCATGAAAGGTTTGACATCACTAATCAGGCTGATTTTCGGTATCTAGGTCCACCTAGGGGAGTAAAACTTCTGTCACAATCCGATTGCAAATCACACAATCACAGCCAATGAGTTCTCGGCACGTACACCTCTAAAAACAAAGCATATGGTACGTTTCCAAAAGCACTTGTGTACGTGCCAAGAACTCATTGGCTTGTGATTGTGTGATTTACAATTTGGTGTACACCTAGGGATGAGCCAAAGTTGCCAAACATCCATACGGTCAGTGGTCTCTGAAAATAAGCCACGTGGCTCATACTGTGGTCAATCATGGCGTCCGTAGTAGAGTACTAGTCTTATAGTCTTAGAGCCGGGATAGAACTTTGATGATCGGGCCCTATCATCGAAGGAGATGACAGGGTAGCAGATCTCGGCACGGTGGAATTTGTACGGACTGACCGCCTCGGCGTCGCCACACACGTACCCAGGTGAGTACTCAAGAGCTTTTTGCCAAAACACTCTTGTGTACGTGGGTGGTGAGGCCGTGGTGGTCCGCCGGTACAAAATCCACGTGCTGTGATCTGCTGCCATGTCATCTCCTTCCCTGTCATCGAAGTTTTACTCTTAGAGCAGGGTTGGTCTATGGCCATGCGGATTTCTTACACCCTATTTTTAGAATAAACCTTCGATGACACTGCAGTCAGCGACACGGCTGACTGCAGTCAATATAAACCACGTGGCACTTTCTTAAGAGGACACTAACCGTATGGATGTTTGGCCAATCACTAGGTGGACCTACAAACCAAAAATCAGACTGATTAGTAATTACAAACATTTGGATCTTTGTATCCAAGTAATGCTCAATAATCCTCAATTTCATCCGGTTAAAGTCAACCGATAAAAATAACTTCAATCCAACCCTAAGAAATCACTGATCAGGTTTATTTTTGGTTTGTGGGTCGACTTACTGATTGGCCAAACATCCATATGGTTAGTGTCCTCTTGAGAATGTGCCACATGGCTCATATTTTATTTGCTGTCATCAGCGGCCTTGCTAACTGCAGATGTCATGGATGGTTTGCACCTATTTAATCACACATTGAACTGGTCTCGTAAGACGAGTAAAATTTCTGTCACAACGGATTGCCAAATATTATTGATTTTAACGGTAGGAATTTGAGCATTATTCAGCGTTATTTGGGTGCAAATATCCAAAGGTTGTAAATCACTAATCAGACTGATTTTTGGTTTAGAGATCTATAGAGGGACTCGCCAAACATTCATACGGTTAGCGTCCACCAGGAGTGTGCCACGTGGCTCGTATTGTGCGTTGTGACAGAATTTTACTCTCGTAGACATGATGATCATCATAGTCAAAATACCTATCCATTCTAAACCCTAGGGGGCACAATGCACCTTACTGGTTGTAGCACCTTACAAGTGGCTCACTTTTAGAGACCACTGACCATATAGATGTTTAGCGCATCCCTAGGTTGACCTACATATGAAAGTTCATCCTGATTAATAATTTTCTATCCATTAGATTAAAATCTTTTTCTTGGTTTGTTTTTAACAGTAGATTTTGAGCAACATTTGGCCAATGAAAAAACACCACCACCATGCAAGTACATGGACCTTGGATCATGTATTAGGGATGATATTTAATTTATTTATTTTCAAATGTTGAGTCTTGATACCATTGATGATGTGCCATATTATGAGCCACATGGCACACTCTTAAAAACCATTGACCGTATGGGTGTTTTGCACATCCCTAGTTAGACCTACATACCAAAATTCATCCTTATCAGTAATTTATATAGGTTGGATTAGAGTCCTTTTCATGGCTTCTTTTGAACTGTGGATTTCTATCATTATTTGGGTTACTCGGATTCAAATGTTAGCCAAGTATGCATATGGTCAGTAGCCTCTAAAAGTGTGCCACGTGGATCACACTGTGGGTTTGTCATCAACGTTGAAGATTGACACCACCATCAAATATTTTTCTAGTGTGAGGACTTCAAGCGCCACCTTACATTTCAATAATTGTTTCACATGTGAATTGAAATGTTAAAATTATATAAACACAACCCTAAAAAGTAAAAAAAAAAATTGAAAAAAGCAATAATTGGGAATTTAATGGAGCGTCACCAAAATCAGCCATTGATTCATCTTTTCCGTGGGTGCGCCCCGAACCGAACCTGACCCAAGTAGAATAGATGTTTGTGTTGACAGTCCATTAAAGAAGAGGGCCCTTCAATTCGACGGTTTGGATCGATCCCCGTAATTTCAATTTGTTGGCTAAGATGGTCATTTAATCAATTGTACTGGGTTATTAGCCGTCCATTAACATCTATTACAAACACTTCCGTAGGGGGCGCTTGGGAACGAAAAGTAAAAGCACTTTTACTTGTAGTAGAAGTTACTAGTTGATTTTTTACCCCAAAAAGAGTCATAGAAATTAAAAGCGCCCGAGGCCTTCTAATTTTTGAGAAGTAATTTATCTTAGAAGCTAAAAGCTAAAAAATTTAGTTTCTGTTTTTAGTTAGTTTTTAACTTTTCAAGAGTTCAAGTACGAAACACATCCAAAACTGACTTTTTAACTTTTTGACATATAAAAGTCAATAAGTTACTTATTTCTTGTGTTTCCAAATGCCTCCGTAGTAGTCTAGACCAAGGTTTAAAGGAGGCTGTTTTAACGGCTAAACGGACTGGGGGCGTTACCGTTTAAACGGTCAGGGGCAAAAATGAAAAAAATGGGAAAAAATGGAATTAAACGGATTTTAATGGTTTTAACGGAAAAAGTGGCGCTGAAAAATTTGAAAAAATAAAAAACGGAATTTAACAGCCATTTTTTTTTTACAAAATTTTTCAAAATTAAACAGCTGTTTAAACGATTTTAATGGCAGTTAAAACAAAAAAAACAGCCGTTTTTTTCAAAACCGATAAAATGAGTTTAAACGGTTTTAACAGAAACGGGCTTGGGGCATTACCGTTTAAACAGTCGTTTTTAAAAGGTCAATTTAGTCATCCTACTAAAAGGTCAATTTAGTTGTCCTACTAAAATAGGTTACTATTTGGGGAACCTGGGTCCATAGTACTATGAAGCATGGTTTTAAAAACGGCCGTTTAAACGGTAACGCTCCAAGCCCGTTTACGTTAAAACCGTTTAAACACGTTTTATCGGTTTTGAAAAAAACGGCCGTTAAAATCGTTTAAACAGCCGTTTAATTTTGAAAAATTTTGTGAAAAAAAACGGCCGTTAAAACCGTTAAAATCCTTTTAATTTCAGTTAAAATCTGTTAAATTCCTTTCTTTTTTTTTTTTTCAAATTTCAAAATTTGAATTTCAGTGCCACTTTTTCCGTTAAAACCATTAAAATCAGTTAAAATCAGTTTAATTCCGTTTTTTCCTATTTTTTTCCATTTTTGCCCCTGACCGTTTCAATCCGTTTTTACGGCCGTTTAAACAGTAAAGCCCCCAGTCTGTTTAACTGTTAGAACGGCCTCCTTTAAACCTTGCTCTGAAGACTCTAAACAATGCAAAATGGTTGAGGCTCCGACCAAACTTTTAACGGGTCCGAAGGAGTATACTTTTTTGAATACGGATCTCAACAGGGGTAAAAATAAAGGTCGGGCTCGAGTTACCGCCCTAAAATGGCAGGCTCAGGTTACATGACACAATATGAGCCACGTGGCATATTATTAGAGGACTCTGACTGTATGGATGTTTGTCCAATCCCTAGGTGGAAACCTAAAATCAGCCCGATTAATCATTTCTAGGCATTGTATCTTTGTACCTCAAATACAGCTCAAATTCTCACAGTTGAGATCAACCCATGAAAATAAGTCTAATCCAACGCCTAGAAATCATTAATCAGTCTGATTTTGGTTTGTAGGTCCACTTAGAGATTGGCCAAAAATACATACGGTCAGACTCCTATAAAAATGTTCCACCTGGCTCATATTGCGTCCTGTAACCGGAGCCTGTCATTTTACAGCAAAAACATTGATGGGTTGGCCAATATGAGCCACGTGACATACTTTTAGAGGAGACTGACGACTCTGACCATATGGAGGTTTGGTCAATCCCTAGGTGGACCTACAAACTAAAAATGTGATTTCTAGGCGTTGGATTGGAGTTATTTTTATGGGTTGATTTTAACCGTGGTAATTTGAGCATTATTAACCCTTATTTAAGGTAGAAAGATCCAAAGGCTTGAAATCACTAATCAATCTATTTTTGGTTTGTAGGTCCACATAGGGATTTGAAAAACATCCATACGGTTAGAGTACTCTAAGAATCTGCCACGTAGCTCATATTAGACCTTGTCATTGGCCTCAATGATAGGGCCGGCCATTAAAGTTTTACTCCCATAACCTTCCGCACCGCCAGCTATTAGAATAAAGGGTCGGGCTCCGTTGACAGATATAAAATGACAGGAACACAATAAAACAACGTGGCACACTGTTACGGGACTCTGACCGTATGGATGTTTGTCATATCCCATGGTGGACCTACAAACCAAAAATAAGCCTGATTAGTATTTATAGGCTTTGGATTAGACTTATTTCCATGGACGGATCTCAACTATGGGAATTTAAGCAATATTTGAGGTACAAAGATGCAACACTTATAAATCATTTTTGGTTTGTAGATCCACCATGGGATAGGACAAACATCCGTACGTTCAGAGTCCCGTAACCGTGTGCCACCTGGCTTATATTGTGTCCCTGTCATTTTATATCTATCAACGGAGCCCGATCCTAGAATACAATATTTGTCACCATTTTTGCCGAGACCGTCGGCAATGGCTCGAGATTTATGGGAGTGAGAGAGAGGGTACCTTTCAATTCGTAGTACAAGTTTTTCCTAATTTTCTGAGCTGATTACAACCACACAAGTTAGTTGGGTCCTACACGAAGCGACCTTTGGTCAACTAAACAGCTTAGACCAAACGGGCTGTTCTTTGATGCATCCTTCTGTGTTAAATTTTTGATGCAGAAGTCCCACAAATTGCAATGTAATAGACTCGTTCGGGCCCACTTGCCACTTGAATGTCTGGCCCGATAGACCTACACACCTAAAGTCAGCGTGATTGGTGATTTTTAGCCATAGGATTTGTGCACTTTTTCATTATGGGCTTTATGAACAGGCCTGTGAGTTGGTTCCATGCCCATGTTGAAAAAGTGCTCAAATCCAATGGCTAGTAGTCACCAATGATACTGATTTTTGGTGTGTGGGTCCACCCAAACATTAATGGAGGCAGTTGGCCAGAAAGAGTCTACAACGTGGTAAATTGAGGAACTTCTGCATCAAAATTTGGTATCACAGATTAGACATCGGACCGTCTTTAGGGAGTAAAACTTGTGTCACAGCGTTTCTGTCACAATGCACAATAAAACGCGTATTATTTGTGTTTAATACACGAATTTATCATTTTCTTTATAGTAGAAATGTTTTAAACAGCCATATAAAATGAAAAAAATAATAGTAAAATTCAGGTTTTTTTAAGCTAAACTAATATAACACTTAAGTCTTCAACAATGACTGGATTTTTATATTCTCAAACCGAATTAAACTTGAACTTTTTCCGTTTGGAATCTTTTTTTGTTCATGAAGCCATAACAAAAAAAAGTGCTCAAATTGAGTGGCTAGAAATCACTAGTCATGCTGATTTTTGTTGTGTAGGTCCTCCAAGAAGCGAGTCATGCAATCAAGGGGGGGGGGGGGGGGGGGGGGGGCAATGGGTCCAAAAGAGTGTGACATATGGCAATGGAACTTTAGCAGCAGAATTTTGATGCAGAGTTCTCTATTGTAGAAGAAAAATTTTGTTGCCACCAATGATCGTGCGCCACATATATCCATGTTTAGCTTTGGTTTTAAAGAACTTTTTAAAAAGTAACCCTGGGTATATGTGGCTTGCGATCATCGGCGCATGATCGCCAATTTAAAAATTTTTCCGCTCTGAAAGATCTAACATAAGCCTAATTAGGAAACTTTCTAAAATTATTAAAAAAAGAGACTACTTTGTATCTAACACAATATTAAGGAAGGAGATTCAAGACACTCCTTCAATGGTGATCTATTAGTCCCCAAGCTCCTTTTATAAGCAAAAGTGGACCCCTCCCCCATAAACTTAGTTGATCTATTGGTCCCCTTAAAGCCCTCATCCCTTGATTCTCTTTTTCCACCTTTGATGGTAAAAAGAGAAGTTACATACTTTACTTCTTTTTCACTCATCTCTATACCCACTTCTTTTTCCCACCTCAAACGTCATTTCCTTGTTTCACACAGTCATTATCAGCTGGGTTGCATGCCTATTGTTCAATTGTGGGCCATAACTATCTACATATTATGTTCACCGATTTTTCATGTGATGGATCTGATCTTCGTGATCGAATGGGTTCTAACCACACACGGAACTCCTTGTGATCTCGACCTTTCAACTAGTGTGTCGCCACTTAATTTGTTGGAACCTAATCAGAATAATTACTTCATCTAGATCTTAGCCTTCAAATAAGGTTTACAATAGGGAAAGATGGTCCATATACATAAGTCGGTGGACTACGGGAATGTAAGAATCCAATGACGAAAATGCAATCTCTCTCCTCCCTCCCCCTCCCGCCAAAAAAAAAAAAATTGTTATGGCAACACGTGTCACACGAAAGGTGCAACTTCCCACCCAAAAAGAAAGGTGCAAGTGCAACCCCCCTCAAAAATTCTGCAACGTGTCATTTGAAAGGAAAAGAGTGCCCTGTGGAGTTGTTTTCTACCTCTTGTTTTTGTGGCACACGTTGTTTCATATATGGAAGAAAGTTTTGATGTGAGCCATCTCAGGTGCTGCCATGTCCCACGTATAACAGGAGAATATTCCACTGGATGTGTGGTTCCATTAAAAAAAATCAATTTCATCGGTGATTTCTAGCTGTTGGAATTGAGCATTATTATATGGTGATTTCTGACCATTGGATTTCAGCTACTTTTTTGTGCTAAGATGTAAGTAATAGAAATCACCAATCAAACTGGTCTTTGGTGTGTAGGTCCACCAAGAGGTGGGCCAACATCAAAGCGTCAATGAGTTCCAATTTGGGAGGGAGAAAATTTGAATGGTTAAGTTTAGGTCTTTGGTGTGTAGATCCACCATGGGGTGGGCCGAACATCCATGCAGTCAATGGCCCACCCCATTGTGGATATACACACCAAAGATCGTCAAGGTGAGTAACCAAATCGCTATACCTCTACCTCGTTAAATATTTTCTTTTTTGGAATTTTTTTATTATCAATGTTTTAAGTTAGGGGACCCAGTGGCTCGGCCACTAAAGACACCTAAGCAAACATTGATTTTCAACTGTATTCACTCTGATGGCATGTAAGAGATAAGTGCACTAGCTTATTTGGTATGGGACATTTGTAATAATTCTTTTATTTTTATTACTATTTGAGATGTTGAGGTTTTCGGCCCACGGCCCACCTATTCAAAGAGCATGGGCATCTCTTTTATAGAGAACACGCGAGCATGGGACAGAACTGCTGATTGTTCAAACCCAAACCTTTCTTCTAGGGATGACCTTAGCAAAATATTTTGTTAATACACTCTTTCATGTCCACTGACCTCATGATTGTTCGGCCCAAAAAAAGCCTGATTGGTAATTTTCTAGTCATTGGATTTGAACATTTTCATCATGGGCTTGGAACTCATTCATGGGCCTGTTAATGTAGTCCATGAAACTGCTCAAATCCAATGCTGGAAATCATCAATCAGGCTGATTTTTAGTGTGTAGGGACACTAAGGGGTGGCTAAAAAGTGGACCCAAAATAATGTGTCCCGTTGCATTTTAAAGGATTCCTGGACATGATTGTGATACAAACTTCTTTACTTGAAAGTTTGATACGAAAATCCCTCAAAATGCCTCTTTTGGGCCCACTGACCTCATGAATTTTTGGTCCATATATTACTGGAATTAGAAACTAAGAATTATCGTCATTGACGATTTCTAGCCATTGGGTTTGAGCAGTTTTTGATCATGGGACTCATTAACATGCTTATGACAGTGTTTCAGGTAAGAGTAGACCTAACAATCAATAGTGGGTGCAAAATAGTGTGCCACCAAGAATTTTGTCATAACAAGGTACGGTCAACCCACAGGCCTATTTATATGTAGTCCAGGTCCACCAAGCCTGCAGTCTAGGCCCATTAGGTCCAACAACATTAGTTCAATTAGGATCATTGGATTGGTTTGATTCCAAATTAATGGCTCACAAAATGCAATCCAAAATGACAGGTAAATAGGTGAATATGAAATTTACTGAACGGTACACATGTCTCTACAATCTATTTTGTTTTCCTGAGGTCTGATGGCCCAAGCCCAGCCAAGGATCATCATGGACCCAAGCGAATAGGTCCAGCCAAGTTCCACTGCTCCGCCCCCCTAACCCAAATGTAACCTATTGTATTGTGGAAAACGTTGCCAAACCCAAATGAATCCATGTTTCATAATTCGCTCCGTTAGATTATAAACTTGAGTAGAAATATTCCTTTTATATCATTGTTCAAAGCAATTTTTTGTTCGTGAATGGGCCTCGACAATAAGCTCGAGCTTGGTCCACAAGTTGATCCGAATCCCATCGAGTCGAACCATGCTTTGATCTAGTTTTCTGTATATAACACGTAAGAGGATATGGTGTAGTAAACCTCATATTAACGGTACACAATAGGCAAATCCATGATCAAACCATGGTGATTGTGCACTATAGGCAAAAATAAAATAAAATCCTTACCTTTCAATTTTCAGACTTTTTCATCACCCATCTCTGTGGTTTAGATTTTAGAGACTCCTCCGTTTATGAGGAGTTCGGCTTCCCTCACCCATTTGGTTGAGGAGATGCCCCAACCCCCTATCATCTTGTGACACGTGGAGGAGTGGGCAAGGGCCACCTAAAGAGTAAGTTACATGTACAAGATCCTTATTCTTAATATTTTATTTTCTCTCTCCCCTCTATTAAAGTCAACTAACCATATTTCATATTTTTTTTTTGTTTACTTTTTAACAAAAAAATAAATTGCACATGTTGTTTTAATTTGAAACACGACATCTCATTTTAATCACACAAGTCCATCAATCTAGACTATCCAAACAGTAGGTAACCTGATAGGATAATCTTGACCATTCATTTAATCACACTAATATGATGGTATGGAAACCTACATACAGATGATAAAGGATAACCTGTCAATGTTATTTTCAAAAAAATGGTCCACCGAATTGTGGGAACAACAATAAGATGATCTTGGCAGTGGCAGTGTGTTAGCTATTGGACAACATGTATATAAGGCACAACATGTTTGGCTAATTTAACATCGATGTAACAAGCGGTAACTTAATCAAAAAGCGTAAGCTAGCACAATTTTTGTTACTCACCCATCATCTGGGACCCACCGACTGTATGTATGTTTAGCCCACCCCTTGGTAGACCTTCATACAAAAAATCAGTTTGTTTGATAATTTTTGGCAGTTGGTTTTAATACTAAAAAAAATGGTTGAATTCAACGGCTAGAATCGCGTCTTAAAAAGTACTAAAATTTTATGGCTAGAGATTACCGATCATGGTGATTTTTGGTATGTATATCCACCAAAAGGTGGGCTACACATCTATATGGTCAGTGGGCCCAAATAACATCATTTGATCATTTCTAATGGTAAATTTTTTTTTTTTTTAAACCATGGACAAAAGGTCTAAAGTACAGATTATCAAATGAAAGAGTGAGAACCAGATCAGATCAAGTTGAAAAATAATCTTCTCCTTCAAAGATCTTAGACAGATAGAGGCTTGTCGATAACCCCGTTACAGGTTTGTTGATGAAACACCAATTTGGAAATGGAGGAACAGGTTTATTAAAGAGATAAAATTACAAAGAAATAAAGAGAAAAAAGAAACTAATAAAAGAGAGAAAGATTGTATAAGAAAGAGGTGAGTAATAAATAAGGAAAGGAAATCTTATCCAAAGATGATAATATCTTGAACCAAAATAAATTCTCCCGGTTCCCCTTCAGCTGCCCTCCACATGTTAAAATATGATAGGGGGTTGAGGCATCTCCTCACCCAAATGGGTGAGGGTGAGGAAAGGTTTTTTAGTTTATGTGGTCTTACCTTCCAACATAATAGGACGATGTCATGGGCATTGTATCTGCTGTGTTTACCACAGACCCGTCCTCTGTGGGCCCCATCATAGTCCCCGGCCACACAAAAGCTGGCTTGAACGGTGGGACGTAAGGTACGGGCACAGATCCTGAAATGATCAGATGTATATCTTGTGTTTTGGGCCTATCCTTCGCTACAGGATGCGAACACGCTAACCCGAGAAGCAGAAGCCTCTCTGCTTCTTCAACCTCGTAGTTACCCCCCAGCCTCTCATCAATCGCCTCTAAAATCCGGCCTTCTCGATGCAACATCCACACCCAATCAACCAAGAACTGGAATCCCACAATCTTGGACCACGGGCGCTTACCGCACACGACCTCGAGCACAACTGCGCCGAAACCAAACACGTCAGAATCCCGCGTAGCCTTTCCGGTGAGGATACATTCCGGCGCTATGTAGCCCATGGTGCCGGGTACCCCTCCGAGCTCGGCGTACGAGGTCTTCTCGTTGTCGAGGGCTCGTGCAAGGCCAAAGTCGCCTAAGCGCGCGTTGAAGTCAGAGTCGAGCATGATGTTGCTGGCTTTGAGGTCTCTGTGCACCACCTTTTGATCGTATTCGTAGTGGAGATATTGTAAGGCAGATGCTATATCTGATATGATCTTGTTTCGAAGGTCCCAGATTAGTGTCTTCTCGGGCCCACCAAAGAGGTGGTTGTCCAAGCTACCATTTACCATGTAATCATACACTAAGAGAAGCATCCCGCTTTTGTGGCACCACCCTGCAAGAAAGTGAACATATTAATAGACAATGCATGTGATAGAAATAATTAAGAATTTAGGGATAATTCTATAAGTTTGTGAAAGGACTATTTTGTCCTTTGAAAAGTTTTTGTTGTAGGACTTAACTAGAAGGTCCTAGAGAATTTAGAGAGAGTGAGGTGTGTAAGTTATACGCCAAAGCACAAGAAAGTGTTGGGATTTTAGTAGAAGAGAAGAGAAGGGTGTAACAAAGTTTTGTAATATTAGTAAGTAATTGTGTTCTGTGTTCTTTTTAGTATTTTGTGTAGGAGCTCTGTACAACCTTTTTAGGGTGTGCATCTCCAGGTTTCCTTCTCTAAATTATGTGAGTAATTTCCTCAATCTAAAGTTTGAGTAATATGTATCTTGGGCCACCACATTGGTGGTGAGAAATGATGAATCTGTGCGAACAATATGCACATGCTCACGCTCACGGCTAAATTATGGTGTCACCTGTTTTTGGACGCAAGATTGTTTCCAATACGAATAAGATTTGCCATGTGTATCAAATTAAAACCTTTAAAATCACCACCTTCGTTGACAGATTGACTGATGGCAAATTAAAAACAATTGAGTCGAGGTCGTTGTTGTGTACCACGTGGTACATTATTAGAGACCGATGACAATATGGATGTTTGGTTAAACCCCGAAACGAAAAATCAGCCAGATTGATGAGTCTTGCCGTTGGATTTGAGTATCCCAAATAATTTTCGAATGCCACGGGTAAAAATAACAAAGGATTTTTTCATATAACTCTGTATACTAGATTTTTTTCTAGAAAGCTTCTAAAATTCCCAAAAAATAACAAAGGAGCACAAGTTTACGATCCTACTTACGTCCCATCCCAAAATGCTATGTGGTTCATTCTTTGGGCCCACTGACAATCCATTTGGACCACTCTTTGGTTTCAGCTTGATTGGCGATTTGAGCATTTCAATAGGGTGATTCGTGGATTAGGCCAGTCCCGGGTACTGGGCCTGGAACCCTGCCTTAGCCGTCACTGTAGATGCGGCCCAACGGGCCAAAATGCCACCCTGAGGGCCACCGCTCCTGACACGTTACTGTTCGACCTACACCCCGGTGGACTAATGTGATTTCTAGCTGTTGGATTTGAGCACCGTTTTATGTTGGGCTTCGAACCAACCCATAGGCCTGATCATAAAGCTCATGAAGAAAAAGTGTTCAAATCCAATGGCTAGTTAGATCACCAATCACGCTGGTTTTGGGTGTGTAGGTCCACTGGGGAGGCCACTGATCTATAAGGTCAGTGGGACCGAAAGAGTGTACCACGTGGTCCTTTTGAGGGACTTCTATATCACAATTTTAATATAGAATTCCATATCATAGAAAATACCCACCACTCTCATGTATTATATAGAATCCTGTATCAAAAATTTATACGGATAATAATTTTGATACAGAGAAGTTAGAAACTAGGAATTATGCAATGGAACTCACCAACTAATCGGACGAGATGTTTGTGACGGAGACGATTAATGATGGTAAGCTCAGCCAAGAAATCGTCTTTGCCCTTCATGTTCTCCCTCGAGAACTTCTTCACCGCTACTTGGATGTTGTCTTTAGGTAAAACACCTTTATAGACTACACCGAATCCACCTTGTCCCAGCTTCAGCTTCTCATCGAAATTGTTGGTTGCCTTCTTCAGATCCTTAAACCTAAACTCTCTCGGCATCCCGGGCAAGCTCTTCAACGCCCCCAACATATTCGGATCGTCCACACCCCTAATTCTCTTATGCAAATAATACCCCGACCCCGCCGCTAAACAAATTACCACAACACCGACCCCCACCACGATCTTCACCCATGTCGGCTTTTTCACTTTCTCAAGCATCTCCACCTCCAGAGTCCATTTCACTACGCTGTTCAGCTGAGTCAAGTTCCCCGTCGAAGCAGCGAATCCGAAATACGAGTATTGCTTCACGTACTCTCTTATATTAAGATTCGCAGTCAGTACTGGTTCACCCCATATGGGGTCCTGAAAGTACACTTTCAGAAGCTTCTCCTGGCCATCGTATTGGACCCAGACGATGTTGTTCGCACTCTTTTCTGGGCTGACAATATTGAGGTTGAAATCGGTGAGCGATCTCGTCTTCGTGGATCGGATGCTGTTGATGTTGAGCCCCACATGGTTATTGTCTGGGTCGAAATCTTGTTTCACGGTGTCAAACTCGATCGCGATCAGATGATTAGTAGAGTTCCCATCGGTGGTGGCGTTGGTCAAACCTAGATATTGACCGTCGCTGCCAGACGGGATGTTCAGATCCGGCGCGATGACGAAAGCGAGGCCTTCTCCGGGAGCGCTGTTAATGGGGAAGATGGTCATGTAGATGGTGGAGTTAAAGGAAGCGATCCTTTCAGATGTAGAGTTGATCTCTCCTTCCCAGAGCTTGAAAGATTTGGAGAGCATGATGCGGCCCGACTTGTTTTTTAGGCTGGAGTCCTTGTTGGCACTGTCCGGAAGGATTTGAAGGGCTTTGTTGCTGATCGTCGCGTCTGGTAGGACGGAGAAGGTATCGTAGTCCGAAGAGTGAAATGGGCCGAATTGATGGGAATAGATTTTTAGGTTTGAAGCCATCGAGATGGCCGGAAAAACCAGTAGATATAATAGGGTGAGCTTTTCAGGCAAACCCATTTCATGAAACATGGAAAAAAAAATCGGAGTTGCAGAAGAAGGAATCAAATGATTATGTGGCTTCTCATTCGACAAAGCGAGATAGAGTCAATGGTTCTGCAGCTTCTCTCTCCGTTCCTATCACTATTCACTACAAAGTTCATCTGTATTTTTTTTTAATACGCTATTTTTTTTTGTAAGTCCATTTTTTTTGTCTTTTCTTTTTTACCAAACTTAGCTGTTGGATGTTTCTAAGTTTCTAACCCTATTAAAATTGGGTCACGCTCAGAAGCCCCCCATTTTTTTGCCCCCTCTCTGGTGGAGTAGTGTTCTTGGCCATGGAATTTCGAGAATCCAATGGTGGATTGGTTGATAACGCTGCAAAAAGTAAAAAAAGTAATGCCAGCTCAGCACTATGACCCACCGTTGGATTCTCGGAAGGGTCGTGATGTAACAAGGTATACCTGAGATCTTTTCATTTGCGGGAGCGGCATTTTTGGTAGTCACCACTGCCATCTGGGCCCAGTAACCGCATGGATGTTTAGCCCACCCTTTAATAGACATTTATACAAAAAATCAGCTTGTTTAATAATTTGTAGCCGTTGGTTTTAGTACTAAAAAATGGTTGTATTCAACGGCTATAAGAATGCCTTAAATGGTGCTAAAAAGTGTTAAAATCTAATGGTTATAGATTACCAATCAAGATGATTTTTGGTATGTATATCCACCAAGGAGGGGTGGGATAAACATCTAACCGGTCAGTGGGCCCAGATGGCAGCGGTGACTACCAAAAATGCCGCCTCCGCAAATGAACAGTTTCAGGCATACCTTGTAACATCTTTTTCCTTCTCGGAATACGTCCCGATAGGGGTCAGAAAATTGTACAAACCCAGAAATGCTTTTCGTACAGGAGATTGTGGCACCATGTGAAATATCCACTGCTTTCCGCATACATCGCACCTGCCCCTCAATTAGTAGATAACGCGACGCCTTAGGAAGTTTCCTTGCGGAGTTACAACGCCAACAAAAAGTCTTAGAATTGACTAATCTGGGGGATTACGTATCTATTTCATGTTCCTTGGGTTACCAAGAAAAAAAATCTTCCTCTGTTACCCTTCAAGATATTTTCTTTTGAACAGGAATTAATTGGACATTCTATAGACTGAGGGTGTGTTCTGGAAAGATTACCAAAAAAAAAAAAAAAAAAAGGAAAAAAAAAAAAAAAGAAGGTATTTTGGAACGGGTGCAATTGCAGTTAGGAGTGACCATACATTTTTTGGGCCCACTCATCTCATTGATGTGCCAGACGCTCCTTCCTGGACTTACACGCTGAAAATTAGCCCGTTGGATTTTAGCATATTTTTCATGGGCTTTGTCGGTGTCGTATTTTTTGGCAAGTGGTATGATGACACGTGTACTGGCTATATACGTGCGATATTAGAACAGTGACGCGTTATATTATTCGTCGTGTTTGAGTGAATGCACCGAAGACATCAACAGAGGCAATGACTATCATGCAACTTCTATTAATAGAAGTGTTACGTGTCAAGACGTGATGATCAGAAGAGAATAAAATCAATAACATAATGCATTAACACTTCAACTATTAAATATGTCGAGAAGCATTCAATCTTGCCCGACATATTAATGATTGATCTTATCAACGGGACATATATACAGCTGACCCCGACAAGGTCCATTGGCCTATATCATACAAGTTAAGATCTTGACGGGATTCTAATTCATAGTCATCCCGACAAGTACATCCCGACGAGGCGAAATGATTTACTTGACGGGATTGATATCCATCTCTTCCCAACGAAGTCATATAGCCTGTTTGACAGATGTGACATTCTTCTCATCTGACGAGATCAGAATCTTACTTGCCAGGTATGGATTTCTTTCAATCCCGAAAAATATACCAGATTCAACAAGCAAGATAAGTACTTCGAATACAGTTATTTTCTTAATTAATGAGTGTTGGCCACATAGCAGTTAGTTGAATTTTCACAGTTTTGACATCTTCTTATTCAAATATCTGACATGAAGGATGCCAACTCAGTGCAACTTCAATCATTTCAGATATAACCGAATAAAAGAAGTTGAGATCTAAGAAGAAGATTCTGTTTCATAATGGAATCTTTCTAGATTAGAACTGATTGATAACATTTGAACACGTGGAATGTGAGTCACGCCAGTTCTAAAAGTATAAATACAGGATCATCAGGACTGAGAAATGGATCTTACTCTCCAGATCCAGATAGACTAAGTTCTGAAATATTTTACTATTTTCCTAAACCCTGTTATCATTCTTAAACTGACTTGAGCGTCGGAGTATTGTCAATAGGTACAATCATATCTCATCTGGAGATCATCCTATTATTCGCGGAGGAGAAAACAGTTTCACCTTGAAGCACCATAGCCGTCTGATTATCATCGAGATACGAATCGTCTGACCTCAAAGATTGTGTGGATTAGATCAGATATTTTTCCCCCACAGGCTCCATGAATATGCCTATGAGTTCGAACTTCCAAGCCCATGATGAAAAATGCTCAAATTCAACGACTATATATTACCAACCAAGCTGACTTTTGGTGTGTAAGTCCATCAAGTGATCGGTAGCTGACCCATTGAAGGAGAAGACATGCATTCTTGGTAGGGAGTCTGTCATAAACAATAGCTCATGGATTGATTGAATAAGAAAAATAACACTTACCGCCCTTCCATTCTGTTTGAAGGACATGAGGTCAAAAATGAATATTAGAGTATTTATATTCATGGGCTGGACTTGGGTTTATTGGTTTTTATATAATTTAATAACCCTGAGCCCAAAGCTGACACCTAAGGCCTCTCATGGGCCTGCTTGTTTGCAACCCTGCCTAGAACTTGACACAAAATTTTTGTTGATGGTCTGTCGTTGCAGTTATATGGGTTGCATAAAAATGATCCGTTTGACACCCCGGAATATTGGACCCTCCCTTGGTGGACCTACACACCAAGAACAGCCTGAATGGTGTTTTCTATCCGATTGAGCATCCAAAAATGGCCCGAATCCAACTGCTAGGACTCCCATTTATGATTCATTAATCAGGCTGATTTTGAAAATTGCATAAAAAGGATCCGTTTGACACTCTTTTGGGCCCAATGACCCTTGACTATTGGGCCCTCCCTTGGTGGACCTACACACCAAGAACAGCCTGAATGATGTTTTCTATCCATTCGATTGAGCATCCAAAATGGCCCGAATCCAACTGCTAGGACTCCCCATTCTAATAGCTATGATTCACACATTACTCTTTATTTTTTTGAATCCATAAAAAAAAGAAAGTCTAGACATATATGAGTCCAGTGGTGGGCCCACATGGAGATCATGTTCGACAATCCAACCATAAATTGAGATGTCCTTGCCATGATGATCATCATCACCAAAAATCAGTCCATGTTTATGTTGCTAAAAAATTGACCTAAATTTATGGTTTAATTAGATAATTCAGATTTTTTAAAATAAAGTCAAATTTTCATGAGGTTAACAATATTGAAATAGAAATTTTTGTGAAGATGGTCACCACATAGTATGGAGTATGGACAACTCACAGTTCAGTTGGATAGTCCAACATGATCTATATGTGGGCCCCACCACTAAGGTGTAAGAATTGGATTGTCTAAAGGGTCGGGCTCCGTTGACAAATCTAAAATGACAGGTATCTGTACAAGGGACACATATAAGCCATGTGGCACATTCTTACAGGACTTTGACCGTATGGATGTTTGTCTTATCCCATGGTGGACCTACAAACCAAAACTCAGTCTGATGAGTAATTTATAGGCTTTGGATTGGACTTATTTTCGTGAGCTGATCTCAACTGTGAGAATTTGAACAGTATTTGAGAAACAAAGATCCAACACTTATAAATTACTAATTAGGCTGATTTTTGGTTTGTAGGTTGACCATGGGATAGGACAAAAAACTTTGGTCACACGAAATTGTAAATCACACAAAACACAGCCAATGAGTTCTCGGCACACGTACACAAGTGCTTTGCAACGTACCCATGTGCTTTTTAGGTGTAAGTGCCGAGAACTCATGGGCTGTGTTTTGTGTGATTTGCAATCCCATTGTGACAGAAGTTTTACTCGGACAAATATCCATACGGTCAGTCCTGAAAGAGTGTGTCACTTGGTTTATATTGTGTCCCTGTACAGATATCTGTCATTTTAGATCTGTCAACGAAGCCCTTGTCTAAATACGATCTTGTCGCTTCATCTCCCCCGTGCATAAAACTTCTGTAACAAGAAATTGTAAATCACACAATCACAAGCCAATGAGTTCTCGGCACGTACATAAGTACTTTTGCAACGTACCATGTGTTTTTGTTCTGAGGTGTACGTGCCGAGAACTCATTGGCTGTGATTGTGTGATTTGCAACTTTGTTGTGACAGAAGTTTTACTCATCGCACCTGCTCCTCCTGTTGTCAGTTAACAAAAGTAGGACGCGACGTGTAATATTAGGAAGTTTCCTTGCAATGTTAGGAAAAAGTTTTAGATTGACCAATGCAGATCGTTTGACATTTCAAGCATGGTTTTAAAAACGGCCCTTTAACGCCCCAAGCCCGTTTTCGTTAAAACCGTTTAAACACGTTTTATCGGTTAAAAAAAAAATGGCCGTTTTTTTTTGTTTTAACGGTCGTTAAAATCGTTTAAACGGCCGTTTAATTCTGAAAAATTTTATGAAAAAAACGGCCGTTAAAATCCATTAAATTCTATTTTTTTTTTTAATTTTCAAATTTCACAATTTGAATTTCAGCACCATTTTTTCTGTTTTTTCCCTTAAAATCCATTAAAACTAGTTAAAATCCGTTTAATTCCATTTTTTCCTATTTTTTTTCCATTTTTGCCCCTGGCCGTTCCAATCTGTTTTAACGGCCATTTAAACGGTAATGCCCCCAGTCTGTTTAACCATTAAAACGGCCTCCTTTAAACCTTGATTTCAAGTACGGGTTCTACATTTCTATATGCTGTTCCTCACTACCTTTAATTGACAAGAAAAAAAAAATGTTCCTCAAGATACTTTCTTTTGGACAGGAATTAAATGGACATTCTTGCTCTGTCGTACATCTAACCAAGTTTTAAAGGGGGCCGTTATAACGGTACAACGGACTGGGGGCGTTACCGTTTTTTCCGTTATAACGAAAAAAATGCTCAAGGGCAAAAATGGAAAATCACGATAAAAATGGCGCTGAAATTTAAATTTTGAAATTTCAAAAATGGAAAATAATGGAAAAAATGAAAAATGACCATTTTTTTTTCACATTTTTTCCAGAAAATAATGGCCGTTATTTTCTGGACATTTTAACGGTACGTAATGTAACGGGGGAGGTCCGAATCCATTATAACGGCCGTTTTTTAAACCTTGCATCTAACCACCAAATTCTCATTCGTTAGAGGCTTTCAGAAGCATTAGGTTTGGAAAAAGAAAATAAAAAATGTCGAGGAGATGATCCAGTATTCTTGTTTGTGTTTAACATTTAAGAGGATATGATGTGGTAGGCCCCATAGAGGTTGGTGTAGTGGGGCATCTTAACCGTTGGCATGATACACCAAACCAGTAACACTGACCATTATTCATCTGGTGAGCCAACTAATTACTAGGTTTTGCACTTTTATTTTTAATCCGTACTTAACAAAATTGCTTAACCGGTACCATATAAAAGGAGATCGAGATCCTTTTATATGCATTCCACTTATTAAAAAAACAAAAAAATTGCTTCTTTGGTTTGTGGAAAGAAGTTAATCTCGTTGTTCGTAGTAGGAAAATGATTACCCATGCTTAACGACAAAAAAAGATCCGTGCAGTTAATTAAGCTGTGGACGTTGGATTCAAGAGATATATCTACGGTCCACGTGGCAGTACATTATTAATACCCACAATGACTATTTTGCCCTTCACAGTCTGCGCCACGCAGTCTGTGATCTCTTAAATCCAATAGGTGTTTGTTTATGTAGTGAACCAGGGGCGTTATCTTCTACGCCAATCTAACGTTGGACCATGGTAAGAAAATCATCAGATCAAATGGTTAGAATGATCCAGTTAAGCAAACTTTGATTTTAAACTCGAGTTGAAATATTCCTTTCAAATCATTCTTCAAAGCCATATTTTGTCCATGAATGAGCCTCCATTATGAGCTTGAGCTTGGCCCATAAGTCTAGAGCTGCATGCCGTGTACAACACTGGTGGGTGGCCTGTGCCCTCGTTGCTCCCGGCAAAGCATTTGCAAAAATCGGGTGTGAGTGGCTGAGATCCACCGTCCATTTGGGAGATAAGATCTCGGCCCTTCTTTGTTGAAGCCTATAGGAGGGGGTATAAGTGGGGAGACAACTTCCTTATTTTGTTATATAGACTACTCCGACAAAGGTGTTTGACTCAAAGGGTATATATAATGGACTGGGGCGTTACCTATTTTCCATTATAACGGCTGTTTAACAGATTGTAACGCACAAAGGGAAAAATAGAAAAATAACAGAAATAACAAAACATAACGGTGCTAAATTTCAAAATTTTAATAAATTGAGGTTAAATGAGTGGGAGTGAATGAATAAATGAGGGGGATTGCGTGGTTGAAATCTAACCGTCCACATTCGATTGATGGATAGATTTGATCTTAACCACTCTTTATCTTATGAAGCAGGATAAGATAAGGGAATACAACTGAATTATTTTGTTATACTAGTAGGTAGCCTGTGCCCTTGGCACTCCCCAACAAAGCATTTACCAAAATCAAGTGTGAGTGACGGAGATCCGCCGTCCATTTGGGGGAGAAGATCTCGGCTCTTCTTTGTTGAAACAGATAAGAGGGGGTGAAAGTGGGGAAACAACCACTGCGTTTTGTTATATAGATGTATGGGTGGCCTATGCCTGTGGCACTTTGATACGAAGCATAGTGGATCTCAGCCACTCATTATTGAAGCCATATAAGATAAGAGGGGGTATAAGACAATTATGTCACTTATTATATATATAGTGGGTGGCCTATGCCCACGACACTATCCAACAAAGTGTTTGCCAAAATCGGGTGTGAGTGGTTGAGATCCACCATCTATTTTGGAGATAAGATCTTGGCCCTTCTTTGTTTAAACATATAACAGGGGGTATAAGTGGGGGAGACAATTTTCCTGTTTTGTTATAGAAACTAGTAAATGGCTAGTGCCCACAGCACTCTCCGACAAAAGCGTTTGCAAAAATTGGGTTCTTTCGGCACTCAAACGGTTTAATGGACTGGGGTGTTACTGTTTTTTTCCATTATAACGATTGTTATAACGGATTTTAACGCACAGGGGGAGAAATTGGTAAATAACATAAATAACAAAATATAATGGTGTTGAAATTCAAATTTTGAATAAATTGAGGTCAAATGAAGCGGATTGAGTGGCTGAAATCTAACCGTCCACATTAGATCGATGGATTTAATCTCAATCACTCTTTATATAACCGTCCACATTAGATGGATGGATAAGATTAGAGAATACAACCAAGTTGTCTTGTTATATGCATGGGTGGCTCGTGCCCGCCGTACTTTCCAACAAAGTGTTTGTCAAAATCGGGTGGGAGTTAATCTCAACCATCGATATGAAGCATAGTAGATCTCAGCCACTCATTATTGAAGCCATATAAGATAAGAGGGGGTATAAGAAAACTATAGTCACTTGTTATATTGATAGGGGGTGGCCCGTGCCCACGGCACTCCTGACAAAGCATTTGCCAAAATCGGGTGTGAGTGGTGGAGATCCACCGTCCATTGGGGGATAAGATCTTGGTCATCTTTTATGAAGCTTGGGGGAGACAACCAATGTGTTTTGTTATATACTAGTGGGTGCCCCGTGCCATCGGCACACCTCGACAAAGAATTTGCCAAAATTAGGTGAGTGGCGAAGATCCACCGTCCATTTGGGGAGGATTAGATTTCGACCCTTCTTTGTTGATGCTTATAAGAGGAGGTATAAGTAGGGAGACAACCAATGTGTTTTGTTATATAGAACAGTAAATGGTCCATGCCCATGGCACTCTCCGACAAAAGCGTTTGCAAAAATTGGGTGCCTTCGGCACTCAAATGGTATAACGAACTGGGGCATTACCATTTTTTCCATTATAACGGATTGTAATGCACATAGGAAGAAATGAGAAAATAACGTAAATAACAAAAAATAACGGTGTTGAAATTTAAATTTTGAATAAATTGAGGTCAAATGAGACGGATTGAGTGGCTGAAATCTAACCGTCCACATTAGATTGATGGATTTGATTTCAACCACTCTTTATCTAACCGTAAAAAGTGGGGCTCCTGAGCTTGACCCTTGGGCTATATGTAAATTCAACCCATTTCATTCCTTATATGTAGGTAAATAGTAGGTGGCCTGTGCCCACGGCACTCATCGACAAAGCGTTTGTCAAAATCGGGCGTGAGTGGCTGAGATCCATAATCCATTTGGTGTGATAAGATCTCGACCATCCTTTATGAAGCTGGATAAGAGGGGGAGACAACCGTCATGTTTTATTATATAGACAGTAAATGGCCCATGCCCACGGCACTCTCCGACAAAAGCGTTTGCCAAAATTTGGTGCCTTCGACTCTCAAACGGTATAATTGACTGGCGCGTTATCATTTTTTCCATTACAGCGGTTGTTATAACGGATTGTAACGCATAGAGGGAGAAATGGGAAAATAACATAAATAACAAAAAATAACAGTGTTCAAATTCAAATTTTGAATAAATTGAAGTCAAATGAGGTGGAATGAGTGACTGAAATCTAACCGTCCACATTAGATCAATGGATTTGATCTCAACTACTCTTTATCTAACCGTCCACATTAGATGGATGGATAAGATAAGAGAATACAACTGAGTTGTCTTGTTATATGCATGAGTGGCCCGTGCCCGCAGCACTTTTCGACAAAGTGTTTGTCAAAATCGGTTGGGAGTTAATCTCAGCCATTGATATAAAGCATAATGGATCTCAGCCACTCATTATTGAAGCCATATAAGATAAGAGGGGGTATAAGAAAAACAATCGCTTGTTATATTGATAGGGGGTGGCCCCTGCCCACGGGACTCCCTGACAAAGCATTTGCCCAAATTGGGTATGAGTGGCTGAGATCCACTGTCCAATTGCGGATAAGATCTCAATCATCTATATATGATGCCTATAAGAGGGGGAGACAACTGAGCTGATTTGTTAGATGGTGGGTGGCCCATGCCCACGTAATTTCGGACAAAGCATTTGCCAAAATTGGGTGTGAGTGGCTGAGATCCACTGTCTAGTTAGGGGATAAGATCTCGCCCTTCTTTGTTAAAACATATAAGAGGGGTATAAGTGGGGAGACAACCACTGTGTTTTGTTATATAGATTAGTGGGTGCCCCGTGCCATCGGCACTCCTCGACAAAGAATTTGCCAAAATCAGGTGAGTGGCGGAGATCCACCGTCCATTTGGGGGAGGATTAGATCTCGGCCCTTCTTTGTTGATGCTTATAAGAGGAGGCATAAGTAGGGAGACAAACAATGTGTTTTGTTATATAAAATATTAAATGGTCTATGCCTACGGCACTCTCCGACAAAAGCGTTTGCAAAAATTGGGTGCCTTCAGCATTCAAACGGTATAACGGACTGGGGTGTTACTATTTTTTCCATTATAACGGCTATTATAACGGATTGTAACGCACAGAGAGAAATGAGAAAATAACAGAAATAACAAAAAATAAAAGTGTTGAAATTAAAATTTTGAATAAATTGAGGTCAAATGAAGCGGATTGAGTGGCTGAAATCTAACCGTCAACTTTAGATCGATGGATTTGTTCTCAACCACTCTTTATCTAACCGTCCACATTAGATGGATGAATAAGATAAGAGAATGAGTTGTCTTGATATATGCGTTGGTGTCCCGTACCCGTGGCACTTTCTGACAAAGTGTTTGTCAAAATCTGGTGGGAGTTAATCTCAGCCATCGATATGAAGCATAGTGGGTCTCAGCCACTCATTATTGAAACCATATAAGATAAGAAGGGTATAAGAAAACCATTAAATTTTCGTTAAATTCTATTTTTGTTTTAATTTTTAATTTTAAAATTTGAATTTAAATACCACTTTTTTCCGTTAAAATCATGTAAATATATTTTTTCCATTTTTGCCTCTGGCCGTTTCAATTCGTTTTAACGGTAACACCTCTCTCGAGGCATAAAAAGTGGGGCTCCTGAGCCTGACCCTTGGGCTATATGAAAATCAAACCCATTTCATTCCTTATATGTAGGTAAATAGTAAGTGACCTGTGCCCATGACACTTATCGACAAAGCGTTTGTCAAAATTGGGTGTGAGTGGCTGAGATCCACCATCCATTTGGTGTGATAAGATCTCGGCCATCCTTTATGAAGCCAGATAAGAGGGGGAGACAACCGTCCTGTTTTATTATATTGATGCTTTGATATACCGAGTTTGTATACGAATGGTCGAACCATGCTGCTTTGATCTAGTTTTTTTTGTATATATGTAGTAAACCTGATCTTAACGGTACACATTACACATTTATGATCAAACCATGGTTACTCACCATTACAGGCAAAAATAAAATAAAATGTATGTACGTAATAATCCTTACCTTTCAATTCACGGACTTTTTCAGCACTGATCTCGGTGGTTCAGATTTTAGAGAAGCCTCCGCTAATGCGGTCTACCTTCCAACATAATAGGACGATGTCATGGACGTTGTATCTGCTGTGTTGACAATGGACCCGCCCACTGTGGGTCCCATCGTATTCCCTGGCCACACAAAAGTTGGCTTCAACGGTGGGATGTAAGGTACGGGCGCTGATCCCAAAATGATCAGATGTATAACTTGTGTTTTGGGCCTATCCTTTGCTACAGGATGCGAACACGCTAACCCGAGAAGCAAAAGCCTCTCTGCTTCTTCAACCACGTAGTTACCCCCCAGCCTCTCATCAATCGCCTCTAAAATCCGGCCTTCATGATGCAACATCCACACCCAACCAAGAACTGGAATCCCGCAATCTTGGATGAAGGGCGCTTACCGCACACGACTTTGAGCATGATCGCGCCGAAGGCGAACACGTCGGAATCCCGCATGGCCTTTCCAGTGAGGAAACACTCCGGCGCTATGTAGCCCATGGTGCCAGGTATCCCTCCGAGCTCGGCGTACGAGGTCTTCTCATTGTCGAGGGCCCGTGCAAGGCCAAAGTCACCCAAGTGCGTGTTGAAGTCAGAGTCGAGCATGATGTTGCTGGCTTTGAGGTCTCTGTGCACCACCTTTTGATCATATTCGTTGTGGAGATACTGTAAGGCAGATGCTATACATGATATGATCTTATTTCGACGGTCCCAGATTAGTGTCTTCTTGGGCCCACCAAAGAGGTGGTTGTCCAGGCTGCCATTTACCATGTAATCATACACTAAGAGAAGCGTCCCATTTTTGTGGCACCACCCTGAAAGAAGTTGAACGTATTATTAGACACTGTATTGCACAGGGTTCTTATATGCTCACGGTTAAATTATAGTACTTGTGGGTGCCATATTTTCCAGCAAGTCAAATATTGACGCGTGTCACTGGCTTAGCATGTGCGGTCACGAAAAGATGACGCGTGTTGATAGACAGCACGCGAGAGTAAATGCGCCGGAAGCATCATCAGGAGCCATAACTGTCCCATCGTGTTACACAACTTCCATTAATTGGAAGTGCCACATGTCAGGATGGAATGATCGACATATTGAGGCAGTGCTAACAGAGCGCATTAACGTTTTAACCTTTAATATGTCGGGAAGCATTCAATCTTGCCCGACATATCTACTATTGATCTCCTTGACGAGATTTATTTCAATATCATCCCGGCAATGTCATATGACTTGCTGGATGCATATATCCCATATATCCCGACAAGGTCAACAGACTTACTTACTTGACGGGATCTATTTCAATCTTATCCCGGCAAGGTCATATGGCTTGCTGGATGCATATATCCAGACAAGGTCAACAGACTTACTTGACGTGATCTATTTCCATCTCATCCTGGCAAGGTCAGATGAGGTCAATGACTTACGCGACGGGATCGATCATAATCTTATCTCGAAAATATGACAGGTTCCTACGTATGACGTAAGTATTCTGAACATAATCAGTTTCTTAACCAATGAATATTGGCCACTTGACAGCTAGTTGAACTATCACAATTTCGACATTCTCTTGTCCGAATACATGGCACGAAGGATGCCACCCCAGTATCACTTCAGTTATTTCAGGTATAACCGAATCAAGGAAGTCAAGATCTAACAAGAAGATTCTATTTTATAACAGAATCCATCCAAGTCATCATTGATCAATAACGATTAGACATGTGGAAGGTGAGTCACGCCGGTTCAAAGGGTATAAATATGAGACCCTCTGAATTGAGAAAATGATCTTGCTCTTCAGATCCAGATAGCCTAAACTCTGAAACATATTACTATTTTCGTGAACCTTGTTACCATTCCTAAGCTGACTTTAGCGTCGGAGTCTTGTCAACACGTACAACCATATCTCATCTGGAGATCATTCTATCCTTCGCAGAGGAGAAAGTGGTTTCATCTTGGAGCATCAGAGTCGTTCGATCATCACCAAAATTCGAATCGTCTGACCTCGAAGATTGTGTGGGTTAGATCAGATATTTCTCCCCCACAGTACTGTCACCTGTTGTTGGACGCAAGAATATATCCAATAGGCATAAGATCGTGCCACGTCAATTAAACAAACTTTAAAACCACCGACTTCATGGATCATCGTATGTAATTTTTTGTTTAATATATATGCTACGCATGTTTGACATATTTTTAACAAAACGTATTAAATAGTGGTAATGTTCAAAGATTTGGTAAAATTTTCGTATTTTATGAGGAATCGTATTATACCCATATTAAACGTGCATTGTACACACATTATTCCCGAATCATTGAAAAAACTAATTTTAAACTGTGAAAACGTAAAAAAAAAAGTTTATTTTTAAATTTTTATAAATTTTATTTATTTTATTCTTTGTCAAATTTTAAACGTATTTTCGAATTACAAATCCAATTATACTCGAACTTTTACCATACTGTATTTTTTGCTGCTCCGGATCTTATTTAAAGTTGATTCTAAATAGATCCGACCCAGTCGCCCAGGTCCATTTTATGTCATAGTGCTGGTAAGAGTGTTAATGAGCCGGGCTGACTTGATGGGCTATTAGACCCATCCTAATGGTTTTGCGCTTGGACTGTGTTTATAGGCCTGACGGGCTGAACCTTGGTATAATTTTAAGGCCTATTTGACAAATGGGCTTAATTTCGGCTTAATGTCATACAAATTCCCTTAAGCCTTGCCAGTGGCGGAGCCAGGATTTTGATCAAGGGGGCGGCAAAATCAAAAAAAAATTGTTCAAGAGGGGTTATATCGCAAAAATAAAAAACCAGGGGGCAAACCAAAGGAAAATGGCACTATAGGAAGTAAGTTTTTGTGTTTTTTTAAAAGAATTTCATAGTTGAGGGGCTGGGCCCTTCCTGGATCCGCCACTGAGCCTTGCCCATTATATCTGTTAGTGGGCAGGTCTTGAGTCCAAAATGTTGGGCTTGTAATGCGCCGGGCAGGGCTTGGGCTTGTACTGCTCCCTACAATTCCACGTGGCACATTCTTTCGAGCGCACTGACCATACAAATGTTTGGCCCAGCCATTGGTGGACCTTACACAAAAAAATGTCTGATTGGTGATTTCTAACTCTTGGAAGGAACCCAAGTTTGCTGTCCTTCGAAGTCCTCTCCCAAAATGCCGTGTGGCTTTTTCCTCTGGGTCTACTCACTGAGGATCCATTTGGCCCACTCCTTAGTGGACCTACACAACAAAAATCAGCTTGATAGGTGATTTCTTGCTGTTGAGCATTTTAATGGGGTGATTCCTTACCAACGGATTATTTGGGTGTCCAAATCAAGCTGATTTTTTTTGTGTCTGTCCACCAAGGGGTGGGCCATGGGTCAGTGGGCCGTAAAAAAGCTCCACATGTCTTTCTGGTTTCTTAGTTACACGTGACGCAATCCTGTTGATGATTTTTAATTTTTTTGCAAAATTGTAGTTTGAAACTAGGAATTATGCAATGGAACTTACCAACTAATCGGACGAGATGTTTGTGACGGAGACGATTAATGATGGTAAGCTCGGCCAAGAAATCGTCTTTTCCCTTCATGTTCTCCCTCGAGAACTTCTTCACTGCTACTTGGATGTTGTCTCTACGTAAAACACCTTTATAGACTACACCGAATCCACCTTGTCCCAGCTTCAGCTTCTCATCGAAATTGTTGGTTGCCTTCTTCAGATCCTTAAACCTGAACTCTCTCGGCATCCCGGGCAAGCTCTTCAATGCCCCCAACATATTCGGATCGTCTACACCCTTAATTCTCCTATGCAAATAATAACCCAATCCCCCTGCGGCACAAATTACCACAATTACCCCGATCACCACCACGATCTTCACCCATGTCGAGTCTTTCTCTTTCTCAAGCATCTCCACCTCCAGAGACAATTTCCACACGCAGTTCAGCTGAGTTAGGTTCCCCATCGAAGCAGCGAATCCGAAATACGAGTACTGTTTCACGTAGTCTCTTATATTAAGATTCGCAGTCAGCACTGGTTCCCCGTGCCATATGGGATCCTGAAAGTACACTTTCAGGAGCTTCTTCTTGCCGTCGTTTTGGACCCAGACGACGTGGTTCGCTTCCCGTTCAGGGCTGACAATATTGAGATTGAAATCGGTGAGCGATACCGTCTTCTTGGATCGGATGCTGTTCATGTTGAGCCCAATATGGTTATCGTCTGGGTCGAAATCTTGCTTCACGGTGTCAAACTCGATCGCGATCAGATTATTGGTAGTGTTCCCGTCGGTAGTGGCGTTGGTCAAACCTAGATATTGACCGTCGCTGCCAGACGGGACTTCCAGGTTCGGCGCGATGATGAAAGCGAAGCCTTCTCCGGGAGTGCTATTCGGGAATCTATAGATGGTCATGTAGATGGTGGAGTTAAAGGAAGCGACCCTTTCAGATGTAGAGTTGATCTCTCCCTCCCAAAGGCTGAAAGATTTGGAGAACAAGATTCGGCCCGACTTGTTTTTTAGGCTGAAGTCGTCGTTGGCAGAGTCTGGAGTGATTTGAAGGATTCCGTTGCTGATCGTCGCTGATGGTAGGACGGAGAAGGTATCGTAGTCCGAAGAGTCAAATGGGCCGGATTGATGGGAATAGATTTTAAGGTTTGAAGCCATCGAGATGGCCGGAAAAACCAGTAGATATATTAGGGTGAGCTTTTCAGGCAAACCCATGAAATTTCATGAGACATCGGAAAAAGAAATCGGAGTTGCAGAAGAAGGAATCAAATCCTTGGCTTCTGAGTAAAACTTCTGTCACAATGGGATCGCAAATCACACAAACACAGCCAATGAGTTCTCGGCACGTACACCTAAAAAGCAAAAGCACATGGGTACGTTGCAAACTCATTGGCTTGTGATTGTGTGATTTACAATTGCGGCTTTTCAGCCGACGTCATGAGGCTGCACATTCATCAACTGCTACTTGTATTAATTTATTTTTAATTATTTTTATATTCTACAGCAGATTGTGGCGCCATGGAATTGGCCTACCGCTTAAAAAATCCACTGTCTCATAAATTTTTCCCTGGACATGTTTTGTAGGCCACCGCGGCAGGAAAATAAAATATTTGCAGGCTAATATTCGCCGAGAAACAGTGGCACACACTCGCCTAACCCATATTTAACTTACTTTCATATGTGGGACCCACACATATTGAAAGAAAATGAAGCAAGCTAGCTAATTTACTTGCCAAACCTTGTCAAATATTGATATGTACAAATATTTAGCTAAGATAATATTCGTCTTGCTAAATATTCACCATTAGAACTCTTTTTCTCACGTACCAAATAGGCCCTTAATGGAGCTGCACATATGCAACTTGTAAAAGATACAAAAAAAATCATAATTTAATTAAAGGCGTAGTTTGCCACGTGGTAAGATTAGCTTTACAAATCAGGTCCGACCGGATTTTCAAAACCTAGTTTGTAGAGAACCGGTGGTTTTTTCAAAACCAATGGTTCGACAATCAAACCAATCGAACCACCGGTTCTTATGGACGGTTTGAAACAAGGTTTAAAAAAGGCCATTATAACGAAAATAATAGCCGTTATAATGGATTCGGACCTACCCCGTTATGTTATGGACTGTTAAAATGCCCAAAAAAAATGGCCGTTATAACAAAAATTATGGCAGTTATTTTCTGTTATAACGAAAATAACGACCGTTATTTTTTGGAAAATTTTGTGAAGAAAAAACAGCTGTAATTTTCATTTTTCAGTTATAAAAATTTGATTTCAGCACCTCTTTTTCCATTTTTTCCCGTTGTTTTCTCTTTTTTTCCATTTTTGCCCCTGAGTGTTTTTTTTTTTTTTGTTATAATGGAAAACGGTAACGCCCCCAGTCCGTTGTACCGTTATAACGGTCCCCTTTAAACTTTGGTTTGAAACATGAATGCCACATATGCAATCCTAAAATCTGGGGATTTTGTCTATGGTCAAAGAGAATATTTAGGAAAGTGAGCATGATTTCGGGAGGTCCAAGGGCCAACCTGAAGCAAGTGACCTCTCCTCCCTTGGGCTGGGCTTCAGGCTGGTCTGAAGTTCAGGCTTGGATTTTTAGTAGAAAACTCATAATATTTACACAAAGCAACTTCATTTTTAGTAGAAAACTCCTAATACTCTCATTTCTCGTTAACCAAACCTTACTCTTTAGTTAATGCCCAATCCTTCCTAACCAATCTCATCTCTACCCAAACCAAATGCCCCAAACCGGACCTGAGTTTTATGGTTTTTATCTAAAATCTAATAAGCCTGCGCCCGAAGCTGACAGAGGTCTCGCATGGGCCTGCCCGCCTTTTGCAACCCTGCCCAGAACTTGACACGCAAATTTTGTTGATGGTCTGTCATTGCGGTATTATGGGTTCTGTAAAAAGGATCCATAGATATGACATTCTTCTGGGCCCCCAATGCCCCTGAATGTTGGGCCCTGCTTTGGTGGACCTACACACCAAGAACAGCCTGATTGGGGTTTTCTATCCATATGATTGAGAATCAAAAAATTTCTCCAATCCAACTGCTAGAAAACTCCACATGAACCCTCAATTCTAATAGCTAAGATTCATTAATCAGGCTGATCTTTGAAACAGCCTGTGGGTGCCGTATTTTCCAGCTAGTCAAAATTGGACACGTATCTCTGGCTTAGCACGTGCGGTTTCAAATACACGACGCGTGTTAGAAGACAGCACGCGAGAGTTAATGCGCTGGAATCATCATCAAGAGCAATAAACTGCCAATCGTGTCGCTCGATTTCCATTACTTGGAAATGCCACGTGTCAGGATTGTTTTATCGACACATGGAAGTGATGCTGACAGAGAATATTAGCGTCTCAACCTTTAATATGTCGGGAAGTATTCAATCTTGCCCGACATATTGATGAGTCTCATCCTACCGAGATCAACTGGATAGACGGGATCTTCTACAATCTCATCCCGGGAAATCAAGGTTCTCTTCCCGGGAAAACTCAAGTATATCATCCCGGGAATTCAAAACATGTCATCCCGGGAACTCATCCTGGCAATTCAAGTGTATCATCCCGGGAATTCCAAACATGTCATCCCGGGAACTCATCTTGGCAACTCAGGTATATCATCCCGGGAACTCCAAATATGTCATCCCGGGAAATCATCATGGCAACTCAAAGTATAGATTCCCGGGAACTCTGAACATCTCATCCCGGGACATCCTCCCCGCACGGTCAAAATTATTGGCTGGATGCATTTTTTTCCGACAAGGTCATCAGACTTGCTTGACGGGATCTATTTCAATATCATCCCGTCAAAGCCAGATAATGTCAAATGACTTACGTGGCATGATCTCTTACATACGAGGTAAGTATTCTGAATATCATCGATTTCTTAACTAATGAATATTGGCCACGTGGCAGCTAGTTGAATTATCACGGATTCGGCATCACCTTATCTGAACACCTGACACGGAGGATGCCACCTCAGTATTATTTCAGTTATTTCAGGTATAACTGAATCAAGAAAGTCAAAGTTTAAACCGACAGATTCTGTTTTATAACAGAATCTATCTGAGTCATCATTGACTGATAATGACTAGACACGTGGAAGGTGAGTCACGCCAGTTCCAAGGCTATAAATACAAGACCTTTAGAACTGAGAAGAGGATCTTGCTCTCCAGATCCAGATAGCTTAAACTCTGAAATCTTTTACTATTTCCTAAAACCTGTTACATTTCCCAAGCTGACTTGAGCGTCGGAGCCTTGTCAACAGGTACAACCAAATCTCATCTGGAGATCATCCTATCCTTCACAGAGGAGAAAGCAGTTTCATCCTGGAGCATCAGAGTCGTCCGATCATCACCATAATCCGAATCGTCTGACCTCAAAGATTGTGTGGGTTAGATCAGATATTTTTCCCCCACATCTTTTGGCGCCGTCTGTGGGAAACGACTAGAAGTTTTCCGTTCTAAGAGATATTCGATTCGAACAATGGTGGATACCAGACGCACAGGTCTCAGGAGTGGACGAGAGAAGAATCCGACTAGCGATCTCAGAGATGCTATTACGGAGGGGAGAAGAGCGAGAGAATTGGACAATCAGCAGAAGATGATTGCCCAATTGCGCGAAGAGAATGAGGAGTTGAAGCAGCGGATGACTGTTGAACGAACTGGTGATTATACATCTGGTGCAGCAGGGCGTAGTCACCAGGAGAAAAGTCATTTCCATTCAGACAGATCGAATTCAGAGGAATCTGTCTTGCGAAATCCACGTAGTAGACGTGGAGATTCACATATTCCGCTTCCAGAGAAGCGTCATAAAGCCGAGTCTTCCTGCCAGCGAAGCTCGGATCATATTCAGCCAGAAACCAGGAAGCAGATAGCTGATCTAGTAGCTGAGATGATGGGAAAGAAAGAAACATTGGCTGATAGAATGACAGCAATGGCAACGAGAATTCCTAGAGATTCTCCTTTTACAGAAGAGATACAGGGATACCGTGCCCCAAAATCTTTTTCTTATCCTAAATTTTCGATATTCACAGGAGAGACAGATCCTGTGAATCACGTACTTCGCTTCAGAAAGGCGATGACGATGTGGGAGTTTCAAGACGAACTCCTCTGCAGGATGTTCCCTTCCACTTTAAGCGACGATGCATTGATCTGGTTTAACCAGATAGCCCCCCGAACCATTTCTGACTTCACAAAGTTGAGTACTCTCTTCATCACTCGATATTCTTGCAACAGATTACATAAGAATGATGTCGATGTGCTATTTAATGTACATTGTGATCAGAAAGAAACCTTGCGAGATTTTACAAAGAGATTCCGTACTCTCATGACCACAGTGGAAGACTGTGATGATAAGCATGCCGTTACAGCCTTTCGCAAGGCATTATCCACGAGTTCTGGACTATACATGTCTCTAACGAAGAATAGGCCAGTGAATATGGAAGCCCTGTTTCTTCGAGTAGAGAAATACTCTAAACTTGAGGACGACACACTCCAGCGAGGCCCAGGAGTGGCTATATCAGTGAATGAAGTGAAGAAGGCCCCGACCTCCAGCAAAATTTCGAAGGGGAAGCAAAAAGCTGTAGCTGAGATCATCACGACGGCAGAGATTCCCGTGAAGGTACCAGAGAAGTCGGGGAGCACGGGGCAGTATCCCCGTCGAGAGAGAAGGATTTTTACATCCTTGAACAAGACCATTAGTCAGATATTTGATCTGATTAAGAACGAGAAGTATCTCCAATATCCCCGACCAATGAGGCCGGATTTGAAGGGAGACAGAGATATGAATCTGTTCTGTGCCTTCCACCAAGAAGCAGGGCACATAACCAATAAATGCTGGGCGCTGAAGCATAAGATTGAGGACCTGATTAACCAAGGCTTTTTGCAACAGTTTATTGCCAGCACGACTGGGGCAGTAGCTGGAGCCGAGGTTCTCAAGAAGGATAAGAACCCCGTTAAACAGCAAGAGCGTGGGTTGGTAATTGATGTGATACACGGGGGAGGACGGCAACTATCCCGTGGAGAGACAGAGAGGGTGGACAGGATTAAAATCAGGAAGGTTGAACACCTGAATGAGATCTTGCACCTGTCAATGGGACCTAGAATCACAGATCCCGTGGAGATGATGGAGAACACTGACGCAGCGATTTTCTTCTCCGACAAAGATCTCGTGGGAGTAGATCATCCACATTCAGACGCGCTAGTGCTCACTTTGCCTGTCGGTAATTATGAGGTGAAGCGTCTGTTGATTGATCCGGGGAGCTCAGCAGAGATTTTATTTGCAGAGGCTTATCGAAAGATGGGTTTTAACCCGTCAGATCTCATCCAGAGCAATGTTCCTCTGGTCGGATTCAATGGCCAGAGAGAATATGCAATGGGAAAGATAATTCTGCCAGTAAAGACTGGACCAATCACGTCCATGGTCGAATTTCTTGTTCTAGATACACCATCCCCCTACAACGGCATCTTGGGGAGAGGTTGGATACATGAAGTCAAGGGGGTACCGTCTACTTATCATCAATTGTTCCGATTCCCGACTGCTCACGGGATTATGGAGCTCAAGGGAGATCAGGCCATCTCGGCAAAATGCTATGCCATGGCCCTGAAATCGAAGCAGGTCCCAGTCCTGGAGGATCATCATGGAGGGGGAACTTCGTCCGTTGTTATGGAAAAATAGCAATTAGAGCGCATCCCGGCAAGTCTGGAGCAGACTGCGCTGACCCGGGAAGGTGACATTGAGCAAGGGACAAGTCCCACAGTTGAGAAGACTGATCAGGTTAACCTCGGTAGTGAGGAAAACCCAAAGTATACTTATATCGGGGCTGGATTATCTGCAGAAGAAAAAATATCCTTCACTGATTTTCTCAAATCTTATATGGATGTTTTCGCATGGTCATTTAACGATATGCCGGGTATTTCTCCCGACATTTCCTGCCACCATCTACAGGTAAATAGAGATCATTTACCTGTGAAACAGAGACCTCGGAGGATTGCTCCAGAGAAGCAGCAGGCAGTCCAGGAAGAGATTGATAAACTCCTGGAGGCCGGATTCATCCGCGAAGTCAACAATGCACAATGGTTAGCCAACATAGTGGCTGTTCCGAAGAAGAATGGGAAAATCAGAGTCTGCATAGACTTCACACACTTGAATAAAGCCTGCCCTAAAGATCCATATCCTTTGCCGAGGATTGATCAACTGGTTGACGCAACCTCGGGATATGAGATCTTATCTTTCATGGATGGGTATTCGGGTTATAATCAGATCCCTCTGTATGAGCCAGATCAGGAGATGACAGCCTTCACGACTGATAGGGGCGTCTTTTGTTACAGAGTGATGCCTTTTGGTCTCAAGAATGCGGGAGCCACTTACCAACGTCTCGTTAATAAAATGTTCCATGATATGATTGGCGTGACGATGGAAGTGTATATAGACGATATGATGGTTAAAACAAGGACCCGGGAATTACATCTGGGAGATCTCGGGAGAACATTTGATCGTCTTCGAGAGTATCAAATGAAACTCAATCCTGCCAAGTGCGTCTTTGGAGTGACCTCAGGGAAATTTCTAGGTTATCTCATTACGAGGCGAGGAATTGAAGCTAATCCCGAACAGATCAGGGCTTTGACAGATATGCCTTCACCGAAGAACAGGAAGGAAGTCCAAAAGCTTGCCGGGAGAATAGCAGCATTGAATCGCTTCATAGCGAGATCGTCAGATAGATGCAGACCTTTATTCAGGCTCTTGAAGAAGAATGGAAGATTTGACTGGACTGAAGAGTGTGATGAAGCCTTTCAAAAGCTCAAACATTATCTCTCACAACCTCCGATTCTTTCTAAACCTGATCAAGGGGAGCCTCTGGGTCTTTATTTGGCTACCACAGATGAATCCATTAGCGCTGTTCTCTTCCGTGAGCTCGATCGGGAAGAACGACCAGTATATTTCACCAGTAAGACTTTGATTGGGGCAGAAACGAGATATGCCACAATCGAGAAAGCTGCTTTGGCTTTGATTTATGCTTCGAGACGTCTTAAACCCTACTTTGAAGGCAGGACTATTACGGTTTACACAGAGCATCCTTTGAAATCTATACTCGGTAAGATCGATTTGTCAGGGAGAATGGCTAAATGGGCCATTTATTTGGCTCAATACGACATTCAGTTCTCACCAAGAACATCTGAGAAGGGACATGCCTTGGCAGGGTTTTTGGCCGACTTCCCAGTTCAAGATGTGGCAGATCTTGGGGGCGAGGACAGAGAAGTTCTTCCACTTCCCGAGATGCCAGAGATGTTGAATCCCAAGACGGGATGGAGATTGTTTACTGATGGATCAGCCAATGAGAACGGATCAGGTGTAGGAGTCGTTCTGGTCACACCTGAGAATACTAGATTGGAAAAATCTGTTAAATTCGGGTTCGTGGCATCCAATAACGAAGCAGAATATGAAGCAATGATTTCGGGACTCAAGACAGCACTTGATCTCGGGATAACAGACATTACCGCTTATACTGATTCACAGCTGGTCGTCAGTCAGTTTGCTGGGACATATCTAGCCCGAGATGAGAGGATGGCAGCTTATTTAGATATTGTTCAACATTTAGCTGAGCGATTTGGTAACATAAAAATTCATCAGTTACCAAGGATGGAAAATCGGCATGCTGATGCTTTGGCCTATTTATCTACTATGATGGGAGGGGCTGAATCAAGAACTATATCCGTGGACTATCAGGAATTTCCGAGTATTCATTCACCTCTTGAAGTTTATCTGGCCCCGGTGGAGGTTGATCATGAGCCAAGTTGGATGGACGATTTTCGAAGGTATTTACAGCATGGAGAACTCCCTTCTGGGAGAGATGCCGCAAAGAGAATTCAGAGGCTTGGAAGAAGGTATATCATGGTAGGCCAAGATCTCTACAGGAAATCAGCATCAGGTCCTCTCCTTAAATGTCTTACCCCCAGAGAATCTCAGCAAGTTCTTCATGAGATACACGCGGGGGAATGTGGAAATCACTCGGGGGCGAGGACCTTGGCACATAAAGCTCTCAGCCAAGGTTATTTTTGGCCCTACATGCAGAAAGATGCCAAATTGCTGGTGAAGAAATGTGAGAAGTGTCAGAAATATTCTCCATTGATAAAGGTTCCCGCCGAAGAGCTGCATCCTGTATTCAGTCCATGGCCATTTGCGAAATGGGGACTAGATATAATGGGACCATTCCCGACAGCCCCAGGGAATGTGAGATTCTTATTGGTGGCCACGGATTACTTCACAAAGTGGATCGAGGCAGTGCCGTTAGTTCAAGTACAGTCTTCGCATGTGAAGAGGTTCTTATGGGAGAATATCATCTGCCGGTTCGGCATTCCAGAAGAGATAGTCACAGATAACGGAACCCAATTTGATTCCACCGAGGTGAAAGCTCTGTGTCAGGCTTTGAATATAAAGAAAAGACTATCTGCCCCAAGATACCCCCAGAGTAACGGACTTGCCGAGAGAGCAAATCGAGTTATACTCGAAAACTTGAAGAAGAGGTTAGATCGAGCAAAGGGAAAATGGGCGGAAGAATTGTCAGGAGTACTCTGGGCATATCGAACTACCCCGAGAAGAACTACAGGGGAATCTCCATTTTCTCTGGCTTATGGATCAGAGGCAGTAATCCCTACAGAAGTTGTTATCCCGACATCTCGGACTCAGGCTGTCAATACTGGGCAGAATGAAGGAATATTGGCTCGGGACAATGACTTGCTAGAAGAGCGTCGGGAACAGGCAGTTGTGAGATTGGCTAATTATCAGCAAACTATCAAACGGTCATATGATCGCCGCGTCAGACGCAGGACCTTCAAAGTTGGAGATTTGGTACTGAGAAAAGTATTTGACAATACAAGGGAGCCCGGGAGTGGCAAATTGGGGGCCAATTGGGAAGGTCCTTACCTTATTGACAGGATTGGGCAGAACGGGGCTTATTACCTGAAGACACAAGACGGAGATGTATTTGAAAGACCGTGGAACGCATTTAATATGCGGATTTTCTATCAATAAAGATGATTCTAAGTGTCTCATACAAGAAGCATCATCGTCGAATACAAAGTCCTAAGCCGGGAGTTACAAACCGGAAGGCCGGGATGATCTCAAATTCTAAGTCATGCGACTGGAATTGAGGAGAATCACGTCGATTACAAAGTCCTAAGCCGGGAGTTACAAACCGGAAGGCCGGGATGATCTCAAATTCTAAGTCATGCGACTGGAATTGAGGAGAATCACGTCGATTACAAAGTCCTAAGCCGGGAGTTACAAACCGGAAGGCCGGGATGATCTAAAATTCCAAGTCGTGCGACTGGAATTGAAGAGAATCACGTCGATTACAAAGTCCTAAGTCGGGAGTTACAAACCGGAAGGCCGGGATGATCTAAAATTCTAAGTCATGCGACTGGAATTGAAGAGAATCACGTCGAATACAAAGTCCTAAGCCGGGAGTTACAAACCGGAAGGCCGGGATGATCTAAAATTCTAAGTCATGCGACTGGAATTGAAGAGAATCACGTCGAATACAAAGTCCTAAGCCGGGAGTTACAAACCGGAAGGCCGGGATGATCTAAAATTCTAAGTCATGCGACTGGAATTGAGGAGAATCACGTCGATTACAAAGTCCTAGCCGGGATCCTTGGATTCTTATCAATCTTGGCTTCTTGCCTTGATAAGAGTCCAAGTATACAAACCGGAAGGCCGGGATGATCTAAAGATTCTTAGTCATGCGACTAGAATTAATGAGATTCTCGTCATTTATAAAATCCAAGTGAGTAATTGACCATGAAATCCTAGCCGGGATAATACAAGTTGATTCCCGACAAACCTATATTCCTGACTAGGATTATTGAATTTTAACACATTGAATTCATATTTTTATAAGTATTCAGTTCATGCAATAACAGAAAAGTATTCTATTATATTAAAAAGCCTTAAACGGCATTTACAATTGTAAACCCAAGGGGTTAATTACAAAAATCAGGGAAGTGTCACATCCTGCCCGCCAACCGGCTGAGTGACAAGATTTACTGTGACATCCCCTCCTGGAGTCACCATGTCTGTCTGAGAAGAAACTGGAACAACTTCAGGTGCCGGGATTGTTGGAGATGGTTCTCGGGTAACTTCTGTTGAAATTATTGTCCCGACAAGTGGTTCAGGCTGAACTATATTGTCAACAGGATCTTCATCTCCTTCTTCTTCCATCATGGCTTCACATTTGGCGAAGCCTTCCCGGTATCCCTTGTCGTAAGATTCTTGTTGGAGGGCATCAGATGCCTGTTTGGTTTCATCCCTCTCAACGGTCATCTTTTCCAGATCTTTTTGCAGGCGACTGGCTCCCTCCTTGAATTTTGCATACTCCGCCTTGACTTTAATCAAGTTATCTTCAGCTTTTTTCTTTGAAGCAAGAGCTTCAAGAGCCAATTTTCTCTCCATTTCAGCCTTGGTCTTTGAAACTTCGGCAGAGAGAGTGGCTGCCTGAATTTGCTCCTCGGCCAGTTGAAGTTTAGCTTCAGATGCACTTGATTTTTCGACAAGGGCAGTATAATTTTGGAGGAGATCACCAAGATAATCCCTCAGACCTACGTAGGCATGGATGCTCTGCAGACAGAAGGAACTGTTAGAATATATTGGAAGAATTCATCAGAGAAAGCAGTACAAAAAATTATAAAAAAAAAAAAAAAAAAAAAAAAAAAAAAAAAAAAAAAAAAAAAAAAAAAAAAAAAAAAAAAAAAAAAATATAAATAAATAAATAAATAAATTTTCTTACCTCCAGGAGGGAACGACTGAGAACGTCACAGGGAACTTTTGGGGAAGGCATGTCAATATAACGCAACCTGTCCCGTGGAAGACAGATTCGTTCGATCAACGTCGCAGCCACCCCAGCGTCAGCAATGGAGCTTTGCTCCGAGATGGGCTGCCCATTAGGCAAGCAACCAGCATTCATGATGTATGGTTCTACGCCATCGAAATCCCGTAGACCTGCAATGGGGTTATCTTGTCGCCACAATTCTTTCAGTGTAACCCATGTATCAATTAAATCAAATACTGTACCAGACGGGAATGAAGGAGAACGAATGTGCTCACCAATTGAATGACTGGGCCCGGCAGTGTCTGTTGGACGAGAGGTTGATGGAGGGGTAGATATTGGTTGAAGCTCTGGAGACGGAAGGAATCCATGAGGAGATTGCATAGTGGCAATCGAAGGAGAAGCAGAAGGTATGGCAGCTACCGCAGGAGAATCTGGGGCCTCGGAAGGTTGAGTTGATGAGGAACCACCAGCCACCGCAGTAGTTACGATACCCTCCCGAGTCAGTGATGCCTCTAATTCAGGAGCTAGTCCCTTCACCAGTTTTCTTTTCTTCCTTGGCACTAAAGTTGGGACAGCAAAGGTATCCTTCCTCATCTCGGCCATTCTACCCTCCATCTGCATAGGAGGTAACAGGTTAGATGATCACATAAGAATATGAGTTAGACATCAGCTATAGGAGAATATACCTCTGCCTCTTCCAACCGGACAAGTTCCCGGGCAAAATCATTCAGAGGTTCTTGTCGACCATCTGGATGTCTGAAGAATTCGGCCACGGGGTAAGGAGCAGCCGTGACCCGACTTGTTGGGGGATTTACATGGGCTGGCGTGCTATGAGTTTGGCGAGGTCTCTTTATTAAGGGGATGTCGGGACTTATATCCTCCTCTTCCCGAGACACTTCATCCCTTGCAGTAATCTCCACAGCAGGACGCTTACGCGAATAGTCGGGAGCCGTTATCCGCAGGTCCCGTGAGATGACAGGAGTGGGAGCTGAGGATCTTTTATTTTTGTCAATTAGCCCCGCCAGGGACCATTGCTTTACTATCTTGGGGATTTTCCTCAAGATATATTTGACCTTGTCCTCTATATCCTGAGGATATTTCCAGGGACGTCTGGTATAGTCTACAGCAGAGAAGAGAGGAAATTGATCAATAGACTGATTAACTGAATCTAAAGGAGATTGACGGGATATAAAGAGGAGCTTACCCGACAAGTTAAAGCTTGTGCGGACTCTATGGCTGCTGGAGCTCCCCTCCACACGCTCGTCAAATTCCCAAGATCCAGTCACCAGTAGAGGATCAGAATGCCATCCCTTATGACTATCGGGCAGGCTCTCAACTATCTTCTGATTTTTATTCCGGGCAGCTACCGACCAGAACATATCGGTATCGAAGGAGTCTGGGCATCTCCTCAAAATGTACAGATAATCGATCTCGGAGAGACCAATCTGGTATTTACTCGTAGAGTTGAAATACTCTATCCTATTCATCAGACGCCAGAAATTTCCGTGCATCTGGCCGGGAGCCCGGTCGTAGAACCAGAGGACTTCCCTCACTAAAGGAGTCAGAGGTAGGGTTAACCCGAACTTCAATTGAAGCCGAGTGATACTTATCTCGCCAGGGTTGGTATTTTCCCCATGACGAGAACCGATATTAACAAAAACAGAAGAAGGAATGGCAAATTCTTTTCTCAAACCTACAATATAAGGGTCATTCCCATAAGTTGGGACCCTGACGATGACTTGAGGAATTATTGGTTCCTCCCTATATACATCTACTTCTCTATCCGACGAATCAGAGGATAATTGCTCCTCTACATCAACACTAGTTTCTACTGGTTCTCTGGGAACCATTTCTTCGGTATCTTCAAGAACCCTTTTACCCCTAGCCATTTGAAGAAGAAGATGAAGAAGAAAATGAAAGTATACGAGAGGGGATGGCAGATGAGAGAAAAGTACCGTTACAGTCTGGAAGCAGCGAACAGAGGAGATACAGGTGAAGAACAGCTTGAGCTTGGAGCTTGAAGTATTGCAGAGCACGGACCAGGGCAAAGAAATGAAAGAAAGCGGTGAATAAACCTTTTATAGGCAAAGATCTGGTTATATCAAACCAGCAGTTTGGCTATATCAAATCTCGGGCGCCAAAAATCAAAAGATTGGTTACTCGACGGTTCGGTTACCTATTCCCTCGAGTACTGTACCCATCAATCATTCCATTCGACGACGTACATTGGGCAGCACGTTGCTACGGACACATATCATGAATACAGCAGACAGTAAGCGCAGTATTAAATGCGGAGGAAAGTGATCGATTGGTTATTTCATGATCCAACGGCTAAGAAACAGATATGAAACGTGGATGGCCAAGATCTTTTTCAGAAGATACGACGGTCAGTTATCGATCTTCTCAAAAAGGGGGGCGATGTGGGTGCCGTATTTTCCAGCTAGTCAAAATTGGACACGTATCTCTGGCTTAGCACGTGCGGTTTCAAATACACGACGCGTGTTAGAAGACAGCACGCGAGAGTTAATGCGCTGGAATCATCATCAAGAGCAATAAACTGCCAATCGTGTCGCTCGATTTCCATTACTTGGAAATGCCACGTGTCAGGATTGTTTTATCGACACATGGAAGTGATGCTGACAGAGAATATTAGCGTCTCAACCTTTAATATGTCGGGAAGTATTCAATCTTGCCCGACATATTGATGAGTCTCATCCTACCGAGATCAACTGGATAGACGGGATCTTCTACAATCTCATCCCGGGAAATCAAGGTTCTCTTCCCGGGAAAACTCAAGTATATCATCCCGGGAATTCAAAACATGTCATCCCGGGAACTCATCCTGGCAATTCAAGTGTATCATCCCGGGAATTCCAAACATGTCATCCCGGGAACTCATCTTGGCAACTCAGGTATATCATCCCGGGAACTCCAAATATGTCATCCCGGGAAATCATCATGGCAACTCAAAGTATAGATTCCCGGGAACTCTGAACATCTCATCCCGGGACATCCTCCCCGCACGGTCAAAATTATTGGCTGGATGCATTTTTTTCCGACAAGGTCATCAGACTTGCTTGACGGGATCTATTTCAATATCATCCCGTCAAAGCCAGATAATGTCAAATGACTTACGTGGCATGATCTCTTACATACGAGGTAAGTATTCTGAATATCATCGATTTCTTAACTAATGAATATTGGCCACGTGGCAGCTAGTTGAATTATCACGGATTCGGCATCACCTTATCTGAACACCTGACACGGAGGATGCCACCTCAGTATTATTTCAGTTATTTCAGGTATAACTGAATCAAGAAAGTCAAAGTTTAAACCGACAGATTCTGTTTTATAACAGAATCTATCTGAGTCATCATTGACTGATAATGACTAGACACGTGGAAGGTGAGTCACGCCAGTTCCAAGGCTATAAATACAAGACCTTTAGAACTGAGAAGAGGATCTTGCTCTCCAGATCCAGATAGCTTAAACTCTGAAATCTTTTACTATTTCCTAAAACCTGTTACATTTCCCAAGCTGACTTGAGCGTCGGAGCCTTGTCAACAGGTACAACCAAATCTCATCTGGAGATCATCCTATCCTTCACAGAGGAGAAAGCAGTTTCATCCTGGAGCATCAGAGTCGTCCGATCATCACCATAATCCGAATCGTCTGACCTCAAAGATTGTGTGGGTTAGATCAGATATTTTTCCCCCACACAGCCCCTACACATGCTTTTTGACACACGGTTGTGGAGCTCATATGAAGATGAGTTGATGGCTGATTTTTGGTGATCATGAGGGCGACCTCTCGCAAATAACTTCTTTGATATAGACATAAAGTCTAGACAGTTCAGAATTCATGAATCTATATAACAAAATACAGCGGTAGTCTCCCCCTCTTATAGGCTTCATTTATCCAAGGGCCCATATCAACCATTACATAAAATAAAATTTAGACGGTTGGATTAATTTAACAGGAAAATTGTCTCCCCACTTGTACCCCTCTTATCGGCTTTACAAAGGATGGCCGAGATCTTATCCCCCAAATGGACTATGGATCTCAACCACTCACACCCGATTTTGGAAAATGCTTTGTAGGGGAGTGCCGAGGGCATGGGCCACCCAATATACATCTATATAACAAAATAGAGAACTCACTTATCCCCCTCTCTTATCGGCTTCGCAAAAGATAGCCCAGATCTTATCACCCCCAAATGGATGGTGGATCTAAGCCACTCACACCCGATTTTGACAAAGACTTTGTCGGAGAGTGCCGTGGGCAGGGGCCACCTACTAGTATATATACATGAGTCCGTCTAATGTTACAATCATTTCTTACATCCAGTGGTGGGGTCCACATGGAGATCATATTCGGTAATCCAACCGTAAATTGAGATGTCATTCCCATGATGATCATCATCACCAAAAATCAGTCCATGTTGATGTTGGTAACTATATAAAAAATTGACATAAAGTAATGGTTTAATTAGATAGTTCAGATTTTTTAAATTAATTAGATAGGATTCACTAATCAGGATGATTTTAGGTGTGTGTATCCACTAGCCACCAGGGGGTGGATTAGGGCTGTAAATTTGGCTTGTGACCCGGCCCAGCCCATCCCGCTAAGCATCCGTGTCAGGCTTGGGCCTGAACTCTTGGGCCGCGACCTGGCTCATGAAGAGAACTTCGTGGATTGGGCTGGTCTGGGCCACTTGGCACGTCCTCTTGGGCGACGTGGCCTGACCTTCTAAGGGGCCCACTATGCCCACCCTCCACCAAAAATTGATTTGAAGTCTGCCATCCTCCAAAATATGAATTTTAAAGTCCTAAAAAATAATTTAATTTGAACGAACGGTGCAGTTGTTTTATTTTATATTTTTATAACTTTTTAGAAACTAGGCCCAACCCGGCCCAGCCAACCCAAGCCCGTCGTCCAATCCATCTGCAGGATGGGCCCCGCCTTTATTATTTCACACTTTTTTCCACACTTACTGGCATGAATAAAAAGACATAATAAAGCGGCATGCTCGACAACGTGTTCTTGATGAACACTAGTTGACCTCCTTTAGACAGAAAATTGGCTTTCCAATTAGTTAATGGGTCGTGATATAACAAGGTATACCTGAGATCTTTTCATTTGCGGAAGCGGCATTTTTGGTAGTCACCACTGCCATCTGGGCCCACTGACAGCATGGATGTTTAGCCCACCCTTTAATAGACATTCATACAAAAAATCAGCTTGTTTAATGATTTTTAGCCATTGGTTTTAGTACTCAAAAGAGTGTTGTATTCAACGGCTATAAGAACGCCTTAAATGATGCTAAAAAGTGTTAAAATCTAATGGTTATAGATTACCAATCAAGGTGATTTTTGGTATCTATATCCACCAAGGGGTGAGATAAAATCCAAACGGTCAGTGGGCCCAGATGGCAGAGCTGACTACCAAAAAATGTAGCTTCCACAGATGAACAGTTTCAGGCATACCTTGTTACATCTTTTTCCTTAGTTAATTAATCGACTCTCCAGACGCTTGTTCGCAGGATCACAAATAGCCTTACTCATATAACTTGCCGGATGGACAACCCAAGAAATTTTGTGTGTACATTTCCCACCTTACACCCTAAGATGGTCTCAGAGTCATTAAGACCTTCTGCCTCGCCTACCCCGAAAACCTCCGACTTTGCAAGATTGATATGCAACCCTGAAATTGCCTCGAAACAACAGAATACACCATTAAGAAAAAGCAGTTTCAGCCTTCCCACCTTCAAGAAATAGTAAAGTATCATCGGCAAACTGAATAATTTTGTCTCTAATATGGACTTAATGTTTATTCAATGTAGAGTTTTTCCGCATGCATCGCAGCACCCGTGGTTAGCAATTTGGTACACGGCAAGGAGTCGAAAAGGGAAAAGTTCTAGTTTAATTCGGTTATGGGATAAAAAAAATCCAGTCATTGTTGAAATGTTATGTTTGTTTAGCTTTAAAAAGTCTGAATTTTACCAAGTTTTTCATTTTATGCAGCCAGTTAATACGTTTTAATTTAAAAAAAAATCATGTATTAAATGCAAATAATACTTGTTTTATTCATAGTCTTAAAACTCACAATTTTTTTTGATTTTTTATTTTATATGGCAGTATTAAGCGTTTCTTCAGAAAAACAAAAAAATTGGGTATTAAACGTGTATAACACGCGAAATTACTAACTAGGATCGCACCTACCCCTCGATCAGTCAGTCTAATCTTGGGAAGTTTCCTTGCAGAGTTACAACACCAACAAAAAGTCTTAGGATTGACCTATACAGATTGTTGACATTTCAACGGGGTTCTACGTATCCATTTGCTGTTCCATGGGTTGACAAGAAAAAAAAATATTCCTGCTACCCTTTGAAGATATTTTCTTTTGAACAGGAATTAAATAGACATTCTATGGACTAGGGGTGCGTTTTGGAACGGGTGCGATTGTGGTTAGGAGTGACATATTTTTTTGGGCCCACTGATCTCATGAATGTGGCACATGCTCCTTGCTGAGCCTACGCACTGAAAATCAGCCTGATTAATGATTTTTAATTAGCAGTTGGATTTCCGCATATTTTTCATGGGCTCCACAAATATTCCTATGGATGAGTTCCAACTTCGAAGCCCATGATGAAAAATGCTCAAATTCAACGACTATATATCACCAACCAGGCTGACTTTGGGTGTGCAAGTCCACCAAGTAATCGGCAGCTGACCCATTGAAGGAGAACGCTTGCATTCTTGGTAGGGAGTCTGTCATAAACAATAGCCCATGGACTGAATGAATAAGAAAAAGAACACACTTACCGCCTCTTCATTTTGTTTGAAGGCCATGAGGTCAAATATGAATATTAGAGTATTCATATATTCATGGGCTGGACCTGAGTTTGATGGTTTCTCGTTCTTATTATGGATTGGATAAGAAGGATCCATATGACTCTTCGGGGCCCAATGACCCCTGAATAATATTGGGCCCTCCCTTGGTGGACCTACACACCAACAGCCTAATTGGTGTTTTCTATCCATTCGATTGAGCATCCAAAAATTGCTCCAATCCAACTGCTAGAAGACTCCCCATGAAGAAGAATCAATTCTGATAGCTAGGATTCATTAATCAGGCTGATTTTTGAAACAGCCCCTACCTAAATACACAGGGCCATCTCAATGCAAGTTGAGGCCTAAGGCGAAACCCGATATAAGACTTTTTTTTATTTTTTATATTTAATATATATGGTATTAATTAAAAAAAATTCACTCTCTATATAGTATAAAATATTATTTAACAATTATTCAAGATAATCAATATTTTTTATTTTCTTTTTCCAAACCTAATGCTCCTGAAAGGCTTTATCGAATGAGAATTTGGTGGTTAAATTAAATGTACGACAGAGCAAGAATGTCCATTTAATTCATTTTCAAAAGAAAATATCTTCCGGAGGATTTGTCAACCCTAGCTAGGAAGTGAGGAACAGCAAATAGAAGTGTAGAACCCGTTGGAATGTCAAACGATCTGCATTGGTCAATCTAAGACTTTTTGCTCTCGTTGCAAGGAAACTTCATAATATTAGACGTGGCGTCCTACTTTGTTAACTAACAAATGGAGGGGCAGGTGCAATGCACGGGATGATCAAGCCACAAGATCGTATTTAGACGATCCAACCTACACCTTAGTGGTGGGACCCACATGGAGATCATGTTGGGCAATCCAACCATAAATTGGGTTGTCCTTGCCATGATGATCATCATCACCAAAAATCAGTCCTTGTTGAAACGCCCAAAAAATAACGGATAACGAAAATAACCGATCGTTATTTTCTGGAAAATTTTGTGAAAAAAATAAAAAACGGCCGTTGCAGATCCATCACTTACCATAACGAAAATTTTCATTTTTTTCCGTTATTTTTTATTTTTGAAAATTTGAAATTCAAATGAATTTTAGCGCCCTACATGATTTCTATGTGGGCCCCACCACTAAGGTGTAAGAATTGGATTGTCAAAATACGATCTTGTCGCCATATCATCCCGTGCATCGCATCTGTCCCTCCATTTGTCAGTCTACAAAAGTAGGACGCGACGTCTAACGTCAGGAAGTTTCCTTGCAACGCGAGCAAAAAGTCTTAGATTGACCAATGCAGATCGTTTGACATTTCAACGGGTTATACAATCCTATTTGCTTGCTGTTCTTCACTTCCTTGGGTTGACAAGTAAAAGAAAAAAAAAATCTTCCTGAAGATATTTTCTTTTCACCAGGAATTAAATGGACATTCTTGCTCCGTAGTACATCTAAGTTAGATCTAACCACCAAATTCTCATTCGATGAAGCCTTTTTCTTTTTTTTTTTTTTTTGTAAACTAGCCTTTCAGAAGCATTAGGTTTGGAAAAAGAAAAGAAAAAATATTGAGGACATGATCTAGTATCCTTGTTTGCTTGTGTTTAACATTTAAGAGGATATGATGTGGTAGGCCCCATAGAGGTTGGTGTAGTGGCGCATCTTAACCGTTCGCATGATACACCAAACCAGTAACACTGACCATTCATCTAGTGCGCCAACTTATTGCACTTTTATTGCTAATCCGTCCTTAACAAAATTGCTTCTTTGATTTATGGAACGATGATAATCTCGTTGTTCGTATTAGGAAAATGATATCCCATGCTTAACCACAAAAAAGATCCCCGTGCGGTTAAGCTATGGACGTTGGATTCTCCTACGCCAATCTAACCTTGGACCTTGGTAATTAAATCATCAAATCAAATGGTTAGAAATTAGAATGATCCAGTTAGGCAAACTTTGACCGGTATAAGATCCAAAAGAGGACCACAAACTTGAATGCGCCAGGTGATCCAGACAATAAACATGCAAGAAGACATATACACCAATAAACAATACAAAAGTAGCTTCTTTTACTACTTTACAGTTTACACAGGCTGTCAAAAACAATAACAGAAGCAAAATTAATTAACAAGACAAGAGAGTGAAAAAAAACAAAAAAAAAACCCAAATCTTCCCGCACCACTAAATCGATGGTCAGGGTTCGTTACCCCAGTCCCCATTTTTAAGAAGAGAAGCTGAAATAGATTTAGGGATAGAAAAAGAGAGAGTACCACCCCAATAAGGCAATAAACCCCCACTCATCCTTGGAGAGTGATTCATTATTTACAGAATCTAAACCGCAGAATCGTTGTATCCGGAGTAGCTCTCCCGGCTGACGCACTGTGGGGTCCAACCCGATCCACCGTAATAGGAAGATGTCATGGGCGTCGTATCTGCTGTGCTGCCCATGGTGCTGTCATCCATGGGCTCCATCATGGGCCACACAAAAGGCGGCTTGAAAGGTGGGACATAAGGTGTAGGCACAGATCCTGAGATTATCTGAACGATCGCCTGCGTTTTAGGCCTCTCACTCGATATAGGTTGCGAACACGCTAGCCCAAGAAGTAGAAGCCTCTCTGCTTCCTCAACCACGTAATCATTCCCGAGCCTCTCATCGACCGCCTCTAAAATGCGCCCTTCGCGATACAACGTCCACACCCAGTCAACCAAGAACTGGAAACCGGCGATTTTGGTACAGGGGCGTTCACCACACACGACCTCGAGTACAATCGCACCGAAGCCGAACAAGTCTGACTCCCGCGTGGCCTTTCCGGTGTGGAAACATTCAGGAGCAATGTAGCCCATGGTGCCGGGGACCCCTGTGAGTTCGGCGTAGGAGGTCTTCTCGTTATCCAAGGCACGTGCGAGGCCAAAATCACCCAAGCGCGCATTGTAGTCGGAGTCAAGCATAACGTTGCTGGCCTTGAGGTCGCGGTGCACGACCTTTTGATCATATTCGTTGTGGAGGTAGTGAAGCGCGGATGCTACACCTGATATGACCCTGTATCGACGGTCCCAGCTTAGGGTCTTCTCTTCTTTACCGAAGAGGTGCTTGTCAAGGCTGCCGTTTGGCATGTAGTCGTACACTAAGAGAAGCATGCCGTTCTTGTGGCACCACCCTGAAACAAACGTCAGTCTCTACGATTAGGAATTGCCCATAAACTGTGTAATTTGGAAATTGCGCGTCTATTCATTCTTTTTCGAGAAGGATTGGGTTTGGTACTGCTTATCCAAAAAACTGAAAAAAAAAAAAAAAAAAAGGAGTGGGACCAGTGCACGTGATGATGCTTAGCACTTTTTCGGAAAAGGAAGTGGAGAAAATCGCTTCTGTGCAACTGGAGTCTGGAACAAAGAGACGAGGACCGATTAAATCGCTGTTCGTCTAGGTGGCTTGCGCTCACTGTGTCCACCTTGTATATTAGAATTCTATAAAGTCGGTTTTGTTTTGTTTTTTCTGTTTTATGTAAACATCAACTGAGGCACGCGTACTGCGCACACTTGTTTGGACTCCTAATCTATTACTACTTTAAAGCCGAATTTTTGGTATGCCACGCCACGTTCACTTGACAGTTGACAACTATTGGTTGCCTATCAAGTTGCCCACTAAAAAACCACTTATATACCTATGAGTTCATAAAAAAAAAACTACTTAAATACCCCTGTTAATTGCTTCTTTTATGTATTCTTCCAATTTCCAAAATAATTCCTTAATAACAACTTAATTACTATCCATGCCATTTCTTTTATATTTTCAAAACTATTTCAACATGGATTACTTTATAATTTAGTATTCTCTAATTGTTCTTTGAGTTTCCACAATTTACAGATTTGCCCTTCTAAATTAATCTTCCAAAGTTACCCTTTAGTTAATTGGAACTCTCTTTTTTAGTTTACCCCACACATGAACAAACTTTACTCTAGCCCTCCCAAAACGCCAAGTGGCATATCATTTGGGGCATGTTTGTCACACCCCTTGGTGGACCTACATGCTAAAACTCAGCTTGATAAGTATTTTTAATTGTTGGATTTAAGAATTTTTTTAATCATGGTCTTCACGAGTAGGCTCAAGCCTACAATGAGAAGAGCAAAGGTTTCGAATTCCACGGCTAGAAATCTTCCATAAGATTGATCTTTCCACTCCCACACAAGTTATATCTCACACTAAAAAATCAATCAGATGTTCATACTCAGTCAATCAATAGATCTTTTCTGTGGACCGTTCGTTCTACATCCCTTGATCGTGAACGGTTTAGATTTTTGGAGCAAGAGATAATTATAATTGTAAAAGATGGAGAACTTTGAAAGATGAGAAGAAAGTCAAAAATGACATGGATTGAGATAATAATAAAAGATTAGAAGGCAGCTGTCATGTCCCAGTTAAAAATTTCTGGGACAAAGCGTTGCCAACGATGATGATGAATAATGACTCGAGAAATTTTGAATTGGGATCCTACAGTGCGCCTGCGCTGCTGCGCAGTTCCTCGCAAGCTTGTTATCCATGTAACCTAGATCTAAAAATCACTTTTTTTTTTTAAAAATCTTTCTATCTCAAATCACAATCCACAAACAAACTCAAATTTAAAAAAAAAAAAAAAAACTGATAAAGTTCTATGGAAAAATGTTCAACTTCTTTTGGCAAAGCAAAACTGATGAATAATGTAAGGAAAATTTAATAATAATAAGAAATGAAGAGAAAAGAAAAATGGACTCACCAAGTAAAGGGACGAGATGTTTGTGACGGAGACGATTAATGATGGTAAGCTCGGCCAAGAAATCATCTTTGCCCTTCATGTTCTCCCTCGAGAATTTCTTCACCGCTACTTCAATATTCTCTTTGGGTAACACACCTTTATAAACTACACCGAATCCGCCTTGTCCCAGCTTCAGCTTCTCATCGAAATTGTTAGTCGCCTTCTTCAGATCCTTGAAGCTGAACTCCCTCGGCGTCCCTGGCAAGCTCTTCAACGCTCCCAATATATTCGGGTCATCAACAGCCCTCCTCTTATGCAAATAAAACAATATCCCACCCACACACAGTATTAACAATGCCACTCCAGGGATACCCACACCTAAACCGATCTTCAACGACGTCTGATCTTTCTCTTGTGGAAGAATCTCCACCGTCAGATTCCATTCCAGCACGCAGTTCAGCTCAGTCAAGTTCCCCGTTGAGCCAGCGAATCCGAAATACGATTGCTGCTTCACGTAAGTTCTTAAATTTAAACTCTCATTCAGGACTGGTTTCGTGGGCCTGGACTCACCTTCTCCGGCCATGTACGCTTTCAGAACCTTCTTCTGCCCGTCGTACTCGATCCAGACCATGTATTTTGTTGCTTTCACAGGGGCAATTTCGATACCATAATCGGACATCGAAACCGCCTTGGTGGATCGGATGCTGTTAATGTTCAGACCCATATGGTTATTGTCCGGGTCGAAATCCTGCTTGACGGTGTCGAGCTCGATTGCAATCAGCTGGTTGGTAGAGTTCCCATCGGTGGTGGCGTTGGTCAAACCTAAATATTGACCGTCACTCCCGGACGGGACGTTTAGGTCGGGTGCGATGATGAAAGCCAAGCCTTCGCCCGGGGTGGCCGGGGCGCTGGTAGAGACGGGATAGATGTTTATTAAGAAGGAGGAGTTGAAGGAGGCGATCCTTTCAGAAGTAGAGTTGACCTCTCCTTCCCATAGCTTGAAATCCTCTAAGAGCATGGCTCGGCCGGATTTGTGTTTTAGGATGAAGGCATCGTTTGCAGAGTCGGGAGTGATTTGAAGAGCATTATTGCTGATGGTCGCAGGTTGATGGACGGAAAAGGTATCGTAATGCGAGTTGTTGAAGGGGCCGAAGAGGCGCTGGGCGGTTTTTAGGTTTTGGGCTGCGGATATCGTCGGAAAAAGCAGGAGGAATATTATTACGAGCTTTTTCGGCAGATCCATTTCATGAAATGATCGGGAAACAAGTTGGAGAAGCAAGAGAAGGGATCAAATCGGTCTCTTGCTTCTCATTTAATAGAGAGAATGAGACGGAGGAAAGGTTTGATCCGTCTCCGTTCTTATCTTTATCACTTCAATATAATTTTTTTTTCTATATATGTATGTTATAAAATTAAATGGAGAAATATATTATACCCTTGTGGCCTTGTGTTTAATTAAAGATACTTTAAAATGATTACGCGGCCGAGAAAAGCTTTGATGTCTTCTTATATACATGAAAGTTTAATGTCCACCCCAAAATTTCCACATTGGATTTGAGAATTTACCATCTGGTGATTTCTAGCCATCGGATTCAAGTATCTTTTGAGATACTCAAATCCAATAGTTTTGAATTATCAATCAGACTGATTCTTAGTGTGTGGGTTTATTAACGGTTATGCCAACATTCATGGGTCAATGGGCCCAAATGTGTATGCCACTTGGATTTTTTGGAGGTGGATATAAACCTTGATGTCTACACATGGACATCAAATTTTTGGTAGCTGCTTTGTTTTACTTTTAGGTGTAAGTTTTAGTGGGTGTTTAATTATTGGTCATAAAAGTCAAGTCAACTATTTTAGGCCAGAAAATAAAGTTTTTGTTACCGGTTGGCCCTGTTCTTAAAATTTTATTGGTGGAATGTTTACCGAAGTGGCATTTGATTCTTTTTTATATTTATCAAGAATAAAACTTCTATCACGAGTAAAACTTCTATCACAGCGTTCTGACAGATGCTTCCGTCGCAATGAAAGTCACATGACACGTGGTACAATCTTAGTGGACTCTGACCGTATGGATGTTTGACCAGTCCCTCGGTGGGACCTCTAAACGAAAAATCGGCCAGATTAGTGATTTACAAGATTTGGATCTTTGCACCCAAATAACGCTCAATTATGCTCGAATTCTTACTGTTAAAATCAACCCACGAAAATAACTTCAATCGAATCGCTTAGAAGTTAGAAATCAATAATCAGGCTGATTTTTGGTTTATAGGTCCACTGAGGGACTGGCCAAACATCCATACGGTCAGAGTCCACTAAGATTGTGCCAAGTGGCCTGTGAGTTTCATTGTGACAGAAGCATCTGTCAGAAGGAAGGCTGTGATAGAAGTTTTACTCATTTATCAATACTTTTATATTTCTTTATCAATGTCAGAAAAACCCATCTGTAAAGTAGAAACTAGCTAGAAAATAGATCGCAGAAGCATTTTTTTTATTATTCTTTCTGTTTTTGTTTTGTTGGACCAATCCACAAAACCTGGGTTCAAACCTCCTTAATGCGTCACGAATCACGAGTGGTTGTTCTTTTTTATTTTTTGAGAAAATTTCGTTCTACATATATTAAGGAAATTTGCTTATTAATCGTGAAGGTAAAAAAAGCCTAGCTTAGCAAAAATAATCAACAAGTCCCTGTATGCTTAGTGGTATGATGCTTATGATCCACATGAGATCGATTCTTGATCATTATGATTTCGAATTTTTGGCCGATGAAAGATGGGACCAGCCAACTGAATGATATCCATGTACACACGAGTTGCTGTGCTCCAAATGTATTAGAGTGATCATTAGTACCACATCAGGAATTTGTGATCCAGTGGTTGACACCCATATGATCCTAAGTAAAAGAAGATTCTAGTGCATTCTCGCAACCGTGTTAGACCAAAAAGCACTAAAGTTGGTCGATCAATTAAATTGGATCCCATCATTTACAGGTATTGTACGAGTTTGCAAGATTCTATGCATCCAATTTTAAATTAAATAACTAACTATTAACATTAAACAATTGATTAGCGAAAGTATGCAATTTATATTTATATAAAGGCCAATCAGGGAGCATAAAAGCACATGAGGATGTACGGGTGAGATTGAACCTAGCTAGGACCTCACTGTTTAGAGTGGGTGTGCCTTAGATTTGATGACCGAATCTATCAAATAGAGACATAAATCAGTATAAGGTGTTCCTTTTCACATTATGTCACCTACTAAATCAATAATGATCCAACCAATCACAATATGCACACGTGTTCAGTCCACTAATTCGATCAACGAGGACTGTTCAATATGAGGGATACGACTAGTCTCCACATGTGATGCAGACTATTAAGTACACAAATATTATCTATACACCACAGGATGCTGCCATCCATGGATGATTGAACATCTTGGATCAAACTCATCCGTGCGTGGGCCACCTTTGATGTATGATAGAGCATCGCCTTGGACATAATTTCAAGATTTGATAAAAAGCAGCCAATAAAAAAAAAAAGATTTGATAAAAAAGTAAGAAAAGAGAAGACAGCCTTGAAAAATTATATAAATGTGTAGGAGTGTTTGCGTGTCCTTGTCTTTTATGAGATTTTTTTTTATGCCTCTTCCTTTTGCTTTAAAAGTTAAAATCATTTTTATATTTATGTAAAAGGAAGGGACCTACTAAAAAGTTAAAAGTTAAAAAAAAGGCAAGGGGATGGGTCGCATGGGGGTGTAATAATGCGCAGAGAAGGCCAATTTCCGTTGAAACTTCGAAGAAGGTTAGGTAACGGAGTTAACGAAATGAGTTGAACGCATTTCATGGGGACTAATTTGAATCAGGAAAATGAAGCTTCCACTGACCTTCCAGATTTTCTAGCGTTTCAAATTTGAAAAAAGGGATGGAATTGTTCAACGATAGATACCCGCACATATGGAAATGTTTTAAATATTAATCTTTCTTTTTCCGACGCGGGTTCATAGAAGGGAGAAAGCAATCCAAGAGTAGTCTATCATTCTGAGATGATGAAACCAATAAATGAATGAGCCGGAGTACCAACGGCTCGGCTCTCCGGGTTAGGTTAAACTAACCCAACTAGGGTTCACATTCTATATGGAAAATGTTAGGTACACCTAAAGTCCACGGTCACTCTTTATGGACCCTGGGTTCAACTCCGTATAATGGTAATTCCTTGAGATACGTCTCCATTCAAGGAATCAAGAGTTTGTCTTCTCCGAAACTTTATTTATCGATATCTCAAGGATGTACAATTCAAATTTGAAAACTCCGGACTCCAAACCACTAACGCAATGCAACAGTGGCATATTCTTTCGGATCCACTGGCTCCATGAATGCTTGTCTTGCTTGCCCTTTCTTGGACCTATACACACCAAAGATCAACATCATGGGTGATTTCTAGCCATTGGATTTGAGTACCCTAACAATGCTTGCATCCAGTGGCTAGAAGTCACCAGGTGAAAAACTCCCAAATCAAACGGCCAAAAATCACAAGTTTGGTTTTATTGTGTAGGCCCACAAAAAATTGGGCCAAATATTCATGGGATAAAGGGTCCCAAAGATTTTTCACATTTCATTTTTGAGAGTGGACATCAAAGATTTTCAGCTCTGCCATGGAGTAGAAATCCCCTCTCCCGGCCCAGGTCTAGCCTGGCTTGCTCTGTGTGGTGGCTTCTGTCCACTCGGTTCCTGTCTAGCCGTCCAGCCTCAGTCGTGGCCTACAGAAAAAAAAAAAAACAAAAAAAAGTAATGAGAGTACATGCTTTATGGCATGATTACACATGTAACCCTTCTAGGATGAGATAGTATTGACAATGATGTCCCATCTAACAATGCTTTATGAGATGAGATTGCATCTGATGATGCCTTTTAGGTAAATGTTGCATGCTCTATATAATGCGTTTCGAAATGATATTGGGCTTGCCTTTCCGGTGATTACCCTGAATCAATCTTAGTTCTGCGTGTCGCGATGAGATTGTTGATATGTTTGGAGATGTCGGCTCAACTTTCTCGGGTGTGTAATCATGGACCTCAGCAAATGATTTTTATTTTCGATCTGAATGTTTTTAGCATAGGATCAATGTTTGGGACGAGGCGAGTCTAACTTTTTATATTGGCTAGGTTTTATAAATCTCTCCTAAACTTCAACACAACCCCTAGAAGACCTCTTAATTAGTATTTCCCATGTCATGCTCAAAATCTATGGTTAAAAATCAACCCATGAAAACGGACTCCAATTGATTTCTTAGATATCACTAATCAGGAAGGGGTTACAATACTTTTGACAATACAAATGGTGCATATTCTTTCTTACCAACATGGATTGTCCAATCAATGTTGCTGTCCACTGTGGCCCTTGTTTTCTTCTAGCCGTCCAAAAATGATACAATAAGTTTTTAATGGTTAAGATCATTGGATTCTTTTGACTTTTTTGTTTAGCCAATCTTCTGAATTGGTAAGTATGATATTATAGGGATTGGATAAGATAAGCCCCAAATGAAATCATATAGAATAAAGGAGTAGGAAAAGATTCGAAGAAACATACCTTGACACAAAATAAAATATAACTCTAGATATAGCTGACCCCAAATAATTAGGAGAAGACATAGATGAGGAAGCGTAGTGTAGGGACTGCGGATGACCCATGTGCCCTGTGGGTGTCGTATTTTCTGGCAAATGATATGATGACACGTGTCCTGCTACACACGTGTGGTGTTAATGAATTGACGCGTGGTATTATTCATCGTGCGTGAGTAAATGCGTCGGAGACATCAACATAGTCCATAACCTTCCCATCGTTGCCAGGCAATTTTCATTAATGAAAATTTTACGTGTCAAGACAAGACGATCAGAAGAAAATATCTCGAGACGGAGTTAATAACAGAATGCATTAACACATCAACTATTAAATATGTCGGGAAACATTCAATCTTGCCAGACATATTAAAGATAGATCATAACGGGATTTCTATTCAGATAATCCAGGCAAGATACAGCGATTCACATGGTTTGATATTCCATTTATCCCGGTAAAGGTAGCAGACTTACTTAACGGGATCTATTTTCATCTCATCCCGACAAAGTCAGACAACTTGTTGGATGCATTTATCCCGGGAAAGGTAGCAGACTTACTTGACGGGATTTATTTTCATCTCATCCCGAGAAGGTCAGACAACTTGTTTGATGCATTTATCCAGGCAAATGTAGCAGACTTATTTGACGGGATCTATTTTCATCTCATCCCGACAAGGTCAGACAACTTGTTGGATGCATATATCCCGACAAGATCAGATGACTTACTTGTTGGGATCTATTTTCATCTCATTCCGACAAGGTCAGACGACTTGTTGGATACATATATCCAAATAAGATCAAATGACTTGCTTGACGGGATTGATCGTCATTCTATCCCGATAAGTATACAGATTCCTACGTATGAGGTAAGTATTCTGAATATAGTCAGTTTCTTAACCAGTGTATATTAGCCACATGGCAGCTAGTTGAACTATCACAATTTCGACATTCTCTTGTTCGAATACTCTATACGAAGGATGCCACCTCAGCGTCACTTCAGTTATTTAAGGTCTAACCGAATCAAGGAAGTCAAAGATCTAACAAGAAGATTTTGTTTTATAACAGAATCCATCCAAGTTATCATTGATTGATAAACGATTAGACACGTGGAAGGTGAGTCACGCCGGTTCTAAGGGTATAAATATGAGACCCTCAGAACTGAGAAAATGATCTTGCTCTAGAGATCCAGATAACCTTAATTCTGAAACATTTTACTATTTTCAAAAGTCCTGTTACCATTCCTAAGCTGACTTAAGCGTCGGAGTATTGTCAACAGGTACAACCATATTTCATCTGGAGATCATCCTATCCTTCGCGGAGGAGAAAGCAGTTTCATCCTGGAGCATCAGAATCGTCCGATCATCACCAAAATCCGAATCGTCTGACCTCGAAGATTGTGTGGGTTAGATTAGATATTTTTTCCCCACATGCCCCAATACATAATGGTGCTAAGCATTATAAGGGTACATAGTGACCCATTAATTTTAATTTTTTTTTGGCACGGGGGGTATCCGGGCCTCTTATAGCATTGACAAGTCCCCCGGGGCACGATAGTCACCCCTTCCATAGTTGCCGGAGTGTACAGGACAGAGCCACTTTGTTACCCTACTCTATCATAGTTGAACTCAGAACTTCCTACTTTTTGGAGTGGAGTCCTAGCCACCCGCACTCAACCCTGGGGGTTATAGTGACCCGTCTATGAATCAGTTGAGATTGTACAAGGAATAAAATCTCATGAATTGGGCGGGTACCCTAAAAGGTCGAGAGACTTTGATCCATGGCGTTCTGGCACTTATAGTTAAGTGCCATTTGTCCCGGGTTAAGTGGCATTTAACTGTAGTTGCTTTTTCTACGCTTTTAAGGTAACTACAGTTAAAGACAGGTGGCACTTAACTATAAGTGCCAGAACGACATTGATAAAAATGAACGTACAAGAAAGAAGGTTAACAGTAAACTTCATGCATGGAACCAGTTAAATTGCCCTTTGGAAAGTAACCTTGGGTATATGTCGCAGCTTCAAAAATCCGGCAGCTTCAAAAATTTTCTCCCCTTTGAACTATCGTGTTAGAAAGTGCAGACCCATTTAATATGGTAGCTCGAGATTACTTGGATCTTTGCCTCCATTAAGTTGACTCCTCTGGTGCAACCACGATTCGAGTTACATTAAGAGGGCAGCTAACCGGCTTCTAGCCAAAGCCGTGAAACGAAACGATGACGATAGATTCATAGGGCATGCTGACGAGCAAGGTGGGCCCCCACAAACTACGTGGCATTGGCCCACGCCCACCACTATGTAGAGCGGAACAAAGAGAGGGCTGGAGATTGAAAAAGATGGGTTGGTTGCGTGGTTAAGGGAACTAAATTAATCAAGAAATGGGGAAAAATTTTAGATGCGGAGGACTTTGGATGCAGTCAATGCAGAGGGCTCTCATGGCCCTACATAGCTCATTTTTTTTTTTAATCTCACTAACAGCGTGGATTTTTATCCCACCCCTTCATGGATACACATACGAAAAATCAGTTTGATTGATAATTTCTAGCCGTTGGATTAAGTACCCAAAAAATATGCAAAAAAACACACTTGAATCCCACGGATAGAATAAATCTTAAAAAAGTGCCAAAATCTAAGGCTAGAGAAAACCAATCAGACTAATTTTGGGTTTGTACATCCACTAAAGGGTGGGCTAAACATCCACGCGATTAGTGGACAAGAAATGGGCACTTGAAGAGGAAGTTAGGCATTGTTGAGAAAGTAAAGAAAAAGATGAAAATGTGAATTGGGCCCCCCCTTTTATGTAGTAAACATAATTTCGTCAGCAAATTGAGAAACTAATGTGACATTACAGGCGAGGCAATTCCACGCGGTTAGACTTATTTGGGTGCGTGTCGATCATTTCTTGATATTTTCTTTCAATATATGAAACTAAAATATTATCTAATATTCCAATAGAGATACATCTAAACACTCAATTTAACCGATAATCATCCCCGTGTTTATTTAATTGGCATTGCTACATTATTCTTTATTGGACTTTAAAATTTATAATATTTTAAACATTTCGATCTCTAACAGTGACTTCGTCGAGCATAATTTATTCTTCACAATTTTATAGAATTTTTTTTTTTTTTGGTTACCCTCTCTGTATGCGTAATGTACATGCCAAGTTGTCATTAACATATTGCTAAAATAAAACACGTGTTGGTTCTATAAGTAGAGCTAAACTTGTTGTTAACAACATGGTTTATATAGGTCCATTTTAACGGCTATAACGGCCACATCCGTTATGATGGCTGATGCAACATTTAGACCATTTTTTTTGGGTTTGTACGCATTTTTTTTTTTTTTAAACCATTACGATAACGGCTGTTACAATGTTAATTTTTTAAAACCTATATTAACAAGTCATCAACATGACCGGACTCCAGACCTCCACGAGAGATTTTTGTGAAGATGGGCTTTGACTTGGTCTATTTCCGTCCTACGAGTTGCACATGCCAAGTTGTATTAACATATATATAGAGAAAGTTAGAAACCAAAACAGGTACGCTCCTTATTTGGCAAGTAAGATTGTTATTAAGAAGACCTAAACCTTTTCATCAACTGACCTGACTCTGATCTCCCTTCACATGAAGGTTTTGTTGCTGTGAAAGCCTCAAAACTATAAATTATACTTATGCCTTTAGAGTCCTTGATAAATGAAATATAGTTTTTCAAAGCTTCAATTTTCGGCTAATAGGGACAAAATCGACCCTATGCCTCAAATGCCCGACTTGAATAGTTGATTAATTACCTGTTTGTACACTATGAACTCGGAAGTCAGTTACTCAAGTCGGGTTGGGGCTTGATGAGAGAGAGTGGGCAGAACTTCTGCAGATGTTTTTTTTTCCCTCTTCGTGCCGTAACTGCTTGGACTTTACTTTTCCCCCTTTCTTCTTCTTGATCCAATATTAGCTCTCGAAGGTCTTCGTAGACACTTAGGTAAGACTTATTGTCCCTAACTGCCCAAAATGACCGGGGCATGATCACCTATGAGGGTAGGTACGTATCCCCTCTAACGTATGTATGCAGGAAGCTATAAGTCAATCCATTCTCTTATCATTATGTTTAGGTAAATCTCATGTACCACGTACTATGCACCACGCACCACGCAGAGCTATGGAATGTCTTGTCTAAAGCAAGTACGAGATGTCCCATTAGTGTGGTACTTAGTGATGCTTAAATAAATAAAAATGTTCCCCAGCATATTTAAATGTTTTAATTTGTCTATTTTTGTCGTTGACCAATCCCTTAATGAAGGGAAATTGTCATTGTAGTTTTAAAAGAGGCTCTCTACCATCTCTGGAGATTTCAATTTGCTTATTTTTCACCAAACTACTAACCAGGATCATAATTTTATGCTTTTTCGCCAGGCTTTTTGATGAGTATGACACTAAAACTAAGAGTCCCGTTTGGTGAGGGTCAAAGGGATCATGTCGCAGCCCACCATTTAGGGTCAAAGCCATAGCCCGATATATGGAGTTACAGAGTTAGTAATGGATATCATTAGAGATATGGAGTCTTTTGAAGGAGCATAACAATAGAGCTTTCGAAGGGAGGAGTATGTCGTCAAAGCATTGGTTCTAGAGATTAAATGACTCATCTTATTTTTGGGCAAAGTGGTGCAGCGAGGGGAGACAGATTTTCTTTCAAGGAGGTGGTCTTTAAGTGGGATGTCTTGATCTACGGTGAGTAGGACAGGGTTTCTTTTGTTTTAGAGGGATGGGCTGGGTGGGATGGTTTTTGTTTGTTGTTTTCTCGTTCTGATGCTTTTCTTTTTCTTTGGTGTGTTTGTGGAGGCCTTCTTGTCTTCCTAGGCTCTTTTATCAATAAATTCTATTTTCCCATAGAAAAAATATATATCTCGGCAAGAGCTTTCAAATAGATCTATTTGAATTGCAAACTAACTCATGGAGTGAAAGTTGAGATTTCAAAAAAAGTAAAATAAAAAGATGGAATAGAAACTTCCATAAAGATGCCGATTCAGTTGCTAAAAGACAAAAATTATTAGGAAACACCACATGTTTTTGTATCCTCTTTTAAATAACCTTAAAAAAACTATATTAATTACCTCGTGCAATACCGCCTCCAAATCATTCTGGTCGGTATCAGGCTCATTTATAAACCAAATTAATAATTAGTTCAGGTTTGAAATATATTAAGGGTCGGTTCCGGTGACCAACATTTTTGACCAACACCTTGGTGTACCCTCATAGAGGATGAATCAATGGCTGATTTTTTGTGAAGATGATCTATATGGTGAGGAGATCATCCTCACCAAAAATCAGCCATTGATTCATCTTCTATGAGGGTACACCAAGGTGTTGGTCAAAAATGTTTGTCACCGGAACCCAACCCATATATTAATATCGGGCCCAAAATGGACCCCTTGATACCATTAATAATAACAACTTAAGAAGCGTGCGTGCACACACACACACACAATTGGTCAGGAAAGATAATAGGATTGCATCTGTCTCCATCCAATAAGAAGATCCACATCATGGACGGACGGATCGAGAAATGAATGTGTACCTACTTCATGGTTAGGTTATAGGCTGCGACATTAAGATGACAAATTGGATACGAGCAACCTATGAATAAGGAATTGAAATGAATGATATTATAGGATTAAAAGTGGATGAGCGAATATTTCTTTTCTGCCAATTGTTGGACTCATGAGGTACAGGTGTCCTCATTACAGGGTGATTTCAGATATTTTTTTGAGCTCAAATGAGAAACCTCTTTCATAATTGTGTACGTAAAAAGAAAATTAAAGATGCAAATTAGTCGTTGATTACGGCGAATAATTGGGTATCGATGACCTAATTAAGACGTGCAATTAAGAAAGGAATCCGATATTAACAAGTGTTATAAAATGCTCTACAACTCATTCAGAGGGGAAACAGGGGAGAGATAGCAACGCATAGCTGCTTTCCTTTGTTTATTTTTTTAGATTTTTATGATTACATGACAACCGCCTTTCACTACGAGCAGCCCTTCTATGATGCAATATTCTGTATCAAAAGTTTGATAAAATAATCTGTCAGAATTCCACGTGACATTCTTTCGTGTCTACTGACCCGTGAATGTTTGAGCCACATCTTGGTGGACCTACTCACAAAAATTTAACTTGATTGATAATTTCTAGCTGTTAGTTTCGAGCACTTTGTTATCATGGGCTTCATGGATGGGTGTTTAAAGCCCATAATGAAAAAGTGCTCGAATAACATGGCTAGAAATCACCAACCAGGCTGATTTTTTTTGGTGTGTAGTTCCATTAAGAAGTGACAGAACATTTATGGGTCTGGAGAGCCAAAAGAGTTAGACACGTGGCATTCTTGAGGAGTTTCTGTATCAAACTTTTGATACAGATTTCTGTATAATAGTTTTGTTTTTTCTTTTTGGCAAAGAACTCGGCAAAGTTGGTAGAGAGAGAGGCTGCCAATTTTTGTGTTTTCACTTTGAATCGAATAAGAACCTCCCAGGGGAGATGGATTCGGGTCGTCAAAAGAAAGGCTTAAATGGAAACCCCACCTCCTTCTTTCACCAAATTACCCTTTATGCCCTTGTCTTTAATTCTTATGATTTATGAAACGAAACCTCGCTCACTCACCGTAAATGCTAGTAAATGCAGAGAGTACGTAGCCAAAACCCATTTCTTTCGACAGAGCTAGGGTTGGACCATTGTTGACGTTGACTTTGCCCGTCCAATATTTTTTTTTTGTATGTTGATTTGTTGACCTCTTACATTTACATAATACCTGTGATATTTGTCTTCCCTGCACAATGAGAGCTAATGGGAGGTTGTCTTGATCAAATTAGAATGTAACTGGCTAGTCGATCTGGTCCGGATTTGTGAAAAATTGGTTGTAACCCTCCCAAATTGTGTCCGGGTTTGATCCTCTAGCTCAAGTGACTCATTTTTTTGTTTGTTTTTGGAGGGTATGTAAAGGTAGCTTTATTGATGGCTTGGAGGCTGAGAAGGCCTACATACCAAAGCAAAGAAGAAGAAACCAAAAAACACAACAAGAGGGCTCCAAAGAAAACCCATACTACCGAGTCCCACAATAACAACTCCTCCCAATCATAGGCGGCCAACTGAACACTAAATCCTCAAATTTAATGCCACACACACTTTTATCGGACAATTTGACCCAAAAATAAATAAGATCACGAATCTCCGACACAATAGCTTTAAGGGAAGACTCTTTGCCCTTAAAGACCCGACTATTGCGGTCATTTCCAAATATCCCATATAATAGCGCCAGTTGGGTTAGAGCCCACAATGTCTTCCCGAGATCACCAAATGCCTTCAAATGCCAAGAAAAAAAATAAATATTTGATCGTTAGAGCAGCCCAATTATAACCAAAATCTCTTCAGAACTCTAATCAAATCGCCCATGCCACTCTATAATACCAGAAAAGGTGGTCGCTGAATTCCTCACTCTCTAAGCACATAGGGCAATGATCTATCAATTCGATGCCTCTACTCCATAAAAAAGTCCATAGTCTGGACCATGATTTAAAAAACATTCATTATAATGAAAATAACGACCGTTATAATGGATTCGGACCTCCCCCGTTACATTATGTACCATTTTAAAGCTCAAAGAACAGTCGTTATTTTTCAGTTTTTTCCGTTATAACGAAAATAACGACTGTTTTTTATTTTTTTTTGAGAAATTTTCTGAAAAAACGCCAATTATTTCTATTTTTTTGTTATTTTCCTTAAATTTTAAATTTTAGTGCCATTTTTCCATTATTTTCCATTTTTGTCCATGAGCTTTACAACTCGTTATAACGGAAAAAATGATAACGACCCCTTTTAAACCTTGGTTTTAACTCTACCGCGAACCGCGCACCGATGCACCATGTCAGGAATCAAACTTTGGATGGAGCTATATTGGCCCATACCCTAGCCATGGGGAAGTCAAATATTACTATCTTCATTTGCTTTGTAAAAGGGTTTAGGGTATCAGGCTCATGGGAGAAGTCCTGTAACCAAATTGAGTGGGTCAAATTCTCCTCTACTTGGCGGGAGGCTAATTTTAGCACGGATTCATATATGCTAAATATGCTTGCTCACTTGCTTTAGGTAGCAGGCAATGGTGGAATCATATGCTTGACTGCATTCCATGTTTAGAAGATCCGGAAAAGTCATACTTTAGATTTGTCAATTAAGTGACAGTTGAGAGGTGCATGCGAATGCATATGATTGATGGAATTGGGGGTGCCAATCTGGTTGCGATGCCTAATTGCATAGTGATGCATATTTTGAACCACTCCTTGAACAATATCGTGTATTTGTTTCTTTTCTTTTACTACAATGCTTATTTAACAAAAAATCATTTACTTCGTAAAAGGAGCGCACAAAGAATTTACCTTTGCTATCATGTTTTCACCATCTAATGTCTTCCACCTGATTTTCATGGCTTCAAACCCTAGTTGACCCACCAAATTAAGAAGACCAAAACTTAGGCTGTGTAATAGAAGTAGCATGACAGAGCAATAACTTATGGGTCAGGCTCAGCGGCGACATAATTTCACTCACAAAATCACACACAATTTTGGTTATCCACATGGAAGATAAATCAATGGCTGATTTTTGGTGAGGATGATCTCCTCACAATATAGACCACCCCTAACAAAAATCAGCCCACTCTGAAATTTCTAACACCATCAAATGTTGGTTTCAAGTTAAAGATAAAAAATAGACGGTCCATGATTCTTCAACTTGTAAACCATGCTATGAATATCAGAATAATTTGAATTTTTGTGAGTGTGATCTCCTCACCGTAGAGATCATCCTCACCAAAAATCACTCCATTTTAAAACTATTAATTTATATATTGACCCCCGACAATTTTTGTGTGTGATTTTGTGAGTGAAATTATGTGGGCGCTGAGCCTGACCCATAACTTAATGGCTCAATCTTGTTTTTAAGCAAAGCCGCAACCTCAGCCAGTGTAGATTTGAGGACCCATAGATTTGTTTTTAAGAGACATTATTAAGGTCATTTTGGGTATCAACCAATGCAATTTAGACATATCACGTGTAATGTCCTCTGATAAAAGGCAAAAAGGAATGCCCGACTTTCATGGTTTAGTGTCTATTTTCTTCCTTGCGCACCAATCAAGACTTGATGGGGGCCCTATAAAGCCTTACTTTTGTTTTCTTTTATCTTTTATTATTCTTTTTCGCTTTTATTGCTTTTAATCGCATTAACATGTGTTGTCAAGGCAAAATCTACTGTACGCATTAGGTAGACCCTTAGGACAGTCCACCATCCTTACTTTTGGGTTGCGGGGGAGATGAGCCCACCACTTGATGGGCTCCACTAAGTAGATCAATGTGAAATGTCAACATCATCAGATGATTATAACCATTCATTTCTATGGACAGTCAGATGAAGAATCTGACAAAAATTAAGGGAACTGCTATTTCCAGAGCTCATACTACTTCTACCAGACCTTAACGCATATGGACGCTCTGTACGAAGCAGAATGAGCTCTGGAAATAGAAATTCCCAAAATAAATTTTGCATGAAGTAGTTTCTGTGTATTTTGATCGTATTGAGAAATTGAAAATTGTGATAAAACCCAAGAAAGGAATTTAGAAATACAGCTGCATTCTGGGATAAATAAACAACAATAATTTGTACACAGTAGATGGTTGTATGTCTCACTGGCATCCTCATCCGCATCATGATCTCGTATACGCACGTATCTGCTTTTTTTAGCATAAATATTCTCCTTGCTTGCAACACTCAAAGAGGGTTGTGACTTGTGAATAATTAAGCATGAGCACCAAATCCTTCAAGAAATCAAGATCATCCCTCTCTGCTCAGAAATCTGCTACAATGGAAACCCTAACCTCTCCTCCTCTTCCAATTCAAGGTAAAACAATAATCCATCAGAGTCACCCACAACACCCACTAGTGCAAGTTAACTCTTCCTATCTCTTCACGTGCATGGGCTGCAAGGAATACGGCGCAGGGAAGAGGTTCAAATGCCTAAATTGCGATTTCGAAATACATGACTTTTGTGTCTCAGCTCCTCCATCTATACAGAACCACCCCTTCCACAACCAACACCGACTTGTTTTGTACACTAAACCAGGTGAGTTTTCCCTATAATATTCTTCAACTTTTTTATTGAGGTACGGTGGTATAACATTTTGTTAATGAATTTAATTTCCTAGCCTCTTTTGAAATTAAGGTGGATTTCTAAGGTCGAAATGCGATGTTTGTGGCAAGGGCACTAGAGGGTATGCTTTCCGATGTAGCAAATGTAATTTCGAGATGCACCCTTGTTGTAATATGCTTTCTCAGGAAATGGATTTTCCAGAACTGCACCAGCACACCCTGCACCTTTCATCTACTAGTGGCGACTCGGGTTTTGTGTGTCGTGAGTGCAATAGGAAGCGGTTGGGAAGAGTTTACCATTGTAAAGTTTGTGATTTCCACCTCCATGCAGTTTGTGCAAAGGATATGGTTAATGGTCTGCACGATAATGGCATAAAGGCCCCCGAAAAACCAAGCATGATGGGGGCTGCAGTTCGAATTGCATCTCATATGATTTTGGGGTTTATTGGAGGGATCGTTGAGGGACTCGGAGAAGGAGTTGGAGGAGCTCTTATTGATAATATTGTGAAAAGTAAGAGCAATAGCCAAAGAAGAACAAGTTAAGGGAGCATGATGACAACGTTATGTAGGATGTTGTTTCGATGACTACGTTAATGGTTGTTAATTTGTAAGATTGTAAAGACTACAAGGAAACAATGGTTTTTAAAACCTAACCTTGGGTGGGCCTCAATAGTTTGGGATTCAGCCCCCGGACTCCAATTATTTTGTTGTTTAATAGGAATTAATAGAAGGGTGTACTTTGTTCTTGGATGGAGTCCTTAGTGATGAACCATTCAAATCTTTTCTGCTTCCTTTTTTCCATTTTGGAGAAACATCTGGTGGGTTTGAGTCTTTTACATGAGTTGATTTCTTACTGTGGGATTCAAGCGTTATTTGAGCTATTCAGATCCAACAGTTCTAAATCACCAATCAGGCTGCGCGCTATTTCGTCTAGGTTCACCTTTTTTTTTTGATAGGTGTAGAATGTATTGCAAGCCAAAAAAAAAGAGATTACAAGGAAAGCCAAAGAGGTCGAGATGACCATCTAAAGGCAAAAGCGACAACAAAATTCGAAAAACGGAAGAGAGCTATTCTGTAGGTTCGCTTAAGGATGGGCCAAATTAACATCCATACGGCGTATAAATTAAATAGTGTACCACGTGGCCCATACGGATGTCGGTGAGCATCCGTCAATCCGTCATCATAGATTTATTCCCACTGGATAGTCCAGATCAATTACCTTGTGCACAACCTGTACGGTGTAGATAACCTGGAACACAGTAGCTCGAGGCCTATAAATAAACCGTTCTCTTAATATTGACAAATATAAGACTCTAAATGGTACAGGCTTGGGCTTGGCGTTTAGGTCCACACGTTGGGCTTCTTATTATTTTAGAACTTAAATATAGGATGTTACTGGGGGCCCAAATTGATTGGTCAGCTTCAATTCATTAAGTGACTATGGATGTTATCCTAGTTCTTTTAACAAAAAACGTTTATTTAAATTCCTTTTTAAAAAATTAAACATGTTTAGAATACGTTTTCTTGGGTGGAATCCTGGGACAGGAATGGGCTCAGGTCTGGACTAAGCCCAATTTACAAGTAACGTCGTTATATCATTAAATTCATTTTTCAGAATTGCGCATTTTTATACAAATAACGTAATGGCCTTGGAGAGTTACCGTTATATTAATTGCGGTTACGATGTTTTGGTTAAACCATGGTTAACAAGTCATCAAGATGACATAGATCCAGGCCTCCACCAGTGATTTTTGCAAAAGATGGTCCTTGTTTTATTTGACAAGTTATCCCATAAAAAATACTTTTTCTGATTATATAACCAAGCACTGTAACAATGTTTTTCGTAAAATAAGCACTTTTATTTTTTGATAGGGTGAGCTAAACACCCAAAATAATTTAAATTAAGCTATTCACAAAAAAAATACTTTTTAGAAGCACTTATTTTTACCTAACCACAATTCCAAATGCAACCTAAGGCCCATTCGCTGAGGTTCAAAGGCACAATGGCCTCAAATTATTATTACGACCTTTCCAGTTGGCAAGCCATAACCCAGTATAGATGTCGATTAATTGTATGATGTTATGTGCCTGCATTAAGCGATGACATGTCGGGCTACGTCTCTAGCCTCAAATGGTAATTAAGTTGTCAAAGAAAGAACTCACGACCCCAACATTGAGGCAATTATGGTTATCGAACTGAAAAAAAAATTAGTAATTTGTAGCCATTATTCCTTTGATATATTGTTACTGAAAAGGGTTGGGATCGGGGGACAACCATTTTTGACAACCATTGGGCGGACCCACATAGAAGATGAGTCAATGGCCGATTTTTGGTGAGGAGATCATCCTCACAAAAATTCAAATCATTCCGATATTCGTAGAGTGGTTTAAAATTTAGAGAAGTATGGACGTCTATTTTTTCCATGTAACTTGAAAATCACATTTGATGGGGTTAGAAATTTCAGAATGGGCTGATTTTTTGTTGTGGTGATCTATATGGTGAGGAGATCATCCTCACCAAATATCAGCCATTGTTTCATCTTCTATATGGGTCCCCCAAAATAGTTGTCAAAAATGGTTGTCCCCCCATCCTGACCCTGTTAAAAATAGTTATGGGTCTAAGTTTGCAAGTACACTAGTGGAGAGGCACACTCGATATGCGTGTGCAATAAAAAAGAAAATGAAGTGATTTTTTGGAACCACTATTTATTTTGATCATGTAAGGAAAGAAGGAACCCTAGACATGGAAGATAAGTACAGAAGCTAGATTGAAAATTAATAATACCCCATATTATTCAAAGTCTTTTGTAATACCCCCTTTGACCAGACAAGACTGTCATTGACTCACGGAAGGTCACGTGGCTCACGTGTCTCACAACGGGTAAATTCTCCTAACACTATCTCACCAAAGTGTCCGTCCAGATCCTATACTTTAGGGAGTTGGGTATAGTTAACTAGCTCCCGCACCTCTTTGCAATTCCCATGTACTCTCTTTAAAAGTCAATTTTCATTTTTGTTTTTGTTACTGATTTGGACTTATCCAACACCTTGGAGTACATGATTTGGACTCCTCACAAAATCACTAGTCGTCTTCACACAATTGGTCAGGAAAGACAATATTAGGATTGCATCTGTCTCCGTCCAATAAGATGATCTACATGCATAATGAAGTAACTTAAGAAGTAAGGAAATGATATTATAGGATTGAAAGTGCACGAAACGAATATTTCTTTTCTTATATATCTCTTTTGATAGAACTAGTGTAACTCGATCCTCTCACTGGCAATTGTTTGATTCATGATCAGCTACACGTACGTGTCCTCATTACAGGGTGATTTCAGATATTTTTTTGAGATCAAATGACAAAACCATTTCATAATTGTGCAACAAGAAACTTAAAAGATGCAAATTAAGTCATTGATTGCGGCGAATAATTGGGCATCAATGACCCTTAAGTCAAGCGATTAAGAAAGGAATCCGATATTAACAAGTTATAAAATGCTCTACAACTCATTCAGAGGGGGAAAAGGGAAGAGATAGCAACGGCTGCTTTCCCTTTACTAGATTTTTTTATGATTACATGACAACCGCCTTTCTCTATGGTGTAAACTTCTGTATCAAAATCTTGATACACACAAATCCGTCAAAATGCCATGTGGCACACTCTTTCGTGTCTACTGATCTATGAATGTTTGAGCCACATGATCTCGGTGGTCCTACACACAAAAATTAAGCCTGATTTATATTTTTTAGCTGTTAGATTCGAGCATTTTTCATCATGGGCATCACGAACAGGCCTATGGATGAGTTCGAAGCACATAAATGAAAAAGTACCGGAATAACATGGCTATGAATCACCATCCAGGTTCATTTTTGGTGTGTAGTTCCACCAAGCAGTGGACCAAACATTCATGGGTCTGGGGAGCTAAAAGCGTGTGCTACATGGCAATTTGGGGGGTTTCTGTATCAAATTTTTGATACTTAATTCTGTAACATAATTTTTTTTTGCAAAGAACTCGGCAAAGTTGGTAGAGAAAGGCTGCCAATTTATATGTTTTTACTTTGAATCGAATAAGAACCTCCTAATGGAGATGGATTCGGGTCGTGAAAAGAAAATCTTTAATGGAAAGCCCACCTTTTCACCAAATTACCCTTTATACCCCTTGAAACAAAAAATCACTTACCATTAATGCCAGTAAATGCAGAGTAGCCACTAAAACCCATTGCTGTCGACAGAGCTAGGGTTTAACCATTGTTGACTGTTGTCTTAGCATGTTCAATATTTTTTTGTGTATGTTCCCTTTTACATAGTACACTTGATAATGTTTGTATTCCCTGCACAATGAGAGCTAATTGGGCCTTATTGTCTTGATCAAACTAGAATGTACGTAACTGGTTAGTTTTGCATCAGAACCATGATTTTCATGGCTCCGATCCCAGCTGACCCACCAAAAAAGAAAACCAAAGTTGTGTAACAAAAGTAGCGTGACACACAGCAATAACTCAATGGCTTAGTCTTGTTTAAGCAAAGCCAACCTCAGCCAGTGTAGAATCTCTTAAGTCTGGCGCGCAGTTCCTACCTACATCTACCTCGGTAATTCGATTTTCATGGTAAATTTGATGATCCATGAAATGTTTTAGGAGTCATTAAGGTCATTTTGGGTACCAACCAATGCCATCTAGAAGCTTCCACATCACGCGTAATGTCCTCTGATAAAAGGCAAAAAGGAATGCTTGACTTTGATGGTTTCGGCTCTATTTTCTTCCTTGAGCACCAATCAACACTTGATGGGGCCCTACAAAAAGGAATATTATTCTTTAATCACATTAACATCTGTTGTGTTGTCATTTGTCAAGGCAAAATCTAGTGTACGCATCAGGTAGAACCTCAGGGCCGTCTACTATCCTTATACTTGGATTGCAGGTGAGAGGAACCCGCTGTTTGATGGGCTCCACCACGTGGATCAATGTGAAATGTCAACATCATCAGGTGATTGTAACCATTCCTTTCCATGGACAGTCAGATGAAAAATATGAAAAGTAAAAAGGGATCCATGGTTCAAAGTTTCGTCCTATCTCGGTCTGGATCAGGCGATCTGAATCAGGATTGGAGCCCACCAATCGATCTAGACCAGGCTCTGTCTCATCCTGAGATTACTATTTTAAAAAGGATCAGTCCCACTTTGTCTGGTGGGCCAATCCCGTTCTGGATCGGACCGATTCGGATCGAGATTGGAGCCCCCGATCCAGCTTCCCATCCCGAGACTTTGAACCTTGAAGGGAACTGCTATATCCAGAGCTCATATTACTTCTTCCAGAGCTTAATATATATATTTTTTTACAGGAGTAAATGAAGCAAAGTAGAATATCTGTAAGAAGTAAAATGAGCTCTGGAAATAGTAATTTCCAAAATTAATTTTGCAGGAGGCAATTACTTTGGATAGTTTCATCTCTTTTTGTCTTTTTATCGTATAGAGAAAATTAAAATTGTGATAAAACCCAAGAAAGGAAATTTAAAATACACCTGCATTCTGTAGCGAATATAAAAATAATAATTTGTACACAGTAAATGGTTGTATGTGTCTCACTGGCATCCTCATCCACATGCTACGTATCTTCTTTTTTAGCATAAATATTCTCCTTGCTTGCAACACTATAAGAGGAATGGAGGTCTAGGGCTTTTGAACCATGATCGAGCACCAAATCCTTTAAGATCGATCATCTCTCTCAGAAATAATCTGCTACCATGGAAACCCAAACCTCTCCTCTTCCAATTCAAGGTAAAGCTATATTCCATTTCAGTCACCCGCAACACCCACTAGTGCAAGTTAGATGTCCCTCTATCTTCACGTGCATGGTCTGCAAGGAATACGGCGCAGGGGAGAGGTTCAAATGCCAAAATTGCAATTTCGAAATACATGACTTTTGTGCTTCAGCTCCTTCATCTATACAGAGCCACCCCTTCCACAACCAACACCAACTTGTTTTCTACACTAAACCAGGTGAGTTTATCTGTAAACCCACATTACCAAGCGGTTCCTGTCTATATATGCTTAGTAATATTTGGTATATTTCTTGATTTCTATCCACAGCTTTCTCTTATTATAGTATTTTGTTATGATTTTCCAATTAATGAAAGGTGGATTTCTAAGTCCTCCGAGATGCGATGTTTGTGGCAAAGGCACCAGAGGGTATACTTTCCGATGTAGCACACACGCATGTAATTTCGAGATGCACCCTTGTTGTGCTATGCTTTCTCAGGAAATGGATTTTCCAGTACACCCGCACACCCTGCACCTTTCATCGACGACGACGACAACAACTAGTGGGGAACCCGGTTTTGTCTGTGGTGAGTGCAAGAAGAAGCGGTTGGGCAGAGTTTACCATTGTAAAGATTGTGATTACCACCTCCATGCATTTTGTGCCAAGGAAATGGTTAATGGGCTGCATGCTAATGGCAAGAAGACCCCTGAAAAACCAAGCATGATGGGGGCTGCAGCTAGAATTGCATCTCATGTGATTTTGGGGTTTATTGGAGGGATCGCTGAGGGAATCGGAGAAGGATTTGGAGAAGCTATTGTTGAAACTATTGGGAGAGGTAATCCCAATAGAGAAGAAGAACAAGATAAGCGAGCAAATACTGTCGGTAATATATATACGCGTCATGATCAGAGTGCTCTATAAGCTTGGGATGTTTATAATAGTTCTGAAATACGGATATTGCTTTGTTATGTAGGTGTTTAAGGATGCTGCTTCGATGACTATACTTCCTTAAGTATATAGTGTTCTTGTAATAAAGATTGTAAAGACTACAAGGGAAACATCAATGTTTCGAAAACCTAACCTTAGGTGGGCTTCAATGGTTTGTTGTTTATAGATATTTAAGCCTGTTTCAGATTGTTTATTGTATACTTTGTTCAATTTGTATGTAATGAAAGCTCTTGGATGTAGTCCTTACTAGTGAACCATGGAAATCTCTCCCGACTTTGTGTATGAAATTAGTTTTCTGGTTTTATCGTATTGGAGTGTTTTTTTATTTTAATACTTGGTTTTAAAATAAAATTTATAGTTTTTAATTGATAGGTTTTAACATCCTTTTTCACTTAAATTTGGAAAAGAAAAAAAAAATTCCGGTAGTACTTGGAAGTCTGCAAGAAATATTAGAAAGGTGGATATAATTCTCCATCTCTCCTATGAGCTTTGATTTGTGTTATTAGGCTATCCCAAGACACAGGGAGGTGCTTGGTTTGGTTATTAGTTGCTCTCCTTTTACACTCTTTTTCAGCTGTATAACTTCTTAAGGGGTCCCCCCCGTCTAAGTGTACTTTTTCTCATTTTCATTCAATAAATTCTCGGAGGTTCCCTAAATAAATAAAAAAGACATAGGGAGGAGCTACGCACTGGGCAGGCATGGACGAGCGTGAGGTGGGCAACGCAAAACCTGGACTACCCAACACATGAAGAGAAGAAATTTTTTGATCCATTGATCCTGCCACCTATAGTTAAGTGCTACCCTGGGGTTAAGGTGGCCCATTAACTGTAGTTGCTTTTTCTCCATTGTTAAGGGTAACTACATTTAAGGCAACCTTAACCCTAGGACAGGGAAGGTGCCAACTTGCTCAATTGGTAAACTTTGTGGGTGATGATATCATAGACCTGGGTTCAAAACCTGCCTTCACCGAGTTACCGATCTCTTTAAAAAAGGGAGCTCATATTTACACACCCCATTTCCTATCCCGGTGGACTCCTAGTCGGGGCACACCCCAAAATGAGAGATCTTTCTCTAAAACTTGGCTGACTGGTGACGGTCACTGACTGTTAACAAAATGAGCCACGCGGCATAATTTTAGAGGACATTGACCGTATGGATGTTTGGCTAATCCCTAGGTGGACTTCAAAATGAAAAATCAGCTTGACTAGTGATTTCAAACCTTTCGATCTTGTACCCCAAATAATGGTTGATAATGCCCAAATTCCCACGGTTAAATCAACCCAGAAAAATGGCTCCATTTAACACTTGTAAATCACTAATCAAATTGAATTTTGGTTTGTAGGTCCACCTGGAGATTGGCCAAATACCTATACGGTCATTCTCCTCTAATAATGTGCCACATGGCTCATTTTGTGGGCGGTCAGTGTGGTCACCGGTCAGCCAAGTTTTAGAGAGCTCTCTTTTTGGGGTGTGCCCCGACTAGGAGTCCACCGATATAGGAAATGGGGTGTGCAAATATGAGCTCCCTTAAAAAAAGAGGCTTACCTATCAAAAAAAAAAAAAACCCACTAGGGCAGGTGGCAGGATCACTAGATCAAAAAGTTATAGGATTAAAAATTTACTCCATGAGGAGTTCTGGAGTACAGCACACTGACATGTGTCACCCTTTTGTCGTCAGTGGGCCTGAAAAAGCTTTCACTGATGTAAACAGCAGCTTCTCTATGAGCCTCATGTGTCACACATTCAGTTTTACTGATGCCATGAATGATTTTCCATCTGATGCTGAATGTGTACCCCCTAAATCAGCTTGAATTTGAGCATCTTTTTCCTTCATGGGCCAGTTCACAAGGCCCATAATTCCAGCGCCTAGAAAATTAGAAATCTCTGGTGATCAGGCTGATATTTTGGGTTTTGGATAGGCCTAACATTCATGAATCACGAGTGATCAATTTTATCCAAAAAAAAAAAAAGAGAAACATTCACGAGCCAGTAAGCTCGAATGTGTGACACGTACGGAGCATCAAACCACGTCACACACACACACACACATTGAAACTTCCCTCTACGTTACCCATGGGCCATGTCAGCTGTGGAAAAATATGTTCTTAACCGACTAAGGAGGAATTATGTTTCTGGGGCATGGAAATGAGAGAACCAAGACCCATTATTGGTTGGCTAATATGTTACAATTGCCTAACTTAGTGAGATCACGAAGGGATAGGTCTTGTCGTCTTGACTCTTGATTCTTGATCATCACTTTATGGGTTGATTTTTTACCATGGGATTCGAGCATTATTTGGGGTACTCATATCCGACAGTTAGAAAACACCAACCAGGCTTTTTTTTGGTCTGTAGATCCACCTAGGGATGGCCCAAACATCCAACAGTCAGTTGTCTATAATATTGTGCCATGTGGCTCATACAGACGTCCAGAGCATCCGTCATCAGATATTTATTCTCACTGCAGGCTAGTCCAGATCAATTAACTTGTGCACAACCTTTACTGTGTAGATAACCTGAAGCACATCAATCGTTTTCTTAACGTTGACAAATAAGTCTCTAAATGGAATGGCCTTGAGCTTGGCCTGCGGGCCCAAATTAATTGGTCAGGTTCAACCCATTAAGTGACTAGGATGTTATCCCAATTCTTTTAACAAAAAGGTTTATTTAAATTTCCTATTAAAAACATGTTTAGAATACGTTTCTTGGAGAAATTTTTTGATGCAGTGGCCAATCACATGGCGCCACAATCTGATGTTGCTTTCGTACAAACCCAGAAATGCTTTTGAACAGCAGATTGTGACTCCATGTGATTGGCCACTGCTTCGCTGCTTCAAAAATTTTCTCCGTTTCTTGGAGAAGAACTCTTGTATAATTATAGTATTATATATCTACTTTTACTAAACGGACTTTACGGGTGGAGTCTTGGGACAGAAACGGGCTCTGGTCTGGACTAAAGTACGTAGTGGCAGACTTCTAGGCTTGGTTTTCTAATGTGCATAAAAGATAGGACAGAGTTTTGTTTTGTTTGGCTGTCACATGTGGGGCATTGCCTGACCTCTGCCCGAAAAGTCAAATTACTTCTCCATCTCTCGCCAAAATATAAAATTTTTTGTACGGAAATGTCTGAAGCATCTTGTTGAAAGTCGACCTTCCACAAATTAACAAAAATATAGAGAACGGAGAAAAGAAATTTATCACACAACCCCAAGAAATTTACATAATTCAAAAGTGTGCCTATGTTAACTGGTGAGAAGAGTTCTTTTCTATATTGCCATCCAATAAAAAATTGACCCAAAATAATGGTTGAATAGGATGGTCTGGATTGTCCGACTTGATCTCAATGTAGACCCTTCCACGGGGTGTAAGAAATGAGTCTAGCTCTAAACGGACTTTGAAAAGGTACAAAATAAACTTAAAAATGGCCTATATAAGTTCCCAACCCTATTCCCAAATTAACAAGTAAAATCACTCGACATAGGCAACTATGAGATTTTTCTATATGAAACCTGTCCAAAAATTTCGAGCCAGAAGCATTGTTCATAAATCCCTTGATGTCAAGAGGGCCCTCTCTGACTTCCGCCGGGAGCTAATGTCTTGAGGGGTGGGGTTTTGGGTCACCACCCCCTCCCTTGCAGACCCAAGTACAATAATGATAGAATTTGATACAGCCAATCTACATACAACATCCGTCCCCTCTATAAGAAAGGTGGGGAGGAAACAATAGAACATGCTCTTCTTAGTTGCGATTTCACTTGAAGACTATGGTTCGGATTCTCACTAGGTCTGAAAACAAGCGCAGGTGAATACAAAAATCTTAGCAATTGGGTAGAGAAATTGTTGGAAGAAGATAACAATTCTAAGGGCCCTCTAAATTAATTAGATGTCTAAATGCTCTTTTATTCTCATTAAGATCTGGGAAGGTAGGAATAACACAGTTTTCAATAGCATCCTAGCCAACATTTGAGAGACCATCACACATGCAGAAAGATTATGGCAAGGGGATAGGAGTCCATGCACATGAACTTGTCTCCTAAAGGAAAAAGGAAAAATAAAAATCAAGATTAGAAATGGCAACCACCAAGACTTGGGTGGTTTAAATACAGGGGAAGAAAACAACAAGGGGCAAAACCCCAAAGCAAAAGACCCCCAACAAAGCACAACTCCCACACAACACACACCCCATTAACAACCTAATCCCTCCTAACCAAAGACGACCAATTAAACACCACCTCCTTGAATCTAACACCCCTCCCACAAAAAGACCCTACTATTACGTTCTTTTTATATACCCACAAGATAGCCAGCAGAGTTAGAGCTACAACCACTTTCTGAGACCTCCAAATGCCTTGCAATGCCAAGCTAAAATGCAAATCCTTAATCGACTTAAGAGTAGATCAACTGAGACCAAACTCTCTATATTAAATCGCCCACGCCACTCTATAATGCAGGAAAAGGTAGTGATCGTTGGATTCTCCAGTCTTCAGATACATGGGATAATGATCTATCACCTTGATCCCTCTCCTCTATAAGAAGTCTATAGTATGAACTCTGCCACGGACCAAAAACCAAGTCAAGAATTGGACTTTGGAGGAGCTCTACTGTCCTACACACTCACAAGAAAATCTCCTGCCCCACAATCTTCTAATGCCTAATAAAAAGAGCCAATAGAGAATTTACTTTTACTGTCATGTTTCCACCATCTATCATAACTTCCACTTGACTAAGAGATGGTACATCTCCCACACTTTAAAAGGAGATTCAACACACATGATGTTTCCTCATCAATAAGGTTCTGTCGGAAGTTGAAACCCCAAGCTGGTAATTAATCATCTGCAACCTGCATCTCACTAACATAGACCGATTTTTTTTACTAGATAGTATAAAGATAATGAAACTCAGACGATAGCTTAACCTTGGAACATCATATATCTTTCTAGAACAACACTCTATTATCATTTCTCACCTTATAAACAATCCCTTTCTCAAACTTCTGTAACCTCTCATGAGTCCTCTCCAAACTCCACACTCAACTGATTTGTTCACTTTAAACCATGATTTTTAAAAAAACAAACCTTTGTATCGGTCATTCTAATAACACTAACGCCTCAACGTCGTTACACTTAATAGAAATTAGCACCCAAAAAAGGGCTTAGAATTATAATGGGTCCATTGTCTGTTATTTTATATTTACCGTGATTATTTTGAAAAAATAATAAAAATATATATTTTAAACTTTTTTACTCAGATGTGACTGATATATGTGACCCATTATAATGGCCATACACAACGGTAAATGTCCGTTGTAAAGTTATGAAAAAATCGACCTGCTTACATAGTAGCATGTTGTGAAGTGTGGAGGCGAGGGCAAGGGCTACCTGGCCATACACAAGGGTAAATGTCCGTTGTAAAGTTATGAAAAAATCGACCTGCTTACAGAGTAGCATGTTGTGAAGTGTGGAGGAGAGGGCAAGGGCTACCTAAAGAGTAGGTTACTTCTACATAAGTGTTAACAAATATAATAGATTGAAACCAAAACTTGCTAATTTTCCCTATGGGGTTGGTGACAAAAATCCGTCCTCTAGATCAGTAGAAAAATTTGGTCGTAGCAACCCTGCAAACCATGCTTACATATAGAGCAACTTTCTCCCTGCATATAATCACCATTTCCCTTCTAAATGCCATTGGCCCTGGATGCAACACCCAGATAGCATTTGTTCGGCTGAGCTGGACTGCGTGATCACACTTTGAAGATTATATTCTGTGTTTCAGTAATTAGGGTTCAATGTAAAGGTCCCGACAAGAATATAACGCTTTCTTGAAGGAAGGGGAATAAATGATATGGTGCCATGCATGCATGATCTGAAATGGCCGGATGGAACCCTATTCCATGAGCAATTGTCGCAATGACATTCTCGGATTCTCTTGCCAACCTTTCAGGAGTTGGAAAGATGAACCAAATCAATCATGACCCAACCCTACCTATGAATTGTTACAGACGTGTTGGACGTATTGAGTTTTATGAAGGATTTGCATGTGTGTCGTCTGACACTCCGTAACTGTATCCGACACCAATACTTGTGTCTGTGTCCTTGTTACATAGCTTCCTGGATACTGTTGCATATTAGACACGCCTTTGTGGATTCAAAATTATCTTTATCAGTAATATGTCAATTCTGATCCTATTGGTTTGGTTCCGGTTCGGTCTAAATACTAAAATGATGAAATTATCATCTTTTTTTTATTAATTATTTCAACTTTCGTCTTCTTTGCAAAGTTCTCCCCTCCTCGATTGTCACAATCACCGCCCGTCCAGCCCCACTACCATCACCAATGTTCTCAAAATAATCAACTCTTGGTTAGTTTATGTATGCTGAAAGTATCCGTGTCATCGATTTATTTATATATAAAAATATGCAAAGATTGGTCTTGTCCGTCTTTGTTTTTTGGGTATTTTAGTAACACCCCCCTAAAATTTGAAAATAATTTGTAATACCCCCTTGTAATTTCAAACATTAGGATTACTCCCTTTTCCTAGTTTAACAGTGGTTGACTTGAGTTAAAACAGACTTGAATGACACGTCGTTAGTATCATAATTGCAATATTATAGTCCTTTCATAAGTGCATTAACAAGCTCATGATGCATGTCACATTTAATGTTAATCAAATTATGGTTAAACTAGGTCAAGGGGGGTAAGGGTAATCCTAAAGTCTGAAAGTATAAGGGGGTCTTACAAATTACTGTCAAATTTCTGGGGGTTGTTACTAAAACACCCTTATTTTTTTCATCTTTCTTCCATTTTCTTACCCAGAAGGAGAAAATATATGGCTCAAGCATCAATTCATTGGAGGATTTTGGTATTTGAAGCAGGTACATTGATGAAGTTAGATTTATTGCCCCTTTATTCAATTCCTTGGTTTTACTATACGTGTTTAGAGTTGAAGACCAAGAATCCTTCATCCTCCAATTAAAATCGAGGGAAAGAAGTCAAGGAATTTTTTTGACTTCAAAACCATAGTCAAAGATTCCCGTTCAGATCCCAGCGACATATCTCCGAAGATATTGATAGCAATTGATGAAAAACTTGGGCTTCTAGACTCAAGTTGTCCACCAATGGGACAACTACCAATAGTCTACGACAAAGTAATTTTTTGTTGCACTAGTATTAAGGTCACATCAAGGGTGTTACCGATGGTGGCAGCAGCAAGGTGGGGCCGGAGACCGTTGATCATGTAAGAAAGCGAAGACAAAGGTTGAGATAAATAAGGGACGTAATTACATCATTTTAGTATAAATCCAGTCAAAATCAATTGGGCCTTTTTTTTAATGGAGGCATGTCTAATATACCAGATTATCAAGAAACTTCATGATCGATGGGCCTAACACCTTTATTAAGGCGGGCCCCAAATTGTACCGTGGCTTGGTGAGTTGGCCCAGTTTATTCACACACACCCAAAAAAACGAAAATAAAATTAAAACACGCGCACAATTGTGTAGATTTAATATGGCAACATGTATTGTTTTTCTTTTAATTTTTTTGGGTTAAAGACGTAAACATATTACCAGAGCCCAACAGGCAAAGCGATACAAGCAATGCATCTATTCTTTACATACACGCATTTGATTCGAACACATAAATAAACATTCGACACACTTAATTAACTTAATTTCATATAATAATAATAATAATATTAATAATAATAATAATAATAATAATAAACAATATTAATAAAACACTTAGATACTAACCCATACTTGCAATTTTCCCTTCCCTTCCCTTCCTTCCTTCCTTCCCTTTTACTTGGATATGAAACCCCCAACCACAGCTGCTATAATGGCCGTGGGATCTCCGAGAATTGCCGATACTATAACGCGAACGGCACCACCTGCAATTTGGCAACACTTCCTCACCTTTTTACCTCCTCTCCCATTGTGATGATTACGCATGGTTCCTTTAAGGCTAGGAATTCTTGTCTGTAACTCCCTAACCTTGTTCTTGTCCACGTTCAGATACATAGCTTGCCAGCTCTCCACAAGCAACTCTTTAACACATGATACATGAAGGTTATAGTTCTCAGACCTGTAAGACCAACCTGGTCCTTTACCACCACAGCGATGACAAGGGCTCGATAGCTTGATACACAGGTAAAGGTTGTGTTCTCCATCGTCGAGCACTTGTGGGAGGTTAGCACAACATGGGTGTAGATCAAAACCACATTTCTTGCAATGGTACACAAATCCTAGAACATCATTCCGACATGCATCACATATTCTCATAACCTTACCCGGGGGTTGGTAGTGGAACTCGAATTCGCATCTCTTGTAGAAAGGATGGTTGATGATGGGAGGTGCCATCGCGCATGCTTTGTGTAGGTCGAACTCGCATTGCTCGCATTTGTATTTGAGGCCGATCCCAGCTTCCTTGCACCCGTCGCAATTGAACGGGGTTTCGGTGTATTCGAGCTTAAGTTTGTGGTGGGAGTGGATGGGGTGATATATCTCTTTGTCAATCTTCATGGGCTTTAGAATCCTTCTTTCAGTGTTTTTTTTTCCTTGGTTTTCAGAAGTGGCCGGGAGGTGGGTTTATGCATTTGAGGTGGTTGCAATTGATTTCGCTTTGAACAGTTAAAAGGTGTTCTAACATTCTTTTAAGCATCTACTTTGCTTAATTGTCACGAGTAGAGAATAACTTGGCTTGATACATGTGAGAGCAATAAACAAGGAAGTAGGGAGTTGGTTGAGTAAGGGATCAAGAAAGCATTTGGTGGAATCTAATGCCAAAGAGTAGATGATGGATTTGTTTTTGCCTAGTTATGAGATTAACTGCCATAATAGTCGAGATTAAGGTTGCAAATGGGCCGAGCCTCGTTAAGCCTGATATGATGATGCAATTCAAATTCAGGCCTAAAACCTCTCATGGGTCGGCCCATTTTGAATCCAAGTTGAGAGATTTGATTTACAATTGATCATTAACAAAATAAATGTCCTAGATTCATAACATTTAGGGTTTAGTATTAACCCTTTCATTCTGATTCCTGAATTCTGACACTTGGACACATGGCCACATGGCCCTGGATATCGTTGCTACTGCAAAAGGGTTATATTTTGTACTAAGGGTGTAATCACTACGCTCCTCTACTCCTAACTCAAGAAAAGATTATTAAAGGACTACTCATCGATTATAAGTTTAGGTTCACTTTTACTTTGTGAGAGAACATTGAGGGAACAAACGAGTAACTTTGCATGGATTCGACCGACCCCATTATCTAGATCTTCAGGTGTCTTTGATTATATTCTGAGACGTCAATGGTAAAGGGGAAAAGAAAATTAAAACAGAACAAAGTGACATCCTGGATTATCTGGACTTCCTTCCCTTTTAAAGAGAAAGGGAACAGGATCGAACCTCTTAACGCTTTAGTTCAGGTTCAAAGAAGAAACTTAGCTATCCTTTCTTTTCTATGTAATTGTCCTCCCTTTGGGAAATAATTAGTTGTAGTACTCAAGCACCCTCGGATTGGTTTGACTGGGAATTTCTTTAGTCTAACCATACTTAGCATCTAATCGGAGGATGATTGGCTGCAAGGACAGACGGACCTAATCGAGGATGAAAAGCTGCTCCCATGATAAGTGTTCTTTTGTTTCTGTCATGGGTGGATTTCCATCGGTAGCACGTCCGCCAAAATCTCTTTCTCCAAAAAAAATTTCTTTTACAATCTCCTAGGCATTTCTCAAACATCTGGTACGTTGGGCTCTTCGAACACCATATTCTCACCTGAAACAATAACAACCAAACGCGCGTTTTTGGAATCGCGTGATTATGGTCATTGTACCAGTTTTGAAAGCTCTCGCAACATCGAGGTCACAAAATATTTGAAAATGGAAAAAATCTGCCTCACGCCATGCTTGACGCGAAGGATGCAAATCATCTAATCAAGGGCCGTATCAATACATGAGAAGTGGGGCCATATATGATGGACCGTCTAGAGTACTAGACCGTTGTTTTCATGAACGGCCCTTGTTTTGCATGACACCCGTTGGGACAAGCAATGCGTTGGGTAAAATTTTCCCTTGGAAAGTAGAAATTGTTTACTAAACAAATTGTTAGTATTATAAACAAACTCAACTTTTAAATTAAATTTGGCCGTTGTAACAATTATATTAGATGTGGCATCGCCGTTGCCACACTTATAGCTCCTCAACAGTAATAAAAGGGAGTGATGAGGAAAAGACCAAGGTTTAAAAGGGGCCGTTAAAACATTAAAATGAACTGGGGGTTATCACTTTTTCCGTTATAATGAATTGTAACGCTCAGGGGCAAAAACGGAAACAATGGCGCCGAATTTGGCTTTTATAACAGCCGTTATTTTCTTAGTGGTAAAACAGTACATATATAACGTAACTGGGGAGGTCCGAATCCGCTATAACAGTCGTTTTTTAAACCATGGAAAAGACTACTTACAAAATTACCCATCCTCGTATTATTCTATAGCCTAAACTGCATTGCTTACGATGGTAACAAAAGTATTTTTAAATAGCAGTACATTTAGTAATATTGAGGCCAAATGAGGCTACACCCAGTAAAACTTTGTCGATGTTCGCTGACGGATCACAATATAAGCCACGTGGCACTCTTAGAGGATGCTGACTGTATGGATGTTTGGCCATTCACTAGGTGGACTTACATACCAAAAATCAGCCTGATTAGTGATTTCTAACCTTTGGATCTTTGTACCCCAAATAATGGTCAATAATGCTCAAATTCCACTATTAAAAATCGACCCATGAAACCGACTCTAATCCAACTTATATATCACAAATCAGGCTAATTTTTGGACTGTAGGTCCATTTAGGTTTGGGCCAAACATCCATATGGCCAAAATCTCCAAAAATATGCCATGTGGTTCATATTGTGGTCCTTAGGAACTGCAATATTGACTATTGACTACAATATTCTTTAGTCAAAGTTTCAAAGCTACTATGAACCTGGCGGGTATCTCGGCAAAGTTATACTCAAGCTACACCTGGTAGACGACACAAACAATATTGACTGCTGACTACAATATTCTTTTTGTCAAAGTTTCAAAGCTTCAATGAGCCTGGCGTCTCTCGGACTCTTACTCTTTTTCTTTTTTTCCTTTTTTCTTTTTTTCTTTTTTTCCTGTTCCATTAAAGAGACTAAAGACTAAAGTGATAGTTTGTGTTTTTGCCTTGGAACAGTTGAAAGATCGAAATAAGAGAATTTATTCGATTCGCACACTTGTCCTTGTGAGATCTTTATTCTTTGGTGTGGGTAGGTCCACCAAGGGATTCGACAAAGGTTCATGGATTAGTGGGCCCGAAAGAGTGTGCCCATATGGCAGTTTTGGGGGCCTGAGATGGATCAAACTTTTCTCTGCCAGCATCTCAGAACCAGGTCTTAGGCCCAACTAACTAAAGGTTGGGCTCAAATGACGTCTATAAGAATAGGAGTCCGCCTGAGCCTAAAGCCCAACCCAAATTTTACAGAACACATGTCCATCATGGCAAAACTTGGCCCATGCCACACTCCTTAGGCCTACTAACACAACGAATGGTTCGTCATCCCTTGGTGAAACAAAATCCTAAAATCAGCCGAATAAGTGATTTACTATTGTGGATTTGAACATTTTTCTCATAACGAGCTCAGACTTCAGCCATGATGAAAGAAATGCTCAAATTCAACACTTTGAAGGGTGGAAGATATGTTGATAGGGCTTTGACCCGAGGCTTGGCACCTTGCATTGATCAGGAGCTTTATAACTTGGGTTCCAGACTTGAAATTTTTAGGGCCCTTGATTAATACAGTCATCGATGTTGTTAGCGGAATCATACTACCATACTCATGCACTGCTATGTTTTGTTCATCATGAAAGATTTATTATGATATAATGTGATGGGTTGGGCTCGGGGGACACCCTTTTTTGACCCCCATTTTGGCGTACCCACATAGAAGATGAATCAATGGCTGATTTTTGGTGAGGATGATCTCTATGGTGAGGAGATCATCCTCACAAAAATTCAAATTATTCTGATATTCATAGACTGGTTTAGAAGCTGAAGAATTATGGACTGTCGTGTTTTACCATGTAACTTGAAAACCACATTTGATGGGGTTAAAAATTTCAGAATGCGTGGACTGATTTTTAGTTGGGGTCGAGCCTGACCCTATTGTGATTTATAGAAAGGTTTAAAAACGGCCGTTATAATGGATTCGGACCTACCCCGTTACGTTACGCACCGTTAAAACGCCCAGAAAATAACTGCTGTTATTTTTTCGTTATAACGAAAATAACGACCATTATATTCAGAAAAAAATGTGAAAAAAAAATGGCCATTTTTTCTTGTTATTGAAATTTTAAAATTCAAAATTTGAATTTCAGAGCCCTTTTTTTCCATTATTTTTTATTTTTTTTCATTTTTACCCCTGAGCGTTTTTTTTTTCGTTACAACGGAAAAAACGGTAACACCCACAGACTGTTATACCGTTATAATGGTCCCTTTTAAACCTTTATTTATAGCAGTACTTGGATTTGATTTTTGTTTTTGATATCAGATTGAATAGCTAGAGATCACCCATCGAGTTGATTTTTGGTGCGTAGGTCGATCAAGTGGTGGCCCAAATCATTCAGTCAGTGAGCCTGTAAAGGTATGGCAGGTGGTATGTTTTTATGAGCAACACAGCTCCATAGGAAAAATTTTCCACAGATTAATTTTTTTTTTTGTAGGGTGTATTTGATTGTCAAGTGGGAGAATTATATGTTCCTTGGAAAAACACAACTGTCCATTGTTAGATAGCCATTTTAAATTTGTATAATTTTCCTATCAAGCCATTTAAATCTGGAAAATTTCCATATTGAGGCCAAAATTCATTTCCCATCCAGATAGGTGAGAATTCATTTCTACCTGAAAATAAGTCTTTATTTTCTTACTTGATTGAAATATGTGTTCTCAGTTGTAATCAATCAGCCATTTAAGACATTTCCGATGTGTATTTTCTTGGAAAATTTTTTCGTGCAATCAAACACACCCTTAATTATTCTATTTACAGTTTGGGCCATCGAGGGAAAAAGCCCTGAGGTTTTGTCATTGAAGGCACCCTTGTTGGAGAAAAGATTCGTTGTCCACTAGGGAGTTTAATTTAAAGTATCCTTCCCAAAATGTCTGATACCTACATCAAAGCTTTAATCCAACCCACATTTACGTGTCAGACATTTTGGGAGGGGACTTCAAAGTTTTACGTCTCCAGGGGACATCGAATTTTTCTCACCCTTGTTAGATCACAACACATAAACAACAACGCACACAGATCAATACGACATATTTTCGTACATGTTACTGTTATCCGTGGGATTGCACGCAATGACCCTTTTAGCAATTTGTCATACGGCAAAAAGTCGATACGTGAAAATTCGAGTTTTAATTAATTTTGGGTTTCAAAAATCCGGTAAAAAATTCACTAAACGGCAAATATGCGGCATACGGTTTATACATGTGTTTATACATTCTACTTTAAAAATTCGAAAACCAAAAATTCGGTACATTTTGAAAGAGAATTAATATATTTAATAATATAGCAACAATAGTCTAATATATTATAGTTACCAAAAATTCGGTACATGCTGAAAGGGAGTCAATATACTACTTGAGGTTGAGTCAACTAATAAACATGTTTTGTTCTAATTACTTTTTATCTTTAGCTAAATAAAACATAGGGATGTGTAGTTCAAACAATTTTTATTTTTTCTACTTTAATCCATATCCGAGAATAGGGCTAGGATATAAGGGGAAAAATATACTTACCTTCAAGGGGTCAATGGGTGATCAAAAAGGCTCATGGCCTAGTTTAATGACATCTATTGCACTTAGGAGGGGCGATTGCTTGAGATCTACCAAAGTGGTAGAGAAATTGAGGGACAAAGAAAAACAACATACGTTAAATGTTGTGTTTTTGGGAATAAACAACGGTTCTGGCCCGTTGTTTTAGAAGAAACAATAGGTTTGGCCCATTTGGCCCGTTGCTTCTTTTTTTAATGAATTTTTCAAAAAATCTTAAAAACACATTCAGTTCGTTTGAGCTTGAAAATAATTAAATTTTTTTGAATTATTCAAATATTCGGACGAATAAAACTTTTCTTGAAAAAAATATAAAATTTGTGAATTAATGGATGATTGCTAACAAGGTACATGACTCCTTTACATTTTGCAGTTGTTGCCGTGTAGACCGTGGTTCTCTGGAATCTAATGGTCAATGGCTTCAGCTGTATACTGTTTTGTCCGGTTTCCAAACAAAAATACCTAGTGGCCGACAACTTTTCCACCGTTCACATGCAAACATATCCATGGGTATCTTGCCCTTTCCTTTTACGACGAGTTGACCAACGAAAAGTTCCTACAAAAGGATTCCTGTGCCAAACAGTTTTGATGTAAAAACGTTTTATGGACATTCATGGACTTGGGGGGAAAACTTGTATTAGGGCAACCATACAAGAAGCAGCACCTACACGTGACAGTGGCACTGGGCACACGTGGGTTTATGGGAGAAGATTGGAGTAAACTGCACTGAATACCGGTCAGCAAAGTTTCTGATAGCCCACAAATAATGGCGAATAATGCTCAAAATCCAGAATTAGAAATGGACACATGAAGGCAAAAGATTAAAAATCGTGGTCCCCTTTCCTTTCCAACGGTTTAAAAATGGATCCAATCAAAATTGGTATAACAAAATTAAATCCATTTTAGTGTGAATGTGGAGTCACAAGAAATTAATATGGATGTTCTATAATTTTTGAGAATGACGTATGAGTGTAAATCTTCCTTGATCATCTATGACGTCATACAAATTAAATGTGAACATTCTCGTCATCGGTGAATTACGTACACTACACTACACTGATGATAAAATTAGAAAGGGAATATTCTTAAGCAATCACTCACACTTAATTAGTACTAACCAATATTTATTAATAGGTCATAAGTATGTAATATTGCGCGTACATAGAATAGAAGCAATCCTTGAGTGCATAATGGTACAAGGAAATGTTGAATTGACATCAACGAAGAAAGCAAAATGACCGACTGAACCATGGTTTTAAAAACGGCCCTTTAAAGGGTAACACCCCAAGCCCGTTTCCGTTAAATCGCGTTTTATCGGTTTTGAAAAAAACGGCTGTTTTTTTGTTTTAACGGCCGTTAAAATCGTTTAAACTGCCGATTAATTTTGAAATTTTTTGTGAAAAAAAGGCCGTCAAAACCGTTTAATTCCGTTAAAATCTATTAATTCCTTTTTTTTTTAATTTTCAAATTTCAGAGCTACTTTTTCCGTTTAATTCCGTTTTTTACTGATTTTTTTTCATTTTTGCCCCTGACAGTTTCAGTCCGTTTAAACGGTTTAATCGGTAACGCCCCAGTCCGTTTAGCCGTTAAAACGGCCTCCTTTAAACCTTGGACTGAACGTCAAATTATTGCCCTTGTGATCACTTTTAGGTTATGATATACTCTGTCACTCTCTCCCTCTATCGGAAGTATTTTACAAGTCGTGTTTTCGACATGAAAAACCTAACAGTTTCCTATGCCTTGCTTTTATGTTACCTTGGTTCTTTCATTCTTCGGAAGCGAGGGCACTTAGTCCAAGAGCCTCCATTTGTCCAGGAAAATGCGGTGACGTGACTATCAGTTTCCCATTCGGAATTGGAGAAAATTGTTCTCTACCAGGGTTCGAGGTGAGTTGCAATCTCACGGCCAATCCGCCTATTCCAACCTTAGAAAAAGCAGGACTCCAACTGATCGATATCCTGAATTCTGGCCAAGTCCGTCTGCAGACCGATGCAAAAATGGTGTTCGACTGTCAAAATGGCATCACTAAACACAACAACAGAGTTTGTGTGAAGTTGAAGTACCCGTTCACGATCTCCACCGTGTCCAACCGCTTCATCGCCATGGGTTGCGACACCAATGCTAATATTACGGACAAGTTCCAATTCAGCAGCTCGTGCAGCTATGCGGTCCTGGTTGAAGTAGGGCCCCAATTGAAAGAGTCGCAGCTCGGCAACTCTCAAATGAAACTTGCTTTGATTGCGGACTGGGCAATCGAGAACAGAACATGCCCCAGCGATGTGAAACAGACTCTATGTGGGGACAACACCAACTGCCCCAACTCGCGGACGGGTTATCTCTGCGAATGCAAAGACGATTACAAAGGGAACCCCTATCTCAACGGAACAGATGGCTGCCGAGGTAAACTCTCACCTGCTCATACCTCTTCTGGTTTTTGTTTTTTTTTTTTTTTAAGACTTGTTTAATGAGTAAAATTTCTGTGAGACCGGCCCTATTTGTTACAGCCAGTGATTTATTTCGAAGGGATTTACAAAGGATATGAAGATGTAAAATGAGTTTTTAAGGATATTTTGTTGAGGGGTTTCGGAGAGGGATTGAGGATAGAGATGAATTTTTTATTTTAAAATCCTCCGGTGCCGGAGGTGTTTCACTGCTGAGGAATTGGAGAGAGCAGGCTGCAAAGTGCAACACCTCTGGCACGTTGGTGAAGTTTTAACTTTAACGATAATAAATTAAAGGTGTTTATTTTAGGCTACTTGCTTTAGTGACGCATCTCAATCACTGTCTGTACACTTGAAATTTAAAAATTTAAACTTTTTGAAAAGACTCACTCTGAGGACCTCTTTTTTCAGACCTCTCTTGGGAGTCGGTCTGAGATTTCTTGAATCCAACGGTTGTTGATAAAACTTAGCTGGCATTCATTTTTATGAAAAAAGTGAATTCCAGTTCAGCACTATCAACCACCGATGGTTTCAGAATCCACGGCTGAGATCTCAACCCGGCCCCAAGAGTGGGTCAGGAAAAGGTAGACTAGGGTCGGACACTCCAGGGATTTGTCACTTTTGAGGCTCTCGGGACTTAGATTTCCGGGGGTGGATTTCGAGAATCTAGCGGCTGTGATAGCACAACCGCTGAGCTAGCATTCATTTTTTGCCGAAGTAAAATACTTGCCAAGTTAAACAGGCATTAATCCATCAATCTTATCTATTCTACATCTATCTATCTAGAGTCAGTTTTGGCTTTATAATATAAAGATAGAGGACCAACAAAAGTGAACTGACAAGTTACTAATGTTCTCCGCCATTGATCTTGAGAATTCAACGATAGTTAATAGTGCTGAGCTGGCATTCACTTTTTGTAAAAGCAAAACAACCGCTGGATTCTCAGAATTCACAACAGAGAATATTAGTGCACTTGTTGGTTCACCCTTGTTGGTCCCCATATCCCGACCCATCTATCTATATCATAAAGCCAAAAACGGGGCTGGGTTCCGCCATACACACGCTTTACTCTCACTTTGCAAACACACGTGTACACGGGTTTCACAATCTAACCGAAGGGAGCGCATATTTGCACACCCTATTTCCTATCCCGGTGGACTCATAGTCGGGGCACACCTCAAAAAGAGAGCTCTCTCTCTCTAAAACTTGGCTGACCGGTGACGGAAGTGACCGCTCACAAAATGAACCACGTGGTATAGTTTTAGAGGACACTGACCGTATGGATGTTTTGCCAATCCTAGGTGGACCTAAAAATGAAAAATCAGCTTGATTAGTGATTTCAAACCTTACGATCTTGTACCCCAAATAATGGCTGTTAATGTTCAAATTCCCACGGTTAAATCAATCCATGACATTGGCTCCATTCAACACTTGGAAATCACTAATCAAGTTGAATTTTGGTTTGTAGGTCCACCTAAAAATTGGTCAAACATTTATACGGTCAATATCCTCTAATAATGTGCCACGTGGCTCATTTTGTGGGCGGTCAATGTGGTCACCGGTCAGCCAAGTTTAGAGAGATCTCTCTTTCTGGGGTGTGCCCCGACTAGGAGTCCACCGGGATAGGAAATGGGGTGTGCAAATATCTGCAAATACCTCTATTTTTGTTTTCTTCAAATTATTCCATCAACCGAGTTCTTTTGTACGTCTTTTGGTTTGCAAAGACAAACGTTAACCCCTGATTGCTTGCTAAATATATGCATCTTCCAAAAGAATAAATAAATAGCTTCTTCTCACGGCAAACTCCACTATTTAAAAAAACATACCATGTACACGAACGTATATATGGATGTTTGGTACATCTCTAGGTGGACCTACATACAAAAAATCAGCTTGATTAGTGATTTCTAACTTTTGGATTTGAGTATCTATGTATATTATAAAGCCAAAACCAGGTTGGGTGGCACGATAAAAGCGGGCTTCACTCTCACTTTGCATTCACACATACACACAAGAAATTTTTGATGCCCTGTACGTGGTCATCAACTCATGTTTTGGTTTTGATAATAGTATAGATATGAACTATTGTTGATATTGATATATTGATCGTATGTGAAATTAAATGGTGTTATATTGGATAATTATAGTGTCCAATATTATCTTTGTGTGGTTCATCTTTCATGTACTAGTTAACTTTTTGGTGAAGTCTCTCAATTGTCGACTAACCTGCTTTTGCACTGATGACCGTGCAGATAAAAGTTTCATGTCGACAGTTGCCCTAGGTTTGTTTCAACCCACTCTCATACTTGCATATACTTGAATTTTAATGGTCTATTTGATTTTAACTATTACTTTAAAACCTTAGAAGTCAACTTCCTAAAACTTGGGGTAGCCCTTGCTATTCAGAAATTTTAATCTGATTCCCTTTTGAAGTTCGCGCGGTTCACGCTCTCTGACGAGCTTCCCCCATGGTTGATTAAAAAAAAACATCCAAAACTCAGAAGGTCGAGTTGACTTGATGACTCATGGGTTGTCTTGACAAGTAAATAAAATTATTAACATACAAAAACTAAATAAAAACCATTCTTTTTGACACGTTAGTCAAGTCAACTCAGATGAATTTTACTTGTGAGTCGACTCGACTTGGCTGACTGGGCTATGTTTCAGAGTCAACACAGCAAGGCCTAGAAATCCGAGTTTGTATGCCGAGTCGACTCGAAATATGATCGAGTTGAGCGGACTCAGCTGAGTTCTATCTTGACTCAACACGTTTTAAAGCATTGGTCCAAACATCCCTACCTTCAATGGTCTCAGAAAGTCTGTAGCATGGTTCATAAGGAAAAAAAAATGGACTCACTACGGTATCGTGGGTCTCTTGAAATTTGCCAATCGGGTAGGCTCACTGACCAACGAATGTTTGGCGGCCCCCCGTAATGGAGACACAAAAAATTAGGTTGATTAGTGTGATTTTTTGATTGGTGATTTCTAGCAGTTAGATTCAAGCATTTTTCATTGGGTGATTTCTAATCATTGGATTTCCTAAAATAAATTTTGCATACTGAGTCAAATTGATTGAGATCACTAATGATGATTTTATGTTTCTATCTTTGTCTCTCACTTGTCTAACCTGTTTTTGCATTGATAAACGCGCAGATGGAGGATTCTCGGGGGCTCTGCCCTTTGCCCTAGGTTTGGATCAACCCACTTCTCATACTTGTATGCACAGGAATTTCAATAGTTTGTTTGGTTGTAACCAGTATTTTAAAAGCTGAAAACTTAGGGTGCGTTTGATACGCGTGCAAATTGGGTGTGCAAATAGGTTTACACGTGCAATCGTTTCCCACGCATGTTTGGTACGTGTGCATTCGGCGATTTGCACATGCACACAAGCAAATAAATGCTTATCCTCTTTAGCAATTAAAAACCCATTTCACCCCCTGAGCAATTGTTTACACAACCTCTTTGTGCAAAAAAATTTGCATAAGGTACAAATTAAAATCCAATATTTTCTCAAATTAAACCCTATCTTTTGAAGAAAAAAAAATACAGAAATAATGAAAAAAGTGACTTTGAAATTTAAAATTTTAAATTTTAAATTTTAAAAAATGAGAAAAATAGAAAAAAAAAATAACGAAAAATAAAGGCCATTTTTTCACAATTTTTTTCAAAAAATAATGGTCGTTATTTTCATTACAACAGAAAATAGCGATATTTTATTTTTTGAGCATTTTAACAGTATATAATGTAATGAGGGAGGTCTGAATCCGTTACAACAGCCGTTATTTTTGCCATAAGGGATTCGGACCTCCCTCGTTACGCTATATACCATTAAAATGCTGAAAAATATACCGAAAAATGACGACCATTATTTTCTGAAAAATTTTGTTAAAAAAAAATGTCCGTTATTTCTGTTATTACCCTTTAATTTTTTTTTTTTTTCATTTTTTATTTTTGAAAATTTAAAATTCATGTTCAACTATGTGGGGTCCACCTATTAAGTACGAAAAATTCATTATTTTTTTTCGTACTTAATATGTGGGGCCCACGTGTTTTGTGTTTTCCTAAGCGAGCATATGCGTGAACCAAATGATAGTAAAGATGAAATGCGTAAATTTTAAAACTTGCATATGCAACATTAGTGCAAACCAAACACAAGAAAATAGTATGGGTGTGCAAACCATTGCATGCACAAACCATTGCACACGCAAACTATTGCACGTGTAATGATTTGCATGCGTACCAAACAGACCCTTAATTTCTGAGTTGACTCGGCAAGTAATACTCCCCTGAAATTTGGAAGTAATTAGTAATAGCCGCTTATACTTTTAAACTTTAAGATTTCCCCCTCCTTGACCGAGTTGAACCATTTTTCAATAACCTTTTAATGCATCAGGTGCCTGTTAATGAACATTAATTGTTAAATTAGGTGAAGGGGGTAATCTTAAAGTTTGAAAGTAGAACTTTCAAATGAAAAGGGCCTGTTAGCAAGAAAATAGCAATTCTCTCTAGCGCGGAGCTAAACACCATTTGAGGTCCTCTGTTTGAGCCCAAGCACCTTCGGAAGATCCTTTTGTGTCCGTGCCTCAACCTGTCATTTTTGCCCGTGGCCCGACCCTGGCCCTGTCACCTTGAAGCCCGGCCTGGCCCAAAGCCCGACCCCTTTGCATTTTTTTTTTATAATAGAGGTGCACAGGCAATACACGTGATATTGAAGTAAAGGAATTGCACTAAAAATAATTAGAATTTATTAAAGATAAGTGAGTAACTTAAAACCAAGGTTTTAAATGGTCCTTTGTAATGGTATAACAGTCCCTTAACGTTACTGTTATAACCGCAGTTATAACAGAGTCAAATCAGGCCCTTAATGTTAATGTTATGACTCTTATAACGGCTGTTATAAGATTTAATTGTAAAAATAAAAATATTATTATATAAAATTAATTTATTACTTAAAAAAAACCTTCGATGTGGCAAATCAATGTTACAGGGTTGGGGCGTTAACGTTATAATGGTCGTTTTTTAAACCATGCTTTAAAGTTTAAACAACTATATTACAAGTAAAAGACTATTTAACCCTTTAAATGTAATTTCCTTAAAAAAGTCGCATTATAATTAAAGAAAAATATGGCTTGAAAAAACTCTTCGTAGTTTGTGTCCTATAACAACAAATGCTCTCTCCTTTTTGTTGATAAAATCATAAAAATAGATGATGAAGCTAATGACCATGGAACGTCGTTTTCATCTTTCCAGCTGGTGGTTTTGCCTTAGTGGCGACACTTGCAGCTGGTTCTTGGGCGTATGCTTCCATGAACCAAAAGAAGCTCGTTGACTTCGGGAACGCATTGGCTACACTTAACGGAGAAGAATTTTTACAAAATCATCCTCCAGATACTGGTGGTCCTCCCGACCCTAGTAGTGGTCCTGATGATACTTTGTCTTCTGGAATACCTGAGGAGCAGGAACAATTGGAGGAAGAATCCGTAGAAGATGGTGAAGGAGATGAAGGAGATGATGGCGGTGCAAGTATCATCGCTGCGGCAAAGAAGCCAAAGATCTTCACCTCAAAACAGATTCAAAAGGCAGTCAAACTCTATGAAAATTAAGAGCAGTGAATGCCTTGATAGGAGAATGGGCGAAGATAGAGTTTGGGTAGGAACACTACCAACCCAGGAAAAAGTGAGTATTAGAGAGTTCAAAGTTGAGGATATGAGTCAGATCGAACCCTTCTTGAAAGAGGTCTTGACTTTCACCCGAACCGACAATAGGAAAGTTGCCGAACTCCTGGGTTGTTGCCTAAAGACCAAGGTTCTCTCACTTGTTTATGAGTACTTCTCTGATCGGAGCCTATTCGACCATATCCACAACACTGGCACCTCAAAAGATCATTTGCCATGGAAACACCGTTTAAGAATCGCGGCGGGGACATCGCAAGTACTTGCCGATCTGCATTCGCACAGAAAAAAACTAATGCACAGAGATGTGAAGTCAAGCAATATACTATTGGACAAGGACTACAATGTGAAAGTAGTTGAATTTGGAGTGGCAAGACTGCTCCATAGCGTCACACATATGAATAGGAGTGTCGGGTACGTGGATCCTACATATTTCCATACAAGTCAGTTAACCAAAAAGAGCGATGTTTACAGCTTTGGTGTGATTCTGCTTGAGCTTTTAACTGGGGAAAACCCCAGCTCGGGGAAGTACCAAATTGGTGCTAGCCTAGCTATGCACTTCCTCTCTGAGATGAAAAAGAACCGTCTCTTGCATGTCCTAGATGTCCAAATATGGGATGAAGCAAGTTGGGAGGGAGTCAAAGATGTTGCAGAGCTGGCGGTGCAGTGTGTACAATTAAAGAGAAAGAAAAGGCCGACCATGAAAGAGGTATCAGAAACTTTGCGTTTGGTTAGAATGCATGAGGAGCAGGAACTAGTGGAGGAAGAAACTCTAAAAGGTGAGATGGACAAGAAGCTCAGTCTCCCCGGGCGATCTAAGCGAGTCGAATCCACGGCTCAAAAGAAGTTCCGTGTGGGTGCACTAAATGGACAAGAATTTTTACAAGTTAACAAAAAGAACCCATATACGTTCACTTCAGAAGAAATTCAAAAGGCAATCAAACGCGGTGAAAAAGGTGAAGGCCTTGTTAGGAGAAAAAAGCCAATCCGGCAAATAGTGAGTATTAGAGATTTTGAAATTACAGATACGGAAAAGAGTCAACTAATCCAATCCATCAAGAAAGAGGACCGGACTTTGACGCGAATCAACCATAGGAATGTTGCCAAATTCCTGGGTTGTTGCCTAGAGACGAGGGTTCCATCACTGGTTTACGAGTACTTCTCTGATCAGACCCTATTCGACCATATCCACAACACTGCTCATTTGCCGTGGAAACACCGATTAAGAATCGCGGCGGAGACATCGCAAGTACTTGCCGGTCTACACTCACACAGAAAAAAACTAGTGCACAGAGATGTGAAGTCGAGCAATATACTATTGGACAAGGACTACAATGTGAAAGTAGTTGAATTTGGAGTGGCAAGACTGCTCCACCTCCATGGCGTCACACATATGAATAGGAGTGTCGGGTACGTGGATCCTGAATATTGCCATACAAGTCAATTTACCAAAAAGACCGATGTTTATAGCTTCGGTGTAGTTCTGATTGAGCTTTTAACTGGGAAAGATCCCAGCTCGAAGGACTACCAAATAGGAAATACCCTAGCTATGCACTTCATTTCAGAGATGGAAAACAACGGTCTCGAGCAGGTCCTAGACGCCCAAATACAGGATGAAACGAGTATAGAGGAATTAAAATCCGTTGCAGATCTGGCAGTGAAGTGTGTACAATTAAGGGGGGAGGAAAGACCGACGATGAAAGAGGTGGCAGCTACTCTTTCTGGAATACCTGAGGAGCGGGAATTAAAAACTATAGTGGTGGACCAAATACGTAATGATGAATTTACGCAGGCAGCCACGACAGAGCTAACAGAGCAGGGGTCAGGGATGCTCGATCATCTGAAAATTGCAATTAGTGATATTACTGTCTGAATGTAAGAATGGCTGTTGGGGAAGGGAAGCAGATCTGGGTGTCCCACATGTACGCTTTTGAGTGTGTGTACGTGTTTGTGAATGAGTGTGTGTGCACTCACCCAGAAAAAATGTGTGTAAGATTTACTAAATGTGTACGCTTAATTGTTTTTTTATAAACCTAAATGTATGGACTTGTGGGTGGAATCAAATGTAATAATACATTTTCCCAAGTCATATGGTCACGTTTTTTTTTTTTTTCTTTTTTTTAAAAAGAGCATTTGGTCACTTAGAATGTAAACACAATATCTAACACATGGCTCCCAAGGATGATGCCAAAACGGCCCAAACAAGCTTTACCGATAGGGCGTGCCATCAAATTTGATTGCGCCACACCAGACCCCATGTACAGGTGGAGATTTTTGTATTAAAAGTTAAAACATTAACTCTTTTCTATTCCAACTTCCAAACACTACTAGAATCAAGTCATATTTAAGCAAGTGAGCAGGAATTACAAACCGTTGCAGAGCTGGCGGTGAAGTGTGTAGAATTAAAGGGGGAGGAAAGGCCGACGATGAAAGAGGTATCAAAAACTCTATGTTCGATTATGAGGGTCGGGAACAAGTGGAGGAAGAAAATCCAGGAGAAGGTGAAATGGACAATAAGCTGAGTCTTTGCGAGCGATATAAGCTAGTCGAATCACGGCTCAAAAGAAGTTCTGTTAGAAGAAGATCTGGATGTCCCAAATATACACTTCTTTGTGTGTTTGTGTATGAGTGTGTGTGCACTTACCCAGGAAAAAAAAAGGTATCCGTGCGTGTAAGATAGTAAGAGAGTGGGGGAGATGTGAAAGAATTAAAAACTATAAAGGTAGACCAAATATGTAATGATGAATCTACGTTTTGCATACACCTGTTTTTTAGTGACACTCACCACTTGGTGTGGCATGGTGCCGCTTGGTGTGTGCAAAAATAAAAATAAAAAACCACCGAGAGAGAAGAAGAAGAGGAGGGACATCTCTTCTTACAGGGCGTGAACCAAACAGTTGTAAGTGACTTGCATTGCAAGTGATTGCAACGCAAGTCACTGCAAATGCCCCCCAAGTACAGCGAACCAAGCAGGGCAATGTATGCACTTGTGAGTGGAATCGAATGTAATAGTCATATGGTAACAAGAGCATGTAAATAAAGTATCAACACTTCAGTAGGTGCTCGACACCGAAAACCTAAAAAATTGACACCAAAAATGGGCTAAAACGACTGATGAAATCCAACGGACTAAGTTTTCGTGACAACGCACTAAGTGCCTTTAAATATCGCTAGAAACAACGGACTTAGGCCCTGCTTGGTTCAATGCAAATCGGATGCAATGCACAATTGCCATGGTTTTGGGATTACATGTGATTGATTGGGGGTGTGCAAATGAGTTGTTGTGCAAGTGGTTGTCAAGCCTTTGCATACTCTTTAAGAAAAAGGATGCAAGCATGTGCAGCCCAAAAACCATGGTAAGTGACTGCGAAGCAACTCACCGCATTTGCACTAGAGTGAAAAATGCATCCTAGTGCAGCGAACCAAGCACGGCCTTAGTTAATCGTTTATGGTGCATCTATATAACAAAACAGGACGGTTGTCTCCCCCTCTTATCTGGCTTCATAAAGGATGGCCGAGATCTTATCACACCAAATGGACGGTAGATCTCAGCCACTCACACCCAATTTTGACAAACGCTCTGTCGATGAGTGCAGTGGGCACGGGTCACCTACTATCTATATAACAAAATAGCACGGTTGTCTCCCCCTCTTATCCGGCTTCATAAATGATGGCCGAGATCTTATCACACCAAATGGACAGTGGATCTCATCCACTCACACCCAATTTTGACAAACGCTTTGTCGATGAGTGTCGTGGGCACGGGTCACCTACTATTTACCTATATATAAGTAATTAAATGGGCTGGATTTACATATAGCCCAAGGGTCAGGCTCAGGAGCCCCACTTTTATATAGCAACTTGTTGTCCTTGGGATGAGTATTCCCTTTTCTGAATTTAGCAACTAGCTATCTTTGGGATGATTATCCCTTCAATATGGTTGTAACCGTGTCTATATAATGAGAGGGCAACATCTCCATTGACTCACCGTTTTGAGCTTGGAGAACATTCATATCTTGTCTTCTCCCTTATTGTAGTATCGTTTATGGTATCAGAGCTATTGTCTTGCGACACATCTATTATAGTTTTTGCATATTATTTAATCTACGGAAATGTCGTCTTCATCAACATCATCTGAGGTCGTGGCACCCAGTTTTTCGAATTTTTCTCACCTACTTTCGATCAAACTTGATCGGAATAATTTCACGTTATGGCTCGCTCAATTTCTGCCCGTTCTTCTAGCAAGAACTTGATGGGTTTTGTCGATGGAACAAAATCTTGCCCGGCACAATTTTCAGTGGGCACTGATGGAAAACCTTCTTCCACAATCAATCCAGCCTATCTTGATTGGCTGCAACACGATCAAACCATTTTGAGTTGGATCAATGCCACATTGACTCCAACAGTTTTATCAACGGTAGCTCGTTTACCTACTTCTCGTGCCGTGTGGTTATCTCTGGAAGTATGCTTCTCAATCTCGCACTCATATTCTTCAATTGAAAAATCAACTCCAGAATAGTAAGAGAGGTCTCCTCTCTATTTCTGATTTTATTGATAAAGTCACTCATGTTGCGGATGATTTGGCCCTTGCGGGAAAACCTGTTGACGATGATGAATTAATTACCTTAATGATGAATAACGTGGGGCCTATATATGAAGTCACTGTAAATTTTGCTCAACCACGTGACACTCCAATCTCGTTGGATGATCTTGTTGGCCTACTGTTAAGCGCTGAAATGCGTATTACGGAGTATAGCTCCACGCCAACTGAGTCCATTGCCACTGCCTTCTATGCTCCTAGCTCTGGACACTCTTTTCGTGGGCGTGGGCATGGACGTGGGCGTGGTCGTGGTCGAGATACCTACGATCCCCAACGATTTAATTCCAATCGGTTCCAAGATAAACCACATGTGGGTCCAAATCTAATCCACAAGACACAGGATCATCACAATCTGGAAATCGACACCTACCTTGTCAGATTTGTGGTCGTTCCGGACATTCGGCCATCAATTGTTATCACCGTATGGACCATGCTTACGAAGGAAGGGTACCCACCAAACAGCTTGCAGCAATGGTTGCTTCTCAAACTACTAGTTCTGATCCTTAGACTTGGTATACTGATAGTAGCGCTTCAAATCATATTACCTCGGATCTGGCAAATTTGTCGATTCATAATGAGTACCATGGCAAGGATCAGGTTGTGGTAAGAAATGGTTCAGGTTTGAAAATCTCTCATATTGGCTCTTCCCAAGTACATCATAATTCCTCAAATTTTAATTTGACCAATATTTTACATTGCCCTTCCGCTTCTGCTAATTTACTATCTGTTCATCAATTCTCAAGTGATAATCACTATTACTTTGTGCTTGATTTGGATGGTTTTTTTGTTAAGGACAAAACGACGGGGAAGATGCTTTTCCGCGGCAAGAGTGATCATGGCCTATACCCATCAATCTTCATAAGCTTCAGAATAAAGTGAATACTCCTTTTGCTTTTGTTGGTGTTCGTGTTTCCCACCCCGTTTGGCATCATCGTTTAGGTCATCCAGCGCTTCCAGTCTTGCAACATCTTATTTTTCAATATAAATTGCCTCTTCAAGGCAAACTAACAAGTAATTTTTTTTGTGATATGTATCCCTTAGGAAAGAGTTCTTGCTCGCCTTTCAAGGCATCAATTAGCTCCATGTCTTCTGCTCCTTTGGAACTAATTCATTCAGATATTTGGACCTCTCCATATTATTCAATAAAGGGCTCAAAATATTACTTATTGTTTGTTGATAATTTTTCAAAATATTCTTGGATCTTTCCTATGCGTTTCAAGCATGAGATATTATCATATATTGTCAAATTTAAGTCTCGAGTTGAAAATCTTTTTTCATGTAAAATTAAATCCTTGCAAATGGATGGAGGTGGGGAATACGGGAACGCTCATCAACAAAATGAGTTTCAACGTTTTTTATCTCAACATTGCATCACCCATCGTTTATCATGTCCCCACACTCCAGAACAAAATGGGGCCGTTGAACGGAAGCATCGCCACATTGTTGACACCGGCATCACCGTTTTGGCTCAGGCTGTGATGCCCCATGAATATTGGGTTGATGCATTTAATACTGCAGTTTTTCTTATTCATCGTCTTCCCACTAAAGTGTTGGAGTACAAGTCTCCTTATGAAAAATTATTTCAATGGCACCCTGATTATACTGTTCTTCGAACGTTTGGATGTGCATGTTTTCCCTATCTCCGTCCTTATAATCAAAATAAACTTCAATTTCGGTCTAAACAATGCATTTTCTTAGGCTATTCTCTCAATCATCAAGGGTATCGTTGCTTAGATGTTGATAATGGCTGAGTATACTTGTCTCGCCATGTTGTGTTTAATGAATCATCATTCCCATACAAGTCCCTCATGGCTAGTAATACATCTCTGCCAGCGGAAACATCTTCCCCAGTGCTCCTTTATCCCGATCCACCGGTACCACATTTCACCACTCCTACTGTGCCACCACCTAGGCCCTTATCTGCCACTCCTCTATCATTACACCTGCCCATTATCTCGCCTGCCTCCCCCATTCCACTTGTTGAACCGGCCATGAATCCTGAATCAACTCCATCACTACCAACACCTTCGACCCATGCTATGACTACTCGTGGCAAGTTCGGTACTCGGGTTCAAAACCGTAAGTATGCTCTCACTATTGCTTCTATTTCAGATTAGGTTGAACCAACTTGCTTCAGTCAAGCTATGAAACAATAGGAATGGCGATCCACTATGGGTGCCAAATTTAATGCCCTTCAGAAATGTGGAACATGGTCTTTTGTGGAACCTTCTCCATCCATGAATGTCCTTTCCAATAAGTGGGTATACAAGATCAAGAAAAAGTCTGATGGTTCTATCAAGCGCTTTAAGGCTTAGCTTGTGGCAAATGGGTTTCATCAACAAGAAGGCATTGACTATACCGAAACATTTAGTCCGGTTGTGAAGCATACTACTATTCGTATTGTCTTAGCCCTTGCCATCCATCAAAAAGGGCCACTTCGCCAACTTGATGTTCAAAATGCCTTCCTTCACGGCAATCTCACTGAAGAAGTGTATATGTGTCAACCTCGGGGATTTGAGGATCTAATGTATCCTACTCATGTGTGTAGGCTTCATCGTTCCCTTTATGGATTGAAATAAGCACCCAGAGCTTGGTTTCAACGGTTTTCTGACTATCTTGAAGACTTGGGCTTTACAGGGTCTCGAGTTGACTACTCCCTCTTCACTTACCATCGCAGCGGCATCACCATTTTATTGTTGATCTACGTGGATGACATTTTACTCACTGGCAACAGCGGAGCACATATTCTCCAACTCATTACCAACTTAGGTAAAATATTTTCCATGAAGGATCTTGGCCACTAACATTATTTTTTGGGTCTTGAAGCCATTTTCACAAATCAGGGGTTATTTCTCACCCAAACAAAGTATGCCTTGGATCTCCTTCAATGCACCAACATGTCTAATGCTAAACCATGCTCCTCTCCGGCTGCTAGCAGAACGAAAATGGCTCCATTTGATGGCGATCCCCTTCCCGATCCAACTGAGTATCGTAGTGTGGTAGGTGCTCTTCAGTATTTAACCTTAACTCGTCCGGACCTATCTTACGCTGTTAATCAGGTTTGTTAATACATGCATCATCCTACCAATACTCATTGGATGGCAGTTAAGCGTATTTTGCGCTACTTTAAAGGCTCCTTTGATCATGGCCTGCTATTTCAATCTGGGTCTTTGCGATTGGAAGCCTATTCCGATTCTGATTATGCCGGGAGCTCACATGATCGACGGTCAACCGGAGGCTACTGTGTCTACCTGGGATATAATCCTATCTCATGGAGTGCTAAGAAGCAACCCACTGTCTCTTGCTCTAGTACAGAATCCGAATACTATCAGTTGGCACAAACGGCAGCAGAAATTTCTTGGTTGCGTTCCCAATTGAAAGATCTTCTCATTTTTTTATCTACTCCACTCATTTGGTGCGATAACATCAGTTCCATCTCCCTCGCCTCTAATCTAGTATTCCATGCTCGCACTAAACATTTGGAAGTGGATTATCACTATGTTCGGGAGAAAGTGGTCCGCAAGGAATTGGATGTTTGATACATTTGTACCGAAGATCAAGTTGCCGACATATTCATTAAAGGGCTCTCTACTTCTCATTTTCGGAAGTTGAAGGACAAGCTCATGGTCCGTCAACGGCCCATCATCTTGCGGGGGTGTATTAGACAATCACGTGACGCATCACACCAAATCATTCCTCTAGATCCCAATCTATTGGATATGAAAATATCCCAAGATCCGATTGGTGATTGCTCAATATCTTTGATTGGTGTATATATAGAATGCTTCCCTTTTGTATTTAGCAACTACTTATATACGTGGGAGGATTCCTTTTTCTATATATAGCAATTTGCTATCCTTGGGATGATTATTCCCTTTTCTCTATTTAGCAGCTAGCTATCTTTGGGATGATTATCCCTTCATTATGGTTGTAACCGTGTCTATATAATGAGAGGGCAACATCTCCATTGACTCACCATTTTGAGCGTGGAGAACATTCATATCTTGTCTTCTCCCTTATTGTAGTATCATTACCGTTAAAACAGTAGTTAAAATGGCCGTTAAAACGGATTGAAACGGCTAGGGACAAAAATAGAAAAAATAGATTTTATGGATTTTAATGGAAAAAAATGGTGCTGAAATTCAAATTTTGAAATTTGAAATTTGAAATTTAAAAATTTAAAATTTTAAAAAAGAATAGAATTTAACAGAAATTTAATGGTTTTCTTATACCCCTCTTATCTTATATGGCTTCAATAATGAGTGGTTGAGATCCACTATGCTTCATATCGATGGCTGAGATTAACTCCCACCCGATTCTTACAAACACTTTGTCGAAAAGTGCCGTGGGCACAGGCCACCCACGCATATATCAAGACAACTCAGTTATATTCTCTTATCAAATCCATCGATCTAATGTGGACGGTTAAATAAAGAGTGGTTGAGATCAAATCCATCGATCTAATGTGGACGGTTAGATTTTTGCCACTCAATCCGCCTCATTTGACCTCAATTTATTCAAAATTTAAATTTCAACACCATTGTTTTTTGTTATTTCTGTAATTTTTCCATTTCTCCCTCTATGCGTTACAATCCGTTATAACAGCCGTTATAATGGAAAAAACGGTAACGCCCCAGTCCGTTATACCATTTGAGTGCCGAAGGCACCTAATTTTTGTGAACGCTTTTGTCGGAGAGTGCCGTGGGCATGGGCCATTTACTATTCTATATAACAAAACACATTGGTTGTCTCCCTACTTATACCTCATCTTATAAGCATCAACAAAGAAGGGCCAAGATCTAATCCTCTCCCAAATGGACGGTGGATCTCCGCCACTCAACTGATTTTGGCAAATTTTTTGTCGAAGAGTGCCGATGGCACGGGGCACCCACTAGTTTAGAACATATTAGAACACTGTTATAAATAAACTTGCAATGTTTCTCCCCTTTCTCTCTTCTCTTTCTCTCCACTTTTATTTTTTCTTTCCTCCCTCAACCTATGCCATCGCTATGCTCCTTCGTCGTCCATCATACACCGAGGTAATTTCTCTTCTCTCTCTTTTTTAGGAATGATTTCAGGACTTTTTAATGCATTTTTTAAGGGTGATTTTGGGGCTATTTTTTGGGATGATTTTTATATTTAGTTTCTAACTAGTAATGAGAGCCTATGCTAAAGCACGGGTGGAAATAGAAAATACAAACTAACAACAATTAATTTTTATATCTACATCTAATTGTAGTAGGAAATAATACAGAAAAATTGCTTAACTATTCTCTTTCTCTTCATCCTCTTTAAACATGATAAGAAAATGAAAAAAATTGCTAACATCAAAAGAGAATAAAAAATAAGTTTTTATAATCTTCATTTTTACATTCAAGCATTACACAACATCACATCTACTATGTCCATAATAGTGACGACCTTTCATCAGTTTTCCCCATCTTCATATTATTTTTATTCACAATCCTCTCTTCGTTATCTTCAACAACATCCTCTTAGCCTGTAAAAATATGATAAGAAAAAAAATAAAAAAAGGACTAACAATGGAAGAAAATAAAAAAAAAAATCATAATCTTCGTTTTTACCTTCAAAGATTTATACAATCTTAACAAATTGAAACCCTACAAATAAACAAACAATCATTCTCGAGTTTAAACATAAACATGAATGTAAATAATTGAATAACAATTCTTTTAGAGGCCCAAATCAAGTATTCAGCAGAGACGACTCATTGAAGAAAAAAAAGGTTTTAAAAGAGATGATAAAGATATCGAACAATATTGGCTTTTCTCCTACTTTTGTGTCTTCGTCATTCGAAGAAGCTCAGTTTGTAAGAGAAAATGTGAGAACCCTACCTAAACCCTAATATTTATATATGACCGAATTAATGACTAATTAAATGGATATATATTTATTAACAAAATATGTAGAGACATTAGATGTCAATAATGGAAGTGATGTTAATGGGAAAAACGTTTCAATTGAAACAAAAATAGAATGTTGTGAAAATTGAAGAAAGGAGATGGAAAGCCATTAGAAGGCCATAATGGAAGCGGTGGTAATGGGATAAACATTTTGATTGAAACATAAATAGAAGGTTATGAATGTTATGTTTTGAAAAATAAAAGGGTGTTAAGAGACGTTGAGAAAGACGAATTTAAGAACGAATTAATAAATAATTTAAGAATGAAAGAGAGAATTAAGGAATAAATAATTGAGATTTTAAAAAAAAATAAATTGAGTTGGTTAGAATGTCTAAAAAGTCCTTAATGTTTGAGGTGCATTACTTAAAATGTCAAGGGGTGTTTTTGGAAAAGACAAAAAAAATAGGGTAGAGTCAAGTGGATGAGAGAGGAAAGAGAATTTTATGTTGTTGACATGGCACTCTGCATGAGGAGAGTGCCACGTCAACTTGATGTGGAGGAGAGAGAACGACGCTGCTCGCTTCTCTACTATAGTATAGATATATAGATTAAAAATAAATTCTTATCTATATAACAAAACAGGGAAGTTGTCTCCCCACTTATACCCCTTCTTATCTATTTAGACAAAGAAGGGCTAAGATCTTATCCCCCAAATAGATGGTGGATCTCAGCTATTCACACCCAATTTTGACAAACGCTTTGTTGGAGAGTGCTGTGGGCACGGGCCACCCACTATCTATATAACAAGTGACAGTGGTTGTCTTATACCCCTCTTATCTTATATGGCTTCAATAATGAGTGGCTGAGATCCACTATGCTTCATATCGATGGCTGAGATTAACTCTCACTCGATTTTGACAAACACTTTGACGGAAAGTGCCGTGGGCATGGGCCACCCACGCATATAACAAGATAACTCAATTGTATTCTCTTATCTTATCTATCCATCTAATGTGGACGGTTAGATAAAGAGTGGTTGAGATCAAATCCATCAATCTAATGTAGATGGTTAGATTTCAGCCACTCAATCAGCCTAATTTGACCTCAATTTATTCAAATTTTGAATTTTAACACCGTTATTTTTTGTTATTTCTGTTATTTTATTTTCCCCTTTCTTCCTCTGTACTTTACAATCCGTTATAACAATCATTATAATGGAAAAAAACGGTAACGCCCCAGTCCGTTATACCGTTTTAGTGCCGAAGGCACCCAATTTTTGCAAACCCTTTTGTCGGAGAGTGCCGTGGGCACGGGCCATTTACTAGTATTATACAAGTTAAGAGGTTGTTGTGCATGTCAATCAAAGGTTGGTGATGATAGATACCATTCACCAGCTCCAAAAGGGTTGGTGTGATTAATACAAAGAAGGCCCATTTAGAGTTTTTGCCTTGGGCCTCAACTTGTATCGAGACGCCCTACTCATTCGTATGGCCTCCTCGTGTCTTAAGTGAGTCTTACATGTTAATTAATTATGTTTCACACAATCAATCTGATCATGTCGTCTCCTTATATCATATCAACGAGTAAAACTTCTACTCAACGGAAACCGCTCAAAACCCACAAGACGAGCGAATGGATGTTTGGCCTACCCCTCGGTGGATCTGCAAACCAAAAATCAGCTTGATTAGTGATTTAAAATCTTTGGACCTTTGCACCCAAATAATGCTGAAATTCCTACGGTTAAAATCAACCCATGAAAATAACTTCAATCCAATGCTTAAAAATCACTGATCAGGCTGATTTTTGTTTTGCAGGTCCACCGAGGGACTGGCCAAACATCCACGTGGTGACTGCCTCTAATTGTATGCCAGGGGGCTCGTATTCTGGGTTGTGACAGAAGTTTTAATACTTACCAACCAAGATCAAGCAGATTCCATATGCCACCTGAACTCCACGTGTCATATATCATCTACTATCACGTGTACCCCACGCATCAAGTGGGCTCCCACATGTCAAGTGTTTAGGTATCAAGGTCTCACGACTCTCACCTGTATATTGGGAAAAGATTTAGATGCAGAGGACTTTGGATGCAGTCGATCGATGCGGTTCTCGTGGCCTTACATGCCTCATTTTTTTTTGGTCCACTAACCGCATCGATGTTTACCCCACCCCTTGGTGGATATGCATACCAAAAATCAGCTTGGTTGAAAATTTATAGCCATTGGATTAAGTGCTAAAATCTATGGCTCGAGAAAATCAATGAGATTGATTTTTGGTATATATATATATCCACCAAGGGGTGAGGTAAACGTCCATGCTGCTAGTGGCCCCAAACATGAGCCATGTAGGGCCACAAAACCCCCTCTGCATCTAAAATTTTTCCATGATATTGACTTCTGTCATGACAACCCAGCCTTTTTAACCATTTTCATTTCCAAATTTACATGGTATATTTTGATTTTTGAACAATTACGTAAAAGGGTATCTTAGTCTTTACAATATTTAAACATTAAAACTAGTGATTAACCCATGAATAATGCAGTTGTGTGACTGTTACAATGTTTTCGTCTATTCAATTGCAAAAAAAATTCAAAATTGCGCTGTTTAACTTTTAAAATAAGGTCGGGAGTTTGGGGGACTTGCATTTTTTACCCCCATTTTTGACACGCATTTTGGCATACCCACATGGAAGATGAATCAATGGCTGACTTTTGGTGAGATGATCTCCATGGTGAGGAGATCATCCTCACAAAAATTCAAATCATTCTGATATTCAAAGACTAGTTTAGAAGCTGAAAAATTATGGATAGTCGACTGTGGGTACGCCAAAATGGGGGTCCCCCGAGCCCGACCCTTAATAATGAATTATGAACAAATGTAGTTTAAGATTTTTAAGATTATAAAAGCACTCCTACGTAGTCTTCTAAAATCATTCATTTAATTTATTTTTTTTTCAAAAATACTTGTACAAAATCAAATGCAAGTTGATTAAATAGGGATATTTTTCAAAAATAAATATATTTTTTAATTTTTCAATTGCACATCCACTTGTAAAGTAAAACAAATTAAAAATCCGATGTGGCCGACAACTTGTTCCAATTTTCTCTTCCACCCGTCAAATGCGAACATATCCTGCGGGTATCTTTTACTTTGTCATTAGTTTAGGACTAATAATTCTCCAATTGCTAACGAGCCACATGTGACCGAGACTCTACTTTCGACTGTTTCTTTTAAATTTTTTTATTTATTTTTACAGATAATGGGATGACGCGTGATATGCTTTCAACTTTGCAGTCTTGGTTGATCTTAGGACAATAATGCTGTCATAACAAATATAAAATGTAAGAAGCGGGTCGGACGGGGAGCTTTCGTTGAAGTACGTGCTTTTTCTAATCCACGTTTTTTCACATTGCTTGCTTTCATTTTTCCTTTTCTCGTTGTTTTCATATGTTCAGGGTGGTTGTGCATGTGTGGAAAGGTAGATATGACGTTATAATGACTGTTATGACGGTCCTAATAGTAACGGTAACATTATCAAACTGTTATGACGTTATTTGCTCCCTCTTAAAAACTTCAACATATATTACTAAAATGTTGCAATTTCAACCGCTGTGTGACTAGATTAAAAAGTGTCCGATCCTGCAAAACCAGAAAATAGGATTTGTCGATTTTACATTTATATTTTTAAACAAGGTAATATAGAAAACTTGAAAACTTAATGCCTAGAGTCTGGTGTTTGAAAACTTGAAAAGTCGACTCCACTCGAAAGTCTACTAAGTGAGTTAACTCGACTCGAGCCCGAGTTTGATCCATGGCAAGTTTGAAGCACCCTCCCAAATTGCCACATGGATAACTCTTTAAAGCCCACTTTCTTTATGGATGTTTTATCCAAGGTTTAACGGATTCGGACCTCCCCCCGTTACGTTATGTACCATTATAAAGCTCTAAAAATAACCGGCGTTATTTTCCGTATTTTTCTGTTATAATAACTGTTATTTTCTGAAAATTTCTGTGAAAAAATGGCCATTACTTTCCTTTTTTGTTTAGTTTTTGAAAAATTGAATTTCGAATGTCAAATTTGAATTTCAGCGTCCTAATTTTCCGTTAATTCTGTTATTTTCCGTTTTTGTCCCTGAGCGCGTTACAATTTGTTATAATGGCCGACTAAAAAACGGTGACACCCCCATTTCTATCTATTAGATTTAGTATTTTAATACCCTCATTTTGGATTTGAACATTTTATTTGGACGCTAAAATATAACTATTAGAAATTATCAATCAAACTGATTTTTATAAGTGATCCTTTGGATTGGCCACGTGGACACGGTGCTCGAGACTTGAAAATTTTGCACAGTTCACACAGACACCCACCCACACCCACACCCACACACACACACACACCGGCACTCAAACCTGAACCTAGACCAAACTCTGGCCGATACTTGGGCTCGACCTGAAACCTGATTTTTATTTTGAAAAAAAACCTATCCCTTCTATTTTTATAATTATATTTTAAAAAAAATATAGGTTTTAGTAGTGGGCCTGAGCCTGACCCGATTTTTGGGGCTTTGGTAAGAACTCAGATAGGAGCCCTCAAGTTTCAGCCCAACCCAACTAAAATCAGGCCAAGCTGGGGCCTGTCGTAAACCCAATAAAAACCCGAAAAAGTAAGGTTGGGCCAGGTAGCCTTAATGTACAACCCTTAGTAGTATCCAATTAAAAATAAAAAAAATAGTAAATAAGAGCCAAGCCGAACAACTTATGAACAAAGACATTATTTTATCACATGAATGAGGTGAAACTATTGGGCGGTTGTGAGAAAACATTCGCTAGTCCCAGGGTCCTTCAAACTTTGAAGGACGACGTTAACCCCTTAGTTAGTTTATTAAGGGTGTTTAACAAGGGATACATGTCAAACAATTTGGGAGGGGACCTTCAAAGTTTGAAGGACGAGGACCGGCGAATGTTTTCTCAGGTGGTTGCCTAGAGAATGTGCAGGGAAAGACGAATCTACTTTAAGACAGTGCATAAAACACGTGAGGCGTTCCTCAACTCTATTTTGCAATACTGAATTGTTCATTATCTTTTTTATATGTTAAGATTAATAGTTGTAAGTTTTTTGTTTTGCTGAGGAAGCCCAACAAAACTGTACAAGCAAAACAAAAAAGGCAAAAAACCCCATAAAGAGGCAACAAACAACTCCCAATAGACCTGCTAGAGGGAAAACTACTACGTCAACATTCTGTCCCATCAGAAAACAAAATCATCGAATCTGAATTGTTTTAGCTCGGGTAATAGTTGTAAGTTTTTAGATACAGATGTGTGACGATGCAAACTCTTGTGACCCGACCAAATGGATTTATACATACTAAAAATCAGATTGATTGATGATTTTGTACCCAAAAAAGACTTGAATCCAATGGCTAGAATCAATCCTAAAAAAAATAATTAAAATCTATGGTGAATATAAGTGATAACCAGTGAGGCTGATTTTTGGTATGTAGAACCAGTGAGGGGTGGGCTAAACATTTATGCAGTATGTATTGCAATGAGAGAGCATCGGCTGCATCTAATTAAAATTATTCCAAACGTTGATCACCACATTGTGAAGATTCCTAGACAATTTCGAACTCGGGTCACAGCTTATTAAATTTATCTAAGTGAAAGAAAATCAAAGTTTCCATCTAGTAGATGTGGGGATATTTTATAGTAAGGTGATCCCCCTCCCCCAGTCCCCCTCCTGGCCCTCCATAAAAAAGAAAAGGTAAAAAGGAGATTCCCACTGGAAGACTAGGACCAGTTAGAAAAAGGTGGGTGTCTTTGGCTTTCTTTTGGAACAGCTTGCCCAATATAAAGCAGAGATCCGACCATCTCTTTCAGCACCACAAAGGAAAGAAGGGATGCATTACCTGATGGGTTTTTCTTGACCGTATAGACGGTCCTAATCTTAATTAGAGTTTGGGCCAAACCTAATAAATTCTCTAGTGGCGGACAACTTTTTTTATCCAAAACCCAGCCTTATCTTTTTCTTCACTGTCTAATTCCCCAACTCGTCAGGCGTGTATCGTGTAACAGATAGATAGAGATTGGACGTTGCACTGTTTTAACTTTTTTTTTTTTTTTTTTCAAAAACAGGAACGATACGTTGGAAAAAAGCTTATGATGATGATACGACGATGACACCAGATAATAGGATGACTGTGACATTCATATTTGCAGTCTTGCATCCTTGATTAATAGCACCAGCACTCCCACCTGTCATGACTTTTTTCATATCCAATAATGCACATAAATATATCTATGGGTCAGGCTCAGCGGGCACACATTTTCACAGACAAAATTTGTCTGGGCCAGTATATATATTAGAAGTTTTGGAATGGGATGAATTTTTTTTGGTGACGATTGGTCTCTATGTTGAGGAGATCACCCGCACAAAAATTCAAATCATTCTGATATTCGTAGCATGGTTTACAAGTTGAAGAATTATAGACCGTCTAATTTTTACCTAATTTTTACCGTCAACTTGAAACCCACATTTGATGGTGTTAGAACTTTCTGATTGGGCAGATATCTTGCAGGGCTGATCTATAAGGTGAGGAGATCATCCTCACACATAGTTTTGCAGGGTACACCAAAATTCTGTATGAAAATATGTGTCCGCTGAACCAAAACTGGGGTTAGGTATGTTGTTCACACGAAGCTCGCCTACAAGAGTAGAATTTTGACAATGGAGGTCCATCATATCAATGCTGACGGACGTTAATTTGAACACCAACAGTCAGGGAAGCCCTAACCGCCCATAATATGAGCCACATGGTACAATCTTAGAGGAATCTTAGAGGATGGATGTTTGGCCAATCACTAAGTCAATCTACAAACCAAAAGGCATCCTGATTAGTGATTCCAAACCTTTGGATCTTTGTACCCAAACAATGGAAAATAATACTCAAATTCCTGCTGTTAAAATCAACCAATGAAAACTAATTCAACCAATGCTTAGAAATCTCATATCAGGTTGATTTTTGGTTTATAGGTCCACCTAGGGATTGGCCAAACACCTTTACGGACGGTGTCTTCTAAGAAATTGCCACGTGGGTTATATTGTCGGTGATCAGGCTACCTGACTAGCGGTGGTCAGGTAAGATTTACTCAAATCAGACCGTTTAGGAGGCCTTCTTTCCCAGGATTATTTAAAATGTGAGATTCTATCTAGATCCAGATCCAGATCCAAAGGTTAGAAAGACAGATTTTTTTTTTCGTACAAAGGTCCACCTAGGGATGGACAAAACATTAATCTTTAATAAATAATGCATCTTACTACAACTTATTGAATACTACACGTGGCTAAATAACTATTAATCTAGACAATTTCAATCAATAGGGGTCCCATTCACACTTTTTAGATCCTACTCGGAGGGAGGAAAAACTTTATTGACGTGGAAAAGGTGTTTACATGTTTTTGAGTAAAAGAGTAATAATTGTAATGTTTTTGAGTAAAAGAGTAATAATTGTAATGTGGCAAGGTTTAAAGGCGGCCGTTTTAACGGTTAAACGGACTGGGAGCGTTACCGTCTAAACACCGTTAAAATCGATTGGAACGGCCAGGGGCAAAAATGGTAAAAAATGGAATTAAGCGGATTTTAACGATTTTAATGAAAAAAATTGAAAAAATGGCGCTGAAATTCAAATTTTGAAATTTGAAAATAAAAAGAAAACGGAATTTAACAGATTTTAACAGATGTTAAACGGATTTTAACGGAATTAAACGGATTTAACTGCCGTTTTTTTCACAAATTTTTTCAGAATTAAACAGCTGTTTAAACGATTCCCGCAAAGGCAGATGTGGCTACTTTCTACTTCACGTTTTTCACGCTTCCTTGTCCTTTTCTTCTCTCCATTATTTTCTAATTTTCTATACACTTCCGCTGAGAAAAAATTCGCTGGCCCTGGAGGACTCCCCTCCCAAAATGTCAGACACGTACATTAATCCTTTAACACAACGGAGTGGTTAACAAAAAAATAAAAAAAACACAACGGAGTGGTTAACAAGAGGTACATGTCAGACATTTTGGGACCCCGGGGCCAGCGAAATTTTTCTGTACCGCCGCTATCCCACGCCCCACGGATAATTGGACAAAAATACGTGCGGTTGTGGTAATTGACCACTTGACCAGGGGATTCAAGTGATCCACGCAGTTTTTGCCCCGTGGACTGTGTTACTCTTAAATCCGACGGTCAATGACCGTAAAACTGCACATATTTTCGTCCGGTTACTCATTAGATAGCATTTTCTTCTTCTATACGAACGAGGGAGTGGGGATAGCATACGAATGAATCAAGGTCGCGTGTGATGGAATAAAACTTTTCGTCAAGGCCGATGCGAGCCACGTGGAACACTCTTAGAGGACTCTGACCGTATGGATGTTTGTCCCACCATTAGGTGGACTTACAAACCTAAAATCAGCCCGATTAGTGATTTCTAGACGTTGGATTGGAATTGTTTTCATGGTTGATTTTAACCATCGAAAATTTGAACATTATTGACCAATATTTGAGATACAAAGATCTAAAAGTACAAATCAAGCTAATTTTTTGTTTGTAGGTCCATATAGGGATTGGAAAAACATCCATACAGTCAGAACCCTCTAAGAGCATGCCACGTGGCTCTTATTGCACCCTGTCATCAGCCTTGATGACAGGCCCTGTCATCAAAGTCTTACTTCGTGTGATGTGTCCTAAAGAAGTGGATCCCACCTCAAGAGTAAAACTTTGATGAAGGGACTTCGACGCTGATGTCATCAAAGTCTTACTTCGTGTGTGATGTGTCCTAAAGAAGTGGATCCCACCTCAAGAGTAAAACTTTGACGAAGGGACTTCGACGCTGATGTCATCAAAGTCTTACTTCGTGTGTGATGTGTCCTAAAGAAGTGGATCCCACCAGTAAAACTTTGACGAAGGGACTTCGACGCTGATGTCATCAAAGTCTTACTTTGTGTGTGATGTGTCCTAAAGAAGTGGATCCCACCTCAAGAGTAAAACTTTGACGAAGGGACTTCGACGCTGATGTCATCAAAGTCTTACTTCGTGTGATGTGTCCTAAAGAAGTGGATCCCACCTCAAGAGTAAAACTTTGATGACGGGACTTCGACAACAGGTAACGGCTGCTACAAAAGATTTTGGCGTGTGGGTACACAAGTGAATCTCTAGCGAGCTACTATTAAAGCACTTGTATAATTCTGCGGCGGTCATTCCCTGTCGTCGAAGCCCCTTATCATCAAAGTTCTACTGCCACCTCATCTACAATGGTTTAAAAATTACCGTTTTTAACGATTTTTAACGGACGGTAACATCCCAGTTAAAAATCGTTTTGACGAAAATAACAGTAAATTTTATGAAGAAAATGGCTGTTATTTTCGTTAAATTCTGCTATTTTAACAGTTTAAATTATATTTTAAATTCTTTTTTTGCACTTTTGAAAATTTGAAAATGGGTTGGGTTCGGTGACCAACATCTTTGACCACCACCTTAGTGTACCTTCGTAGAAGATGAATCAATGGCTGATTTTTGGTGAAGATGATCTATATGGTGAGGAAATCATCCTCACAAAAATTCAAATCATTCTGATATTTATAGACTGGTTTAAAAGTTGAAGAATTATGGACCGTCGATTTTTATCGTGTAACTTAAAAATTACATTTAACGGACAAATTTAGTATGGAGCCATTTGCATACTTTAAAGTATGCAAACATTGTCAATACCGTTAGATGTCCCTTCGAAAATGTATTATTTCAATGTTTTCAAAAATAATATTTTATAAATTAAAAACACATTTTTCAATGAGCATTCAATGATGGATACAATGTTCGCATACTTTGAAATATGCAAATAGTTGCATACTAGACAGACCACATTTAACAGGGTGAGAAAATCATCCTCACCAAGAATCTGTCATTGATTCATCCTCTATGAGGTACGCCAAGGTGTTGGTCAAAAGTGTTGGTTACCGGAACCCAACCCTTTGAAAATTTGAACTTAAGAAAGATATTTTTTAGAGTTCTTCATTATTTTTGTTAAATTCTGTTAAAATCAGTTAATAACCATTTTTTCTGTTTTTCTTTTTTTATTTTATTCATTTTTGCCCATCTGTTACAATAGGTTTTAATGGCCATTTTAACGGCAATGTTATACCGTTAAAGCCGCCTCTTTTAAACCTTGTCATCTACTACAAATTTACCGTCACACTGGCCTTTTCGGATAAAACTTTGATGACAATGGGCTTTGATGACAGCCACAAAGTTCTCTGCATGTACTTCAGTGATTTTTGCCACCTACCCAAATGAATTAAAAAGACATCAAAACTTGTGTCACAAGATGTTGTGACGGAAGCCGGTCACAGCACGCAATACGAGCCACGTGGCATACTGATGACCGTATGGATGTTTGGCCAGTCCATCAGTGGACCGGTACCCAAAAAATCAGACCAATTAGTGATTTTTAACCGATTCAATTGAAGTTATTTTCATGGGTTGATTTTAACGGTAGGAATATGAGCATTATTGAGCGTTATTTGGGTGCAAAAATCCAAAGGCTGTAAATCACTAATCTGGCTGATTTTTGGTTTGGAGGTCTACCGAGGGACTGGCCAAACATCCATAATGTCGGCGCCCTCTGATCGTATGCCACGTGGCTCATATTGTGTGCTGTGACCGGCTTCCATCGCAACATCCTGTGACAAGTTTTACTCCTTCAAAAACACTCACTAGTAGGTCACAGCGGTTTGTTCGGGCAGATATGGCTCGCGAACAAAATCCACATGCCGACTCTCTTGAGTCTGTGACAGTCAATTGTCATTAAAGTTTGGGTGGTGATGTAACAAGGTACACCTGAGATTTATACAAATACGGAAGCGCCTTTTTGTGAATCACCGCTGCCATCTGAGCCCACTGACCGTATGGATGTATAGCCCATCCCTTAGTAGACATTCATACCAAAAATCAGCTTGTTTGATGAATTTTAGCGGTTGATTTTAGTACTCAAAAAAAAGCTATAAGCACGCCTAAAAAAGTACTAAAATACGATGGCTAGAGATTACCAATCTGGGTATTTTTGGGGTGTATATCCACACAAGAGTACGATAAACAATCGATGCGGTCAGCGGGCCCAGTAGATTACGGTGGGTAACAAAAATCCTGCTTCCATATTTTGAAACAGTTTCAGGCATCCCATGTTACATCTTTTTCCTCAAAGTTTAACCTTTTCAAAATAAGTGGACCTCACCTCGTCTACTACGACCACACCTTTATCTGTGTCGAGTAAAACTCCTATCACAGCGCTCTACAGATGCTCTATCCCAATGAAAATCACAGGCCACATGCCACACTATTAGTGGACGTTGACCTTATGGATGTTTGGCCAGTCCCTCAGTAGACCTGTAAACCAAAAATGAGCCTGATTAGTAATTTAAAACCTTTGGATCTTTGCACTCAAATAACGCTCAATAATACTCGAAATCTTACCATTAAAATCAACCCATGAAAATAACTTCAATCGAGGCTGCTTTTTGGTTTAGAGGTTCATTGAGGGACTGGCCAAATATCTATACTGTCAGCATCCACTAAGAGTGTGCCATGTGGCATGTGATTTTCATAAGTATACGTCAGAATGTTGTGATGGAAGTTTTACTCCCCTTGGTACACCAAAAATAATGCTAGATTTTAGTACTTTTTAAGGTATGATTCTAGTCCTGGGATTGAGGTTAGGGGTGTCAACGGGTCGGTTCCGGTTCGGTTCCTAAGGTGACCAGAACCGGAACAATCGGTTCCAATTCTTATTGGTTCGGTTCCTTAACGGTTCCGGTTCTCAAAGTGATGGATCTAGAACCGGAACCGATTATGTATTTATGTCGGTTCCGGTTCCGTGTATATTGGGCCAAATCTTGAGAATATGAGAATATTTACACTATATTTATTTATTGGTACTGGTTCTTATCGGTTCAGTTCCGGTTCTTATCGATTTCGGTTCCATATTAGGCTACCCAGAACCGGAATCATTATTGTCGTTTCGGTTCTGGTTCCGATTACTTTTTAACCGATTATGTATTTATGTATTTATGTCGGTTCCGGTTCCGTGTATATTGGGCCAAATCTTGAGAATATGAGAATATTTACACTATATTTATTTATTGGTACTGGTTCTTATCGGTTCAGTTCCGGTTCTTATCGATTTCGGTTCCATATTAGGCTACCCAGAACCGGAATCATTATTGTCGTTTCGGTTCTGGTTTCGATTACTTTTTAATCGGTTCTCAAAAATGTGGAACCGGAACCGAGGTTCCGGTTAAATGGGTAAAATTGACACCCCTAATTGACGTCAATTATTCAACAGTTCGTAGTCGTTTCTTATCTAAAAGTTGATAGCACACTCACTAGGGTCCACTGACCCTTGAAAGTTTGGCCCATACCTCGGTAAGCATGTACATCAAAAATCAGCTCGATTGGTGATTTCTCCACATTAGATCATGAACAAAGATATGGATGGTTCCAAGCTTATTGTGGGGGAAAAATATCTGATTTAACCCACACAATCTTCGAGGTCGGAAGATTCGTATCTTGATGGTGATCGGACGATTCTGATGCTTCATGATAAAACTTCTTTCTCTATCGCGAAGGATAGGATGATCTCCAGATGAGATGTGGTTATACCTGTTGACAACACTCCGATGCTCAAGTCAATATAGGTTGTGCTAACAGGGTTCAAGAAAATAATAAAATATTTCAGAGTGTAGACTATCTGGATCTGAAGATCAAGATCCCTTCTCAGTCTTGAGAGTTCTGTATTTATACCCCCGGAACGGGCATGACTCACCTTCCACGTGTCCACTTGTCATCAATCAGTTATGATATGAAGAGATTCTGTTATGAAACAGAATCTTCTTGTTTGATCCTAACTTCCCTTATTTAATTATATCTGAAATGTCTGAGGTAGCACTCTTCGTAGCAGATATTCGAATAAGGGGACGTCGAAGCTACAATAGTCAAATTAATTGCCACGTGGCCAATGCTTATTGGATAAGCAACTAACTATATTTATAGTTTAGAACATGGTTTTAAAAACGGTCGTTTAAACTGTTTTAACGGTAACGCCCCAAGCCCGTTTTCGTTTAAAAGCGTTCTATCGGTTTTGAAAAAAATGGCCATTTTTTTGTTTTAACTGTCGTTAAAATCGTTTAAACATCCGTTTAATTTTGAAAAATTTTGTGAAAAAACGACTGTCAAAACCGTTTAATTCTGTTAAAATCTGTTTAATTTCCATTTTTTTCGATTTTTTCCATTTTTGCCCCTGACCGTTTCAGTCCGTTTTTACGGCCGTTTAAACGGTAACGCCCCCAGTCCGTTTAGCAGTTAAAACGGCCTCCTTTAAACCTTGGTTTAGAATACTCATCTTGCTTGCAAAATCCAGTATACTTCTCAAAATTGATAGAAATCTAATCCCGTCAAGTATGAAGCTTATCTTGTCGGGATGAGCAGAATGTTACTCTCGTCGAATAGGCTGTTTGTTCTTGCGGGGATGAGGTGATCGTTGTTCCCGTCAAGTAGACCATCTGATCTTGTTGGGATGTATTGAATAGCATTCCTTTTAAGGATGATAACTAAACTTGTTGGGATAAATTTGACTGTTAATCCCCTCATATATATTGTTGAGCTTGTCGGGATAAGTGGAATATCAATCCCGTCAAGGATGTTGGGATGTGTTGAATGTTAATCCCGTCAAGAATGTTGTATGAACTTGGCAGGAGATAATCGCCACTTATACCAAGTGGGCTGCTGGACCTTGTCGGGATGAGATAATTGTCACTCCCATCAAGGGGGCAGTTCTGACCTTCCCGTTAAGTAGTTCGATCATTAATGTGTCGGGCAAGATTTGAATACTTCTTCGACATATTAATGGCTGAAGCTTTAATGCGTTCCGTTACCAATCCTACCCCGAGATACTTTCTTCTGATCATTTCAATCTGACACGTGGTGCTTCCATTAATGGAAGACGTGTGACAGGGATGGACTAGTTATGACCTCTAATGATTCCTTCGGCGCATTTATTCACGCATGCTAGACGACAACACGCGTCATTGTTCTGTTTACCGCACGTGTGCTGTTAATACACGTGTCATCATATTATTTGCTAGAAAATACAGTACCCACACTCATGATGCAGGCGTGTTCAAATCCTACGGCTATAAATAACAAACCACTTTGATCAAGCTGTAGTCGTTTTCATGAGTTGACTTTTAAGTACATATCTATCATTATTTGGGGTATTCAGATCCAAACGTTTGAAATTGCTAATCAAGTTGATATTTGGTATATAGGTCCAACTATAGATGGGACAAACATCCATACTATTAGTGGTCTCTGAGTGTGTGTCACATGGCTTATGGCCTATGGCTTACAGACGTCGGCGTGCTGGACAACCGCCTTTAATGAGGCAAAGTTTGCCTTTATAGACTAGGGAGGGACATGTGGCGTGTTGCGTGCCCCAACCCCCGTTCTCGCTTTATAAAAGTATAGATAAGCGTAACGTTACAAATCTGTTAAAAGCGCTCATAAATAGGTTGCAATTTCAAGGCTTTGAGAGGTGATTGAGGACAACTTTACCTCTGCCCAGGTATCCACGTCTCCCTCTCTCCCCAACCACCCACGTCCCTCTCTTTAACAGCTACATTTTTTTGTTTTTTATGATTCTCAAAATGCATCTTTCTAGTTTAAGGTAAAATAAAACTATTAAAAAGCTTTACAAAAAGGGCTGGGATAAACGACTAATGGAATTCTTCTTACTAATAGATTACTAATGGACATGGGGCCCACATGCATATGAGTTTTTTTTTTTTTTCTCGGAATCCAAGGCAAGGACACAAGTGAAAAGACATAAAACCCTGAGCCTGACCTTTTTTTATTAAATATAGTATTACTACCTTTGAAAGCGTTCAAACAATATTTGTTCTACACCCAACATGGCAGCTCAAATGGTTGGTGTGTATCCACCTCTTTCGAGAGGTCGTGGGGTCAAACCCACACAGGTAGATTTCCTCCTTTGAGCAGTGTGCCAAGAGTAGAAATCCCCTTTCCCGGCTTGACCGGTTCCAAGTTTCACCTACCGTCTTCCGTGGGGCCCTCCCACGATGGTAACGTACCAAAAAAAAATAATACATATTTGTTCTAAATGGAATGTTTAAATTTTATTTTTTATAATTTAAAAGCAAAGAGCTGATTTTTGGGGAGGATGACCTCCTCACCATGGAGATCATCCTCGCCAAAAATCAGTAATTTTTAAAACTTCCACCCTATCAAAGACGGACCTAAATTTAATGGTGAAAATGGATGGTCCAAAATTTTTCAATTTGCAATCCACTTTCCACAAGGCTGCGAATGTTGGAATGGGCTGATTTTTGGTGTGAATGATCTCCATGGTGAGGAGATCATCCTCACCAAAAATCAGCTCTTAACTTATCTGCACGTGGGCCCCATGTCCATTAGTCATTCTATTAATAAGAATTCTATTAGTCATTTTATCCCAGCCCTTACAAAAATACCCAATTTTAACTACTTTTATTCAATTATAAAATTGTTATTTAAGCTATGAGGACTTGTATTCTCAACTGTTGGATTCCACGCAGTGGTTTGCTCTGGCACAAAGTTAAAAAAAAATCAATGCCATCTCACCACTATCAACCACAGTTGGATTCTCGGAATCCAAGGCGAGGACACAAGTGAAAAGACAAAGAACCTTGAGCCTGACCCTTTTTTATTAAATACTAGTGGGTGCCCCGTGCCATCGGCACTCCTTGACAAAGAATTTGCCAAAATCAGGTGAGTGACGGAGATCCACTGTCCATTTTGGGGAGGATTAGATCTCGGCCCTTCTTTGTTCATGCTTATAAGAGGAGGTATAAGTAGGGAGACAACCAATGTGTTTTGTTATATAAAATAATAAATGGCCCATGCCCACAGTACTCTCCGACAAAAGCATTTGCAAAAGGTGTCTTCGGCACTCAAAAGGTATAATGGACTGGGGCGTTACCATTTTTTCCATTATAACAGCTGTTATAACGGATTGTCATGCACAGAGGGAGAAATGGGTAAATAATAGAAATAACGGTGTTGAAATTTAAATTTTGAATAAATTGAGGTCAAGTGAGGCTGATTGAGCGGCTGAAATCTAATCGTCTACATTAGATCGATGGATTTGATCTCAACTACTCTTTATCTAACCGTCCACATGAGATGGATGGATAAGATATGAGAATACAACTAAGTTGTCTTGATATATGCGTGGGTGGGCCATGCCCGCGACACTTTCCGACAAAGTGTTTGTAAGAATTGGGTGAGAGTTAATCTCAGCCATCGATATGAAGCATAGTGGATCTCAGCCACTCATTATTGAAGCCATATAAGATAAGAGGGGTATAAGAAAACCATTAAATTTCCGTAAAATTCTATTATTGTTTTTAATTTTCAATTTTTGAATTTTGAATTTCAGCACCACTTTTTTTCGTTAAATCATTAAAATCCATTAAAATCTATTTTTTTCATTTTTGCCTCTGACCGTTTCAATTCATTTTAAAGGCCGTTTTAACGGTAACACCCCTCTCGAGGCATAAAAAGTGGGGCTCCTGAGCTTGGGCTATATGTAAATCCAACCCATTTCATTCCTTCTATGTAGGTAAATAGTAGGTGACCTGTGCCCACGGCACTCATCGACAAAGCGTTTGTCAAAATTGGGTGAGTGGCTGAGATCCACCGTCCATTTGGTGTGATAAGATCTCGGCCATCCTTTATGAAGCCGGATAAGAGGGGGAGACAACCGTCCTATTTTATTATATAGATAGTAAATGGCTCATGCCCACGGCACTCTCCGACAAAAGCGTTTGCAAAAATTGGGTGCCTTTGGCACTCAAACGGTATAACGGACTGGGGCGTTACTGGTTTTTTCATTATAACGGATTGTAACGCACATAGGGAGAAATGGGAAAATAACTGTGTTGAAATTTAAATTTTGAATAAATTAAGGTCAAATGAGGCGGATTGAGTGGCTGAAATCTAACTATCCATATTAGATCAATGGATTTGATCTCAACCACTCTTTATCTAACCGTTTACATTAGATGGATGGATAAGATAAGAGTTTACAACTGGGTTGTCTTGTTATATGTGTGGGTGGCCCGTGCCAGCGGCACTTTTCGACAAAGTGTTTGTCAAAATCGGATGGGAGTTAATTTCAGCCATTGATATGAAGCATAGTCGATCTCAGCCACTCATTATTGAAGCCATATAAGATAAGAGAAGGTATAACACAACTACGTACTGTCACTTGTTATATAGATAGTGGGTGGCCCATGCCCACGACACTCTCCAACAAAGCATTTGTCAAAATTGGGTGTGAATCGTTGAGATCCACCATCTATTTGGGGGATAAGATCTCAGCCCTTCTTTGTCTAAATAGATAAGAGGGCGTATAAGTGGGGAGACAACTTCCCTGTTTTGTTATATGGACTAGTGGGTGCCCCGTGCCATCGGCACTCCTTGACAAAGAATTTGCCAAAATCAGGTGAGTGGCGGAGATCCACCGTCCATTTGGAGGAGGATTAGATCTCGGCCCTTCTTTGTTGATGCTTATAAGATGATGTTTAAGTAGGGAGACAACCAATGTATTTCGTTATATAGAATAGTAAATGGTCCATGCCCACGGCACTCTCCGACAAAAGCGTTTGCAAAAATTGGGTGCCTTTGGCACTCAAACGGTATAATGGACTGGGGCGTTACCATTTTTTCCATTATAATGGCTATTATAACGGATTGTAACGCACAGAGAAATGGAAAAATAACAAAAGATAATGGTGTTGAAATTCAAATTTTGAATAAATTGAGGTCAAATGAGGCGGATTGAGTGGCTGAAATCTAACCGTCCACATTAGATCAATGGATTTGATCTCAACCAATCTTTATCTAACCGTCTGCATTAGATGGATGGATAAGATGAGAGAATACAATTGAGTTGTCTTGTTATATGCGTGGGTGGTCCCTGCCCACTGCACTTTTTGACAAAGTGTTTGTCAAAATCGTGTGAGAGTTAATCTCAGCCATCGATATGAAGTATGGTGGATCTCAGCCACTCATTATTGAAGCCATATAAGATAAGAGGGGGGTATAAGAAAATCACAGTCATCACTTGTTATATTTATTGTGGGTGACCCGTTCCCTCGGCACTCCGTCAAAGCATTTGCCAAAATCAAGTGTGAGTGGCTGAGATCCATCATCATTTGGGGGAAAAGATCTTAGTTGTCTTTTGTCTAAATAGATAAGAGGGGGTATAAGAGGGGAGACAACTTCCCTATTTTGTTATATAGACTAGTAAATGGCCCGTGCCCACGGCACTCTCCGACAAAAGCGTTTGCAAAAATTGGGTGTCTTCGGCACTCAAAGAGTATAACAGACTGGGTTCTTACCGTTTTTTCCATTATAACGGATTGTAACGCATAGAAGGAGAAATGAAAAAATAACAGAAATAACAAAAAATAACGGTGTTGAAATTCAATTTTTGAATAAATTGAGGTCAAATGAGGCGGATTGAGTGGCTGAAATCTAACCATCCACATTAGATCGATGGATTTGATCTCAATGACTCTTTATCTAACTGTCCACATTAGATGGATGGATAAGATAAGAGAATACAACTGAGTTGTCTTGTTATATGCGTGGGTGGCCCGTGCCCACGGTACTTTTCGATAAAGTGTTTGTCAAAATCGGGTGGGAGTTAATCTCAGCCATCGATATGAAGCATAGTGGATCTCAGCCACTCATTATTGAAGCCATATAAGATAAGAGGGGTATAAGACAACCACTGTCACTTGTTATATAGATAGTGGGTGGCCCGTGCCCACGGTACTCTCCAACAAAGTGTTTGTCAAAATTGGGTGGGAATGGCTGGGATCCACCATCTATTTGGAGGATAAAATCTCAGCCCTTCTTTATCTAAATAGATAAGAGGGGGTATAAGTGGGAGACAACTTCCCTGTTTTGTTATATAGATAGTATTACTACCTTTGAAAGCGTTCAATACATATTTATTCTACACCCAACATGGCAGCTCAAATGGTTGGTGTGTGTCCACCTCTTTCGAGAGGTCGTGGGGTCAAACCCACACAGGTAGATTTCCTCCTTTGAGCAGTGTGCCAGGAGTAGACATCCCCTTTCCCGGTTTGACCGGTTCTAGGTTTCACCTACAGTCTTCCGTGGGGCCCTCCGACGATGGTAACATACCAAAAAAAACAAATACATATTTGTTCTAAATGGAATGTTTAAATTTTATTTTTTATAATTTAAAAGCATCTATACGATTAATTTGTAAAATCAGCTTGGACTCAGTATATCATTTAGGGCATCTCGGTAATTATATTATCCGTCGGAGCATGGAACGAGAAGTCGGATAGTGTATCAGTCGGCTAGATCTATAATGTTTTAATTTGACATCGTAAGCCATGTGTACGATCCCGATTGAGTGCATGTTTTTAGCACATACAGACGACTAACTCATTGTTATTTTTGGTAAACGTATTTTTGACTCATTGTTGTTACCAGGGCATTTAGCCAAAAAATTACTCAACAGTAATCCTTACGTCTAAACAACCCTGATTTAAAAACAATAATTAGATCATACTTTTTTACTATTTAGGGACAATTTTGCCCTATGCGTAGATCGAGTGTATGATCTCTCATCAGAGCCACAAGGCACACTCTTAGTGGACACTGACCGCATGGATGTTTGGCCATTCACTAGGTGGACCTATAAACCAAAAATGAGTAAAACTTCTGTCACAAAGGATTGCAAATCGCAAAATCACAAGCCAATGAGCTCTCGGCACATACACCTCAAAGAAAAAGCACATGGGTACGTTGCAAAAAGCACTTGGGTATGTGCCGAGAACTTATTGGCTTGTGATTGTGTGATTTGCAATCCATTGTGACAAGTTTTACTCACCAAAAATGAACCTGATCAGTTGTTTCTAAGCGTTGATTGAAGTTATACATAATTTGTCAACATCATAATGGCCATCACGTAATATGTCAACACTACACAAAATAAGACTAGAATTTCTAAAAGGAAAAAGATGTAACAAGGTATGCCTGAAACTGTTTCAAATGCAGAAGCACCATTTTGGTTACTTACCGCCGTCATATGGACCCACTAACCGCATGGATGATATACAAACCAAAAATCACCCTGATTGGTATTCTATAACCATTAGATTTTTAGCACTTTTTAAGGTGTTCTTAGAGCCATTGAATGTAACAATTATTTTAATTTGTACTAAAACCAACGGCTAAAAATCATCAAACAGGCTGATTTTTGGTACGACTATCTATTAAGGGGTGGGCTAAACATCCATGCGGTTAGTGGGCCCAGATGGCAGCGGTGACTACCAAAAATGCCGCGCTTCCGCAATTGAAAAGATCTCAGGTATGCATTGTTACATCACGACCCTTTCTAAAACAAGGTTGTTTTGCCCTAAGAATTACTTTTGACAAAGAGCCCTTGTTAGTTGTTATTATTACCTTTAAGGCCAAAAGTACACATAATATGTCAACACCGCTTTCATCATCTTGATCGTCACCATTTCCATCGTCATCACTTTAATTATCCTCAACGTCATCATCTCCATCATCGTTCATAATCATGATCCCCATCAGTACATGCATAGCATCTTCAACATGATCATTGCCTCCACCACGACCACCATGATCATCACCATTACCATACTCAAGCATCATGAAATACAGGAGTAAAACTTCTGTCACAATTAACGGTTTGCCGGTCACAGACCCACAGCCCGACCTGCATCAGCCTGATTAGTGATTTACTGCATTTGGATTTTTGCACCCAAATAATGCTCAAATTCCTACGGTTAAAAATCAACCCAAGAAAAAAAGTTCAATCCAACGAATAGAAATCACTTATCAGGCTGATTTTTTGTTTGCAGGTCCACAGAGGGACTGGCCAAACATTCATATTCGGTGAGCGCCCTCTAATAGTGTGCCACGTGGCTCGTATTGTGGGTTGGGACCGAAGTTTTACTCTGACACACAGCATCGTTATTGTAATCTTCAACATGATCAAAATCATCAAATCATGATAATTGTGAAGATCATCAGTGTTTAACTTCCTGGTCACCATTGATGATTGTTATTATAATCGACATTACCTTCAATTTTACCAATAAAGCAGTTGGGGGAATGTTGGCGCATATGGAGTATTGGGTACAACTGTAAATAGAAGGAGTCGTTGAGGGTATAGTGGTACAAGGAAATGTTGACATTGACTTGAATTATTGGCCGTATGATTACTTAGGTTCGACTTGTGGACTTGAGGTTTTTATATATAGTTATACACTCCAAGCTCCATCCTCACTCTCTCTCCGTCTTTTCGACTTCGGAATGAAGACCCTAACAGTTTCCTCCGCACTGCTTCTGTTTCTGTTGGGCTGCTTCTTTCATTCTTCGGAAGCAAGTTTCCCTCAACACCCTCCTCCTAATTGCCAAAGAAAGTGCGGTAACGTGACTATCAGTTTCCCATTCGGAATTGATGGACAACCAAATTGTTCTCTACCAGGGTTCGAGGTGAGTTGCAATAACGGCGTCCCAACCTTAGTAAATGCTACAGCAGATCTTGAAATTATCAAGATCGTGTATCCCGACCAAGTCTGGCTGCAGAGCAATGAAATAATGGTGTACGACTGTAAAGATGGCAACGGTGAACTGATCAAAAAGAGGAGTACTAGTGTGAATTTGGATTACCCGTTCACGATCTCCGGCGTATGGAACCGCTTTGTCTCCCTGGGTTGCGACACCAAGGCTGATGTTAGTACCGACAACAAAACATTCTCCGGTACGTGCGCGTCACAGTGGAGACAGGACTCGCGTGGGTCGAAATCGAAACACGGCGGACTTGGCCACTGCCAGAGCTCGATACCCAGTGGCTATTCTAAGTTGTTCTACAACGTCACCAACATCTACAATTACAATATAACCTCGTGTGTGAACAAGTGCAGCTATGCGGTCGTGATTCAAGAAGGCTACAATTTCACTGAGCTGCAGCTCAACGACACTCAAATTAAACTTCCTTTGGTTGCCGACTGGGCAATCGACACCGTAGAAACATGCCCCAAGGATACTATATGTGGGGACAACACCGACTGCACGAAGTCGCGGAGGGGTAGGGGTTATCTCTGCACATGCAAAAACGATAATAAAGGGAACCCTTATCTCAGCGGAAAAGAAGGATGCCGAGGTACGTAAACTAACTATAGCCTGCTCATACATACCTCTTCTTTTCCTTGTATAAACAAGGGAAGTAGTTGGTTCTTGCACACTACTGTTGTTATGTGGACAGTTTTTTTATGTGGAGCTGTGGAACCATCTCAGATGCTGCCACCTGTACATGGAAGAGTGATCCAAATGATATAACTGGAGTATTCTCTTTTTTTTTTTCGAATATTCCACTCCGCATGGCAGCACCTGAGATGATTCCACGGCTCCCGTAGAATACTCCAGCTTATAGCCGTTGGATTCAACAATTTTTTTGAGCACTAAAACCAATGGCTAAAAATCATCAAAGGCAATGATTTTTAATCTTAATGTCATTGTCTACAGACTAAACATACATGGGGTCAGTAGGCCCAGATGGCAGTGGTGAGTATCAAAAATTGAGAAAATTCTAGTCTGTGTACGTTTGCATCCTTCTAAGTGAACATATGCAGACTAGATTTGTCCCAAAAATCATGCTTCCTCACTAAAACAAACGTGAGGTATACCTTGTTACATCTTTTTTTCTTAAAAAATATGGAATTCTCCTACCCTCAGAAGCTAAAGTAGGAGAAAATTTCCCCACTACAATTATCCTAGTATATTATTTGTTGCTGGGGCCATCACATCATTATGATTCTATGTTTCTATCTTTGCCTCTCACTTGTCTAACCTGCTTTTTCACTCGCAGATAAAAGCTTCCCGGCACTGCCCGTTGCCATAGGTTTGGATCAACCCACTTCTCATACTTGCATGCACAGGAATTTCATTCAATGGTTTGTTTGGTTGTAACCAGTATTTTAAAAGCTGAAAACTCAATTCCCAAGTTCATTTTTCTGAGTTGAGTCCCATGGTTCTAATTATCGGGCGATCCAACTAGGGATCGGAGCAACCCGAGACAAAAGATCCAAAGTTTGTCTCGGATCACACTGGATCGGGCGATCCAGCGATCCGGATCGGTTGAATCGCCCGATCCAGCCGAATTTACCGAGTCCACTCGCCGATCCGACACAGTGAGCTGTTATAAAAACCCACTTTTTGAGTTTTTTTTCCCTCATTTCTCGCCATTTTCCTCTATTTCCTCCTCAAACCCTAGCCGAAACGACTCTCAAATCTCCAAAAATAATTACAACAGCAACACCAAAAACAAAAGCCCCCTTTGTCACAACATACAGGATAGATCAAACCTCCTTTCTCTAGACGATTCACAGAGTCTTCAACGGAGATCGGTTTCCTCAACGGAGTCTTCATCAAGAAACTAAAGAGTTCCTAAATATCTGAGCCGAACTTGATTGACCCTTCATGGAATCAAACGCAATAAGCTTTTGTGGGATGTTATGTCTACAAAAATGAACGAGAAGGGTCACAATCATAGCACCGATCAAGATCGGTGGAAAAATCTTGTTTGATTCCATATATGGCTGAAATACTTTTTTTCTGATTTTTTTATCTAATTTTATAATTTTTATGCCTTCTCCACATTTTCTCTGCCTTTTTTTTTTAAATTTTTTTTCGGTGTCTCGGGATCACGCCAGATCGATTCGATCCAACCGATCTGGATCGGGATCGGAGGTGGCCGATCCCGAGACTTCGAACCTTGGAGTTGAACCATTATTTCACTAACGTTTTAATGCATCATGCGCCTGTTAATGACCGTTGCTAAACTAGGTCAAGGGGGTAATCTTAAAGTTTGAAAGTATAGCTTTCAAATGAAAAGGGGTCAGGCCTCAGCCTGTAATTTTGGTCCGTGGCCCAAGCCAGGCCCGGGCCGGGCCTGACTCCTTGAAGCCCAGCGTGGCCCGAGGTCCCCCTTCACATTTTTTTAATAATAGACGAGCACAGGCAATGCATGTGATATTGAGGATAAGTGGGTAACTTAAAACCAAGGTTTTAAATGATCCGTTGTAATGGTATAACAGTCCCTTAACGTTTTCATCTTTCCAGCTGGTGGTCTTGCCTTAGCGGCGACACTTACAGCTGGTTCTTGGGCGTATGATTCCATGAATCAAAAGAAGCTCATTGAGCTCGGGAAAAAAATGGCTACACTTAACGGAGAAGAATATTTACAAAATCATCCTCCAGATACTGGTGGTCCTGGAGATACTGGTGGTCCTCCCGACCCTAGTAGTGGTGATCCTGGAGATACGGGTGGTGCTACGGAGCCTACTGCTCCTGAAGATTTCACAGATCAAGGAAATGTTGGCGATCAAAATAGCAGCGTTGCTTCAGAGAACCCACGGACGTTCACTTCAGAACAGATTCAAAAGGCAGTCAGAGCCTTTGAAAAAAGCCGAGGCCTTGTTAAGGGAATGATCCAAGGTAGAGTTCGTGTAGCAACACTACCAGAACAGAATAAAAAAGTGAGTATCAGAGATTTTGAAATTGAGGATAAGGGTCAGAGAGAACTCATCAAATCGTTCATGCAAGAGGTCCGGACTATTACCCGAATCAACCATAGTAATGTTGCCAAACTCCTGGGTTGTTGCCTACAAACCACGGTTCCCTCACTGGTTTACGAGTACTTTTCTGATCAAACCCTATTCGACCACATCCACAACAGTGCTGATCATTTGCCATGGGAACACCGACTAAGAATTGCGACGGAGACATCCAAATTGCTTGCTGGTCTGCACTTGCGCAAAAACAAAATATTGCACATGGATGTGAAGTCGAGCAATATACTATTGGACAAGGACTACAATGCCAAAGTAGTTGAATTTGGAGTGGCAAGACTACTCCATACCCTCACACATATGAATAGGAGTATCGGGTATGTTGATCCTGAATATTGCCATTCAAACAAGTTAACCGAAAAGAGCGATGTTTATAGCTTCGGTGTGGTTCTGATTGAGCTTTTAACTGGGAAAAATCCAAGCTCGAAGGACTACCAAATAGGAAATACCCTAGCTATGCACTTCATTTCAGAGATGGAAAACAACGGTCTCGAGCAGGTCCTAGACGCCCAAATACAGAATGAAACGAGTATAGAGGAATTAAAATCCGTTGCAGATCTAGCGGTGAAATGTGTACAATTAAGGGGGGAGGAAAGACCGACGATGAAAGAGGTGGCAGCTACTCTGTCTTCTGGAATACCTGAGGAGCAGGAACAAGTGGAGGAAGAACCTACAAGAGATGGTGGAGAGGACGGGGAAGAGGGTGGGGGGGAAATGCAGGAATTAAAAACTATAGTGGTGGACCAAATACGTAATGATGAATCTACGCAGGCAGCCAAGACAGAGCTAACAGAGCAGGGGTCAGGGATGCTCGATCATCTGAAAACTGCAATTAGTGATATTACTGTCGGAATGTGAGAATGGCTGTTGGGGAAGGGAAGCAGACCTGACCTGGGTGTGGGTGTGTGTGTGTGTGTGTGTGTGTGTATGTGTGTGTGCACTTACCCAGAAAAAATGTGTGTAAGATTTACTAAATGTGTGCGCTTTTTTGTTTTTTATGAACCTAAATGTATGCACTTGTGAGTGGAATCAAATGTAACAATTACATTTTCGTAAGTCATATGGTCACGTTTTTTCTTTTAAAAGAGCATTTAAAATGGAACCACGATTGGATTCTATATACAGATGAGCGCTGGAGCCTTCCTCCCTAGCCTCCTAACGCTAGCGTTCACCTAACTGGAAGTTGGAAATGATGTCTCACCTCTGGCACGTGGCGGAGCCATGATTTTGTTCCAGCAGGGGGCATGGTGGCACACGACAAAGTTGAGGGGGGCAAGGGGAAAATTTCCCCTCCTTGAAGTGCCCTTTTGTATAAGTGCTACTAGTGTTTGTGCACGGGTACTCTGTTTTCTATTAAAAAAGTAATAGATAGTTCATTAGTACGCAATCTTTTCAATGACAAATATATAGTTTCGCATATTTACACTAACTATTTGGAAAAAAGTGGTTTTTTCTGTTATACGAACCTGGTATTAGTGTTTTAATTTCTTAGGTAGAACGATGTTGATGTAAACGTGAAAGATTAAGAAATAAGAAAAATAAAAATGAGTAGATTTTTAAAAATATTTAAGAATAACCCTTAAAAGGGATAAAATGATTGGGTAACGCAAGCAAATAATGTTGCTGACTGGATAGGATCTATTGTGAAACAAACCTGTTGCTGATTTGTTGATCTTAATTAATTTGCATTTTTGTGCTAATATTGATAATAATATTAGTTTTCCATAAAAGTCTTCACTAAAATTATTCTCTTTAATTTATTTCATATGTTGCACTTGTTTGCTAAGATGTGTTGTATGTCAATTGGAAATTCATTTTGATATATTTTGGGATTTTGAGATTCTAGATGTTTTGGTCTCTGTTGAAAGTCTTGTTTTAACCATTGGGTTGAGACATCTGTGCATTTTCGTTTAGTCCGCATAATAGCTCATTTACCGTTTGAGTGCCGAACGCACCTAATTTTTACAAATGCTTTTGCTGGAGAGTGCCGTGGATTCTATATAACAAAACACATTGGTTGTCTCCCTACTTATACCTCATCTTATAAATATCAACAAAGAAGGGCCGAGATCTAAACCTCCCCCAAATGGACGGTGGATCTCCACCACTCACCTAATTTTGGTAAATTCTTTGTCGAGGAGTGCCGATGGCACGGGGCACCCACTAGTTATATTATTCTCTATATATTATAGTAATATGTATGTGATACGCGTGAACAGAGAAGGATGTCCTACTCTTTTAAGCTGATTCCCCATTACCTGAAAAAATAAACAAAGAGGAAAAAAAGGAGATTCCCACTTAATAGAAAGTAGAGATTCGACCATCTCTTTCAACAGCACCACAAAGGAAGCTATAATAGTATCCCCTTAGTGGGATCCATTGAAACAGAGGTCCACAGGACCACATGATCTTTATCTGGCATTTCTAGACTATTTTGACATGTTGTTCTTGACCGTCCAATAGGAAGGCTCCTATCTATCCAGTCCGGTCCTAATCCTAATTAGAGTTTGGGCCACAACTAAATTCTCTAGTGGCCCGACAAATTTTTTGATCCAAACCTAGGGTTATCACGTCACGATCTAATTCTCCAACTCGTAAAACGCGTCGTGAAAAAGATAGATTGAGATTGGAAGTTGCACTGTTTTAACATTTTTTTTTCTTTGTTTAGAACAGGATTGAATAGAGGAACGATCCATGCCATTGGAAAAAAATGTATGGATGTTTGACCAGTAAAAATCAGACTGATTAGTGATTTACAACCTTTAGATATCTTTGCAGCCAAATAAGGCTCATAATGCTCAAATTCCTAGCCAAACATCCATATACGGTCGGCATCCACTAAGATTGTGATAGGTGGCTCGTATTGTGGGTTGTTGTGACAGAAGTTTTCCTCGTCAGTGGTCTTTAATAATGTGCCTCAGAATGTGGTCCCTCATCAAAGATATATTCGGGAAGGATTAATGTAATAATGCACCCTACTACTAAGGGTAATAATTGATGAATGGGTCGGGTTCCAGTGACCAACACTTTTGACCAACACCTTTGTGTACCCTCACAAAGGACGAATCAATGGCTAACAAAAAATCATCCCATTCTTAAATTTCTAACCCCGTTAAATGTGGTTTTCAAGTTAAACGGTAAAAATCGATGGTCCATAATTCTTCAACTTCTAAACTAGTCTATGACTATCGGAATGAATTGAATTTTTGTGAGGATGATCTCCCCACCATATAGATCATCTTCACCAAAAATCAGCCTTTGATTCATCTCCTATGATAGTACACCAAGGTGTTGGTCAAAAATGTTGGTCATCGGAACCGACCCTTGATGAATCTAGATTAATGTAACAATTTCAATGAATCTAGATTCCAGATAGATTAAGGTGGGGCCGGATTCACATGTTTTGGAGTAAAAGGGTAATAATTGAAATGTATGGTTGGGTAGGGCTGTAAAGGTTAGGGCACCAATCGTTATGAACTGATACCTCAGATGTGGGGACTTTCTAGTTCATGTTTTTTACGCTTGCTTGTCCTGTTCTTGTCAACCTTGTTTTCTAATTTTCTTTGGGTGGGATGGAAGACAACCATTTTGGCGGACCTACATAGAAGATGAATCAATGGCTGATTTTTGGTGAGGATGATCTCCTCACCATATAGATCACCCTAACAAAAAAATCAGCCCATTCTGAAATTTCTAACCCCACCAATGTGGTTTTCAAGTTACACTGTAAAAATAGACGTTCCATAATTCTTCAATATCAAAACCAGTCTATGAATATAGGAATGATTTGAATTTTTGTGAGGATGATTTTGTTACCATAGAGATCATCCTCACTAAAAATCAGCCATTGATTCATCTTCTATGTGGGCCTGCCAAATAGTTGTCAAAAATGGTTGTCCCCCCGTTCCAGACCCATTTTCTATACACTCCTATCCCACGGATACAAACAAAAGAAAGAAAAGGGGGGTGGAGATAACGTATGGATGAGTCAGGGTCGTGTGGGATGTTTCCGTGAAGAAGTCATGCTAGCACACGCATGGCCATTCACTTTGAATATTACCTTTTCAAAACAACTGGATCCCACCTCATCTACTACAAATTTACTCTGATGACAGCTCATGACAGCCACAGAATTCTCCTCATGTACTCGATCGTTTTTGCCACCTACCCAAGTGAACGAGTAAACCTTCCCTCGCACCGGGCTGTGTGCGAAGCAGATCACAGCCCACAATACGAGCCACGTGGCACATATTTAGAGGGCACTGACCGTATGGATGTTTGGCCAATCACTAGGTGGATCTACAAACCAAAAATCAGTGATTTCTAAGTATTGGATTGAAGTTATTTTCATGGGTTGATTTTAACCGTAGGAATTTGTGCATTATTGAGCGTTATTTGGGTACAAAGATCCAAAGGTTGTAAAACACTAATCAGGTCGATTTTGGTTTGCAGGTCCACCCAGGGACTGGCCAAACATCCATTCAGTCAGCATCCACTAAGAAGGTGCTATGTGGCTCATATTGTGGGCAATGATCGGCTTCGCTGACACCGCAATGTGAGAAGTTTTACTCAACAAGCCATACCTGACGCTTTTTGGCGTAGCACGATTTTTTTTGGTCGGGCTCCGTTGATAGATCTAAAATGACGGGACACAATATAAGTCACGTGGCACACTGTTACAGGACTCTGACCATATGGATGTTTGTCCACTCCCATGGTGGACCTACAAATGGTTTTAAAAACGGCCGTTTAAACGGTTTTAACGGCCGTTTAAATGGTAATGCCCCAAGCCCGTTTCCATTAAAACCGTTTAAACACGTTTTATCGGTTTTGAAAAAAACGGCTGGTTTTTTGTTTTAACGGCCGTTAAAATCATTTAAACAGCCGTTTAATTCTAAAAAAATTGTGAAAAAACGGCCGTTAAATCCGTTTAATTCCGTTAAAATCCATTTAATTTTCGTTAAAATCTGTTAAATTCTATTTTTTTTTTTTAATTTTCAAATTTCAAAATTTGAATTTAAGCGCCACTTTTTCCATTTTTTCCGTTAATATCTGTTAAAATTTGTTTAATTATGTTAAATTCTGTTTTCTCCCATTTTTTCCATTTTTGCCCCTGACTGTTTTAATGGCCGTTTAAACGGTAACGCCCCAGTCCGTTTAACCATTAAAACGGCCTCCTTTAAACCTTGCTACAAACCAAAACTAAGCCTGATTAGTGATTTATCGGCTTTGGATTGGACTTATTTACATGGGCTGATCTCAATTGTGAGAATTTGAGCAGTACTTGAGGTACAAAGATGCAACACTTATAAATCACTAATCAGACTGATTTTTAGTTTATAGGTCCTCCATGGGATACGAAAACCATCCGTACGGTCCCAGTCTTGTAACAGTGTGCCACCTGGCTTATATTGTGTCCCTGTCATTTTGCCTGTCATTTTAGATCTGTCAACAGAACCTGACCCTCTTTTTACTCACTGCTGCTCTTTGGGCCCGCTGACCGCATGGATGTTTAACCAATGGTTTGAAAAATGGCTGTTATAACCGTTGTAACAGATCCGGACCTCCCCCATTACGTTATATAATGTTATAACACTGAAAAATTAATGGCCATTATTTTTTACTATTTTTCTATTTTAACAAAAATAACGAGGTTATTTTCTGAAAATTTGTGAAACAAAGACTTATTTCCGTTCTTCCCCGTTATTTTCTGTTATTTGCCATTTTTTTTTCGTTTTTGAAAATTTGAATTTCATTGCCATTTTTTTTTCCATTATTTGCCCTTTTTAACCCCTTAGCGTTACAATTCGTTCTAATGTAATGTCCCCAGTCCGTTATATCGTTATAACGGCCCCTTTTAAACCTTGGTTTAACCCGAGAAAAGATTCGCTGGCCTGGGGGACTTCAAAATTTGAAACCTCCACAAAATGTCTGACACGTACCCCAATCACATAACCCAACCCGAGTTAAGCCCTTGATTAGTGGTTAACAAGGGTACCTGTGGGAGGGGGACCGGGGCCAGCGAATGTTGTTCCTGTTTAACCCACGCCTTGTCAATATAGACACCAAAAATCCACCCCAGATTTTAATACTTTTTAAGGTGTGATTCTAGCCGTTGGATTTAATCATTTTTTCTTTTGAATACTAAAACTAATGGTTAAAAATTATCAAACAAGCTGATTTTTTTGAACGAAGGGGTGGGCTAAACATCCACACGGTCAATGGGCCGAGATGGTAGGTCGCTCTTGTATTCCTGCTCCCTTACTCTCTGTCATCTGAGGTCAATTATTCAACAGTAGTCAATCTATGATGTATGCAAGGGGACTTCAAAATTTCAAGTCTCCCCACCCAAAATGTCTGACACGTTTGAAGTCCCCAGACCAGCGATTTTTTTCCCGTATAACCCACCCCTTGGTCAATAGTACTTTATAAGGTGTGATTTTACTAGAACTAATGGTTTAAAATCATCACGCAAGCTGAATTTTTGTATTAAGAGGTGGGCTAAACCAAGGTATAAAGGGGACCGTTATAACGGTATAATGGACCGGGGGCGTTACCGTTTTTTCCGTTATAACGAAAAAAATACTCGGGCAAAAATGAAAAAAAATAGGAAAAAATAGAAAGTAACGGCGTTTCTTTTCAGAAAATAACGGTTGTTATTTTCATTATAACGGAAAAATAACAGAACATAACGGCCGTTATAACAAAAATAACAGCCGTTGTTTTTTTGGGCGTTTTAACGGTCCATAACGTAGCGGGGTAGGTCCGAATCCGTTATGACGGTCATTTTTAAAACCTTGGGCTAAACATCAATGCGGTCAGCAGCGGAGCCAGGATTTTGCTCTAGGGGGGTACAATCCTTGCAGTATACTTGGAGATGACACGTGGCATTTTCTTAGAGATAGCCACTGTATAGATATTTGGCCTATCCTTAGGCAAACCTACATGTCAAAATTCATCCTGATTAGTAATTTCTATCCGTTAGATTAGAGTTTTTTCCATATTTTGTTTTCAACGGTGGATTTTGAGCATTATATGAGTTACTCGGATCTAAAGGCTCAACATTACTTATCAGGCATATTTTTCTCATGTACATATATCTAGGGATTACCCAAATATCCATATATGGTCAGTGACCTCTAATAGTATGCCACGTAGTTCAAACAGTTGTCCTGCATCAACGTTGACGATGGACTCCATCATCAAATGTCTAATCTTTAATAATGATAAAAGTTAAGGTGTGAGAAATTTTTTGACATTTAAAATTTTATATATGGGGGTCAAGCCGCACCTAAAAGTGTGATGTGGCACATTATTAGAGACTTATGACCGTACCGATGTTTGAAACATTGCTAGTTGGACCTACAGACCAAATCTTTGTCTGATTGGTATTTTCCGGATATTAAATCTCAGTGTGCAAAATAATTTTGAATCCATGGTTGAAATTCAACCCATGAAAAGGATTCAAATCCAATGGTTAAAAACCACCAATCCGGCGGATTTTTTGTCAGCATGGCCATCTAGGGATGTTTAAAACATCCATATAGTCATGGATCTCTTACTAGATGGCATGTAAAAAAGAATGTTTCGATAAAATTATTCGGCTCAAAACAGCTAAATCTGTAACACACCGGCTTTAATGATTTGAATGTGAATACAAATTCAGTCAACAAGGTAAAAAGTGTGAAAAGACACATATAACTCTATCAATATAAATAATTTAAAACAGTAAAATAGATGGTGGGTAAAGAAGGGTACTTTCCAGGATTAAAATATGAGGGGCATTAAATTAAATGTCAAGGAGATTTTTGGAAACAAAAATTATTTTGCCCAGGGAATTGAAAATTGAGATGTGTGTGTGCGCTCCTGGTCCCTTACTGGCTCTGCCGCTGCATGCGGTCCATGGGCCCAGATGGCAGCTCCCTCTTGCATCATAGTTCTGTATCTAAAAGTTGATAGCACACTCGACCGATCGAAGAAAATTTGACCCATGCCTCAGTGAACATATACACCAGAATTCAGCTAGATTGGTGATTTCTCGCCATTTAAATCCTACGGCTTTAAATAACAAACATCGCGGATTTCTACTGTGTAACACCAAGGGATAGATCAAACATTCATGGGTCAGTGGTCCTCAATTAGCATGCCAAGTGGCATATTGGGAGACTTCTAATCGAAACTTTGATGCAGAAATCTGCTGTCACAGTTGTTCTCGTTCCACCCACCATTCGCTTACTTTTTATTTTTAGCCCTTTTTTAACCGTTGAACCATTGCTTAAAAGAACATTTATAATTTACGTGGTGAAAAAAATGGTACAGTGACCGCTATCTATATAATAAAACAGGACGGTTATCTCCCTTACTTATCCGACTTCATAAAGGATGGCCGAGATCTTATCACACCAAATGGACAGTGGATCTCAGCCACTCACACCCAATTTTGACAAACGCTTTGTCGATGAGTGCTGTGGGCACGGGTCACCTACTATTTACCTACATATGAGGAATGGAATGGGTTGGATTTACATATAGCCCAAGGGTCAGGCTCAAGAGCCCCATTTTTTATGCCTCGAGAGGGTTATTACTGTTAAAACGAATTGAAACGGCCAGGGGCAAAAATAGAAAAAATAGATATGATTTTAACGAAAAAAGTGGTGCTGAAATTCAAAATTTAAAATTAAAAAAAAAAAAATTTAACGAAAATTTAATAGTTTTCTTATACCCCTCTTATCTTATATAGCTTCAATAATGAGTGGCTGAGATTCACTATGCTATATATCGATGGCTGAGATTAACTCCCACCCGATTTTGACAAACACTTAGTCAGAAAGTGCCACCATTTACTATTCTATGTAATATAATACATTGGTTGTCTCCGTACTTTTACCTCCTCTTATAAGCAAAAACAAAGAAGGGCCGAGATCTAATCCCCCCCAAATGGACAGTGGATCTCCGCCACTCACCTGATTTTGGCAAATTCTTTGTCAAGGAGTGCTGATGGCACGGGGCACCCACTAGTTTTCAAAATAACAGTTCGTTAGAATCTGTCATCTGTTAGCGGTTATGTACTTTTTTTTATGGAAAAATGAATTCAAATTAATAACAAAATATTGAATTTTCTTTATCTATTATAATGGTACCGTTACAAATCTGTTATGACTTTTAAAACCACTCGTAGCTAGGTTGCAATTTCAAGGCTATGACCCATTTCAAGAGAGACAGCAGCAGCATAGACGTTGATGATCGAGTAAAACTTTGATGACAGGGCCTTGTCATCGAGGCTGATGACACGGTGAATTATGAGCCACGTGGCACACTCTTAGAGGACTCTGTACTATTGGATGTTTTTCCAATCCTTAAGTGGACCTAGAAAACAAAAAATCAACTTGATTATTGATTTCAAACCTTTGGGTCTTTGTACCTCAATAAATGGTTAATAATGCTCAAATTACCACGGTTAAAATCAACCCATACAAATAATTCCAATCCAATGCCGAGAAATCACTAATCCATCTGATTTTTTGTTTGAAAGTGCCACGTGGCTCATATTGCACCCTGTCATTCCCTCGATGACAGGGCTCTGTCATCAAAGTTTTACTTGAGATTGAGGATAGCTTTACCTCTCCCAAACGACTCACTCTCTTCAACAACTACTTTTTTGTCTTTTTAAGATTTAAAAAAATGCATCTTTCAATCTTATTTTAAGGTAAAAATAAAACTATTAGAAAGTTCATGACGATAGCTTTACAAAAATATCCAATTTTAACTATTTTTATTCAATTATAAAATTGTTATTTAAGCTAGAAGACTTGTCTTTTCTAACTTGTGTCCTCGGCCGTGGATTTCACAAATCCAACCTGTGGCCAACGCCTCCTATCTGTTCAGGGCTAGGTGGTTTTCCTTTGGCAAAAAGTGAATAATTCAATGCTAACTCAGCACTATCAACCACCGTTGGATTCCTGGAATCCACGGCCAAGAACACAAGTGAAAAGACAAGTCTCGTGACGGGACCTTTTTATTAAATATAGTAGTAATACCTTTGAAAGCATGCAATACATATTTGTTCTAAGAGCATCTCCAACCCTACCCTAAAGTTCACCCTATTTTAAGATAACCTCAAATCCTACCTTAAAGCTAAGGTAAGATTTAAGGTAATATTCTAAAAAATTGTTCCCCCTTCTCCATCTCCATCTTTTCTATTTATTTCTCTCAATGTCTTCTCTCTCTTTTTTACTTAAATGTTACTTATGTCACTCTCTTATAATTTTTATCATTTTTCTTCTTTTCTATTGGTTTATATATTTAGAGAAAGGGAGAGTTTAGGATGTACCATTGGAGAGCTTTTAAAGTTTTAGGTAAGGGAGAGTCTTTTCTACTTTACTTTAAGTATTTAGGGTAGGATAGGGTTGGAGATGCTCTGAGGGTCGGGTTCAAGGGACCTCCTTTTTTCTGACCCCTCTCGTGTTCATGTGCTCGGCCATTTGATTCCATTAATCCCCAATGGTGGTTGTCAACCACCATTGAATTTGTGAAATAGCACGAACATTGAGAGGGGTAAAAAAAAAAGGGGTTCCTCGAAGCCTGAGCCTTGATATAAATGGAATGTTTTAATTTTTTATTATTTAAAGACATCCATACACTAGTAAGCGAAAGGCCATTTTAAAGGCTTCTTTTTATCAAGTCGGCTTGGACTCAATATATCATTTAGGGCATCTGGATCGGTACTTATATATATTCTCCGTCTGAGCACTTCTATGCATGGGAATGGAATGGGAAGTCGGATGGTGTATTAGTCGGCATAATTCACATTGGATTAATTATAATGTTTCAATATGAGGTAGTAAGCCATGTGTACGATCCCGATGGTGTGCATATTTTTAGCAGATACAGAGGACTAACTCATTGTAGATTTATTTTCAATTTGACTTAGTAAGCCATGTCAGTGTTAATTCTTAAGGCCAAAATTACACAATATGTCAACATCATAATGGCCATCACTTCCATCATCTTGATCGCACCAGTTCCCTCGTCATCACTTTAATTATTCTCAACTTCAGAGTAAAACTTCGATGACTGACAGGGCAGCATCGTTATTGAAATCATCTTAATGATGATCAAAATCAGTGTTAAACTTCCTGGTCACCATTGATGATTGTTATCATCATCGACATTACCATCAATTTTACCAATAAAGTTGGGGGAAGGTTGGTGCATATGGAATATTGAATACATGTGTAAATTGAAGCAATCCATGAGGGCATAATGGTACAAGGAAATGTTGACATTGACTCAAATTATTGGCCGTCCTCCATGCTCAAATTATAATATATAGCTATACACTCCAAGCTCCATCCTCACTCTCTCCCTCTGTTCGACTTCGACATGAAGACCCTAACAGTTTCCTCCGCACTGCTTCTGTTTCTGTTGGGCTGCTTCTTTCATTCTTCGGAAGCGAGTGTCCCTCCTGCTAATTGCACAAGAAAGTGCGGTAACGTGACTATTAGTTTCCCATTCGGAATTGATAGACAAGCAAATTGTTCTCTACCAGGGTTCGAGGTGAGTTGCAATAACAACGTTCCAACCTTAAACAATGCATCAGGATTTGAAATTATCAAGATCGTGAATCCCGACCAAGTCTGGCTACAGACCAATACAGCGATGGTGTACGACTGTCAAAATGGCACCGCTGGCTCTGATAAACTCAACAACAGCGTTTGTGTGGAGTTGGGGTACCCATTCACGATCTCCGGCGTGGGGAATCGCTTCGTCTCCTTGGGTTGCGACACAAGGGCTGATATTAACGACAACGAAACATTCGCAAGTACGTGCGAGTCCCAGTGGTTACAGGAATCGCGTAGGTCGAAATCGAAACACGGCGGACTTGGCCACTGCCAGAGCTCGATATCCAGTGGCTCTAATAAGTTCTGCTACAACGTCACCAACTTCTACCGTTACAATAAGAGCTCGTGTGTGAACAAGTGCAGCTATGCGGACGTGGTTCAAGAAGGCTACAATTTCACTGAGGCGCAGCTCAAGGACACTAAAATCAAACGTCCTTTGGTTGCCGATTGGGCAATCGACAACGTAACAACATGCCCCAAGCAAATTCTCTGTGGGGAGCACACCAACTGCAATAATTCGCGGAGGGGTTTTGGTTATCTCTGCACATGCAAAAGCGGTAATAAAGGGAATCCCTATCTCAACGGAAAAGATGGATGCCGAGGTAAATTATAGCCTGCTCATACACACGTCTTCTTTTTCTTGTATAAACTAGGGAAGTAGTTAGTTCTTGGACACTGCTGTCTTTTGAGTTTTTCTCTGTGGAGCTGTGGAACCATTTCAGATGCTGCCACCTGTACATGGAAGAGTGATCCAATTTTTTTTTATTTTTAATATTCCACTCCGCGTGGAAGCACCTGATAATATGATATGGTTCCACGGCTTCTCGTCCGTACAAGAACACTCCACATAAAAAATTTGGTCGTGAATCGTGATGGATCAAAACATATTATAGTTTGCAATTTCTTAGTCAATTTGTGTATTTGACGTATTTTTAACAAACCATATTATACTTCCATTTTCTTCAAAGATTTGATAAAATTCATGTATTTTGTGAGGGAAAAAATTTAGATGCATAGGACTTTGGATGCAGTCCATGCAGAGTACTCTCATGGCCGTACATAGCTCATTTTTTGGGCCCACTAACGGCATGGATGTAGAGCCATGAGATCCCTCTTCGTCAACTGCATCCAAAGTCCTCTGCATCTTAATTTTGTCCTTTTATGAGGATTCATTTGATGCCCGTGTTAAACATGTTTTATACGCACATTATTCTCGAAATCTTTTAAAAACCTGAATTTTTTTTTGAATGTGAAAAGTTTTACAAAAAGAAATGTTATTTAAATTTTTAATACTTTTATTTTATTATATTATTTGTCAAATTGTTAAACATATTTTTACCGACAAATCTGAATTATACTCGTATATTTTCTATGCTATTTTTTTTTCGAAAAATTTCAAAAACAAAAATAAATTTAAATATATTTACAAAAACAAAAATAATTTTCTGACATTTACAAAAAAAGTAACAAAATGCCATGATGACAAAAATTAAAGCTGAAAAAAAGGTTGACAATTCTGCCCGCTAAAAATTAAAATGGAAAAATAATGACAAACGCCCTTTGCCATGGAGGCATAAAACTTCTGTCACAATACAAGTCACGTGGTACACTCTTAGTGGACGCTGACCATATGGATGTTTGGCCACTCACTAAGTGGACCTACACACCTAAAATAAACATCATCAGTGGTTTATAACCGTTGGATTGAAGTTATTTTCATGGGTTGATTTTAACCGTAGGAATTTGAGCATTATTTGAGTGCCAAGATCCCAAGGTTGTAAATTACTAATTGGGCTGAGTTTTGGTTTGTAGGTCCACCTAGGGACTGGCCAAACATCCCTACGGTCAGCGTCCACTAAGAGTATGGCACATGGCTCGTATTGTGACAGAAATTTTAGGCCTCTATGGGCGTTTGTCAACTTTTTTTTAGCTTTAATCTGTCAGATAGATATGCCCTTTCAAAGGGAGTTTCGCTACTTTTTTGGTAAATGTCAAAATTTTATTTTTGTTTTTGCAAATACATTTTAATTTATTGTCGTTTATGAAATTTTCCTTCTTTTTGTTTTTTTTTGCATACGAGTTGAAATTGCTAACTAGGGTTGAAATATGGTTATTGATGTCATACAACTGTAACACTAGAATGGAATTTTTTTGCCTAACCCTTAATACATGGGGAAGTGGATCCCAAGCAGTTTTGAGAATATTCTCCTGTCATAGGCCGCATCCCAATAAATTGATGGACGGCTCACGATGATTTGAGTGATGCCCTTTGGCAGGGAGGAGCCAGGACCATGTTTTTAAAAAACGGCTGTTATACCAAAAATAATGGCCGTTATAACGGATTCGGGCTTCCCCTGTTACGTTATGTACTGTTAAAAAACCCAGAAAATAACGGCCGTTATTTTCGATATTTTTCTTTTTTCCTGTTATTTTCCGTCTGAAATTCAAAATTTGAATTCCATGCCATTTTTCCATTATTTCCGTTTTGCCCCTGTGCATATTTTCATTATAATAGCCGTTATAACAGAAAAAATGATAACGCCACGGCTATCACATCATTATGATTCTATGATTCTATCTTTGCCTCCGACTTGTCTAACCTGCTTTTGCATTGATGAACGTGCAGGTGAAGGCTTCAAGAATGTTCTGCCCATTGCCCTAGGTTTGGATCGACCCACTTCTTATACCTGCATGCACAGGAATTTCAATGGCTTTTTGGTCGTAACCAGTGTTTTTAAAACCTAAAATTTCAGGGGCGTGTTGCTAAAATATATACCCATAAATTGAAAAGGGAAATTTTTTTAGACGAACCCAAGTTTAAGGGTATTTTTCAAAAGGAACCGTATTTTTTAAAATTTGTTAAAACAAACCTATGACGCCCACAGTATGGTGGATGCTCAAAAAAATATTTTAATGGTAGATTTGCCCTTGTCCTGTCACCTGAAAAAAAAAAAAAAAAAAAGGTTAAATTGCTGTCAAACACTATACTGTTTGGCGACAGTTATTAACAATCGCCAAACCGTTCGGCATCGGCTATTAGAAGTCGACAAATGGTTTGGAGATTGTTAATAACCGTCACCAAATAGTATGGCGCCTGACAGCAATTTGACATTTTTTTCAGACACAATTTTGGTATACCCACATGGAAGATAAATCAATGGCTGATTTTTGGTGAGGATGATGAGGGTGATCTCTTCACCGTATTGATCACCTATTCTGAAATTTCTAACATCATCAAACGTGGGTTTCAAGTTAAGACAGTAAAAAATAAATGCCTAACAGTATGTCGTATCATTTTGTGAACCACAGTAAAAATTAAATACCTAACGGTATGGTGTCTTATAATAACATACGCCAAACCATTTGGCGTATCGTTTGAAGAAGGCAATTCAGCTATTTTAAAGTTTCGTGAGAATATGCCAAACGGTTCGGCGTCGTAGGTTTGTTTTGACAACTTGTAAAAAATACAGTTCTTTATTAAAAATACCCTTAAACTAGGATTTGTTTCGAAAATTTTACAAATTAAAAATCAAGTGAGTGAAAGTATGATTCATACACCTTTTTGACTCCCTAGTCTTGTTGACTCGCCCAAGCTGAGCATCCAATGCTAAAGTGCACCCCACCTTTGGCCAATCCCATTCTGGATCGGGTAATCCGGCTCAGGATTGGAGCTCATCGATCCGATCCAAAACTGGATCATCTCGCCCCGAGATCACTGTTTCACAAAAATGCTTCAGTCTGTTTCAGGCGAGATCGATGCACCGATCCGGCTTCTGATCCCTAGATTTCGAACCTGGTCTTATTATCAGATCTACTATTGTTCCTACATTTTAGCCCAGATCTAAACTTTCCCTGGATCTCGCATTACATCACTTAGGCTTAGGTGTTCAAAACTTCGAATAGGAATAGGAAGAGAAAAGATTCGCTGTCCCCATTTCGAAGTCCCCCTCCCAACATGTCTGACACGTACCCCAAGGCCTTAACCCAATGTTAACCCTGGGTTAGTTAGTTAACTGTGGTTAACAAAGGGTGCGTGTCAGACACTTTGGGAGGGGACTTCAACTTTGCAATCCCCAGAGGACAGCGAATTTTTTCTTGGAATAGGACTACTTTTGATGGACAAGGATGCTTGTCAACTTTGATCTTTGACTTTCTTAGAGGAAATCAAAGAATGTGACCAATTTTTGACTCTTGTCATTTTTCATTCCTACCAGGGAACGAGTAAAACTTTGATGACAGGGCAGCAGATAAACGGCACATGGATTTTGTACTGGTGGACCACCTCGGCCTCACCACCCCACCCGCGTCCATAGGTGAGTGTTTTAGCAAAAAGCACTGGAGTACTCACCTGGGTACGTGTGTGGTGAGGCCGAGGTGGTCAGTCCGTACAAATTCCACGTGCCGAGATCTGCTGCCCTATCATCTCCTTTGATGACAGGGCCCGGTCATCAAAGTTTTATCCCTAGGGAACAGACTCAATGGGGGTTTAATAACCATTGCAATGGCCGTTATAAGAGAGTCAAATCAGTCCCTTAATGTTACTGTTATAACGGCTACTAAGGAATTGCACTTAGAAGAAAAACATTATTAATAATATTAAAAAAAATTTGAAATATCCTGTTTTTTCAGTCAAGGGAGTTATAACGGGAAATCAACGTAACAGGGTTGCGGCATTAACGTTATAATGGCGGTTTTTTAAACCATGCTTAAAAGTTAAAACTTAAAACCACTATATTACAAGTAAGTAAAAGACTATTTCACCCTTTAAATGTGTTTTCCTTAAAAAAGTCAGATTATAATTGAAAAAAAAGTATGGCTTGGAAAAGGGTCCTTATTGCAAAGTATTCCTACAACCCCGGCTTTTGGGCCACGCATACCGCTAAACCTGCCCCAACCCATGCTAAAAAAGTAACCAGGGTTTGAGTTTAAGGTGGGGTAAGGTTAGGTAGGGGAGGGTCGTATGAATCCTTTCCAATGTCCCATTTGTAGCGAAGGCTGGCTCTATAACAACAAATGTTCTCTCCTCTTTTATTTTTTTGATAAAACTATTTGATGAAGCTAATGGTCATGGAACGTTTTCATTTTTCCAGCTGGTGGTTTTGCCTTAGCGGCGACACTTACAGCTGGTTCATGGGCGTATGATTCCATGAATCAAAAGAAGCTCAGTCTCGTCGGGGAAGCAATGGCGGACCAAAATGGACAAAATTTTTTACAAGATCCTCCTGGAGACACAGGTGGTGATGGTGGTGGGGGTCCTGGAGATACTGCTGGTGATGGTGGTAGTGATCCTGGAGATACTGGTGGTGATCCTGGCGATCAAATTAGCACCGATCCTGCAGAGAACCCAAAGACGTTCACTTCAGAAGAGATTCAAAAGGCAGTCAAACTCTATGAAAAAAGTCAAGGCGTTGTTAGGGGAATGATCCAAGGTAGAGTTCGTGTAGCAATACTACCAAACCAGAATAAAGTGAGTATCAGAGATTTTGATATTGAAGATACGAAAAAGAGACAACTAATCCAATCCTTCATGCAAGAAGTTCGGACTATCACCCGAATCAACCATAGGAATGTAGCCAAACTCCTGGGTTGTTGCCTGCAGACCACGGTTCCCTCACTGGTTTACGACTACTTTTCTGATCAAAGCCTATTTGACCATATCCACAACACTGTTCATTTGCCATGGGAACACCGATTAAGAATTTCAGTGGAGACATCTCGATTGCTTGCCAATCTACACTTGCAAAAAAACATATTGCACATGGACGTGAAGTCTAGCAATATACTATTGGACAAGGACTACAATGCCAAAGTAGTCGAATTTGGAGTGGCTAGATTGCTCCATACCGTCACACATATGAAAAGGAGTATCGGGTACGTGGATCCTGAATATTACCATACAAGCCAGTTAACTGAAAAGAGCGATGTTTATAGCTTCGGTGTGGTTCTGATTGAGCTTTTAACTGGGAAAGACCCCAGCTCGAAGGACTACCAAATAGGAACTAGCCTAGCTATGCACTTCATTTCAGAGATGAAAAACGATGGTCTGAAGCAGGTCCTAGACACTCAAATACTGGATGAAGCAAGTACGGAGGAATTACAAGCCGTTGCAAAGCTGGCGGAGAAGTGTGTACAATTAAAAGGGGAGGAAAGGCCGACGATGAAAGAGGTAGCAGATACTCTGTCTTCAGGAATACCTGAGGAGCAGGAACAAGTGGAGGAGGAACCTCCAGGAGATGGTGGAGAGGATGGAGTTGAAATGCAGCAAGAAATAAAAACTAGAGTGATGGACCAAATACGTAATGATGAATCTGTGCAGGCAGCCAAGACTGAGGTAACAGGGCAGATTTCAGAGATGATGGGTAATCTGAAAGACAAGTTTATTGATATGGTCCAAACCTGAGCATGACTTTTGGGGCAAGGAAGAAGATGTGGATTGTCACAAATGTACGCTTGTGTGTATCTGTCTATGTGTGTGTGCACTTACCCAGAAAAAATGTGTGTAAGATTTACTAAATATATGTATGCAATTTTTCTTTTTTTCTTTTTTGAATCAAATGTAATAAATCATGTTATGTTCCTAAGTCCCTGAAGAAATAAGGATGATACCAACTCTTTATGATGTTCCTAGAATCAAGTCATAATTAAGCGCTAACGAAGATCTAATGCATTGAGTAACAATTACGGGATGGAAAGCACATTCATCAAAAATTAGACCATTTTCTTCTATTTTTTTTCTGGGTTCATGACATTAATCACAAACTATTAAACTGCATTTTCTCAATTGAAATCGTATTTGTAGACCAAGAGCGACCAGAAGGTGGAACTAAACATTCGTATTTGATGAACTTCACGTTACGATCACAAAGAGAACTTGGACTCTCTTTGCAAATTCTACATCTCTTTGGGCAAAATGTGTCAAAATTAAAATACTTTCCAAGTCACTCGATCCTTAATATTCCTCATTCTAGAAGATCATCTCGGAATTGGAGACATGTACTTAACTCTAGATTATGCTGCAACTAGGGTTAAACTGGCCGGAGAGTGGGGAATGGATTTTCGATAAACAAGAGTCAATCTGCATTGACTGCATCCAAAATCGTCTCCATCTAAATTTTTTCCTAATGTTGATCACCACATTCTGAAGATTCCTAGGCAATCTCAATGATATTTAATTATAGGAAAATCGAACGAAGGCTGTCTTTTAAGGTGACTAGTAGGTGGCCCGTGCCCATGGCACTCCTCGACAAAGTGTTTGTCAAAATTGGGTGTGAGTGGCAGAGATCCACTGTCCATTTGGTTTGATAAGATCTCGGCCATCCTTTATGATGCCGGATAAGAGAAAGAGACAACCATCCTGTTTTGTTATATAGATAGTAGGTGATCCACGGCACTCATCGACAAAACGTTTGTCAAAATTGGGTGTGAGTGGTTAAGATCCACTGTCCATTTGGTGTGATAAGATCTCAGCCATCCTTTATGATGCCGGATAAGATGGGGAGAGAACCGTCCTGTTTAGATATATAGATTTCCCATTACCTGAAAAGAAAAAAAGAAAAAAGGAGATTCCCCTTAAGACAAGGACAGCTAGAATTATTATGAATTTAATCATTATTATAATATTATTTACCTATTAGGAACACGTCTCATTTCATATCATATGAGTTTAGAATTTCTACTTAGGATTCATGGAAAAAATTTAGTATGTAAAACCACCAAGGGGTGGGCTGCTATGTATTGCCATGAGAGTCCTTTGCATCGACTGCATCTAAAATTGTTCCTAATGTTGATCACCACATTCTGAAGATTCCTAGACAATTTCGAAGATGACTCACAGCTTATTAAATTAACCTAAGTGAGATTTAATTATATGAAAATCGAAGTTTCCTTCTTATAAATTATATATATTTTGTAAATGTGAGGATATATTATAGTAATTAGGGGTGTTAACGGGTCAGTTCCAGTTCGGTTCCTAAGGTGGCCAGAACCGGAACAATTGGTTCGGTTCCTTAATGGTTCCGGTTCTCAAAGTGATGGATTCGGAACCGGAACCGATTATGTATTTCTGTTGATTTCGGTTCCAGGTATAATGGGTCAAATCTTGAGAATATGAGAATTTTTACACTACATTTATGCATTGGTACCTGTTCTTATTGGTTTGGTTCCGGTTCTTATTGATTTCGGTTCCATATTAGACTACCCGGAACCGGAACCATTATTTTCGGTTCGGTTCCGATTCCGGTTCCTTTTTAATCGGTTCCCAAAAATGTGGACCCGGAACCGATGTTTTCGATTCCGGTTCCGATTCGGTTCCTGTTAAACGGATAAAATTGACACCCCTAATAGTAATATGTGATACACGTGAAGAAAGAAGGATGTCCTACTTAGGACATCTCTTTTGAAGGAGATTCCCACTTGAAGACTTGTTGGAAAAACAAAGTAGTTGGAAAGGTGGGGGTATCTTTTGCTTTCTTTTAGAACAACTTAACCAACATCGTAAGACGTCTCACTTACTAGAAACCAACATCGTAAGACGTCTCACTTACAAGAAAGTAGAGATTGGTCTCTCTTTCAACAGCACAAAGGGATGCACTGGGGTTCATTATATTAATGACTACATGCTGTTTCTCTCTCCTCTACGGATATGAGATTCTTGGATCATTTGATGAGAAGGCACAATCCTTGTAGTATATGTTGGTGTCCTGTAAAAAAGTCATGTGGGTCTCACGCGGCCATGTACGTACCGTTTTGGCTAATGAAGGAAAAAGACAATGAATACCCTGTAATGGCACCATTATTGGATCACCATCGAATTAGAAATATGGACTAAAACAACTCTATATTGGCCGACAACTTTTTTTGATCAAAATTCATCCTGGACCTGAAGAGGCCTAATTTTCCAACTCGTACGGAACCTCGTGTAACAGCTAAAGTTTAAATATATGTTTTTGGTTTACAACAGATAATGGGTGACTCATATGGGGTGGGGGCGCTTCGGAACCACTCTCTACTTCACGTTCGCCACGCTTGTTTGTCTTTTGTGTTTTGTTTTTTTTTCTCGCTGCTGCGTTGTGGGAATAAGATAAATCAGGGTCGCGTGGGATGTTTCCGTAAAGGTAGAGAAAGAAACGAAGTTGTGCTAGCAGCCTAGCACACGCAGCGCCCCTTCCATTGGAGCACAGGGAAAAGAGAAAATATTTGCTTTCCACCTGAGGCCGGCCTCCAAATTTTGAAGTACTCTTTTGGGATCAGCTCTTGGTGGACCATACACCAAAAATCAGCTTGATAGGTGATCTCTAGCGGTTCAATTTTAGCAACCGAAAAAAAGCTCACACCCTATGAAAATGCTCAAAACCAATGGCTAGAAATCACCAATTAAAATGATTTTTGGTGTATAGATCCACCAATAGGTGAACCAAATATGCATAGATCTGTGGGTCCGAAAGAGTGTTTTCATGGGACTGTTTTGGAGGGGAGTTTACTTCTGGTCACGGACCCTGTTCATGAGTACTCTTAGCCACTGACGTATGGATGTTTGGCCCATCCCTAGATGGTCCGGACCAAAAATCAGTCTGATCGGTGATTTCTAGCTGTTGACCATATGGATGTTTGGCCCATCCCAAGGTGGACCTACAGACCGAAAAACAGGCTGATCATTAGTGTATAACCGTTGGATTGGAGTCTTTTCCATGGGTTAATTTTAACCCTGCGATTTGATCATTCTTTGGGTACTTAGATCACCTAGGGATAGCCAAACATCCATATGGTCAGTGGTCTGACAATTATTATGGATGGACGGTTCAGATTTTTGCTCAAAGAAAATCTAAACAGACTTTTTAACCAGCCAAAGTCTGCCATGTGGCACTCCCTTTTCTTATTATTTTTGCCTTCATAAATTAGGATGCCAACTAAAGTCTGCCATGTGGGTTGATTTTCTACTGTGTGATTCAAAGAATATTTTAGGTACTAAAATCCAACGTCTAGAAATCCTCCACCAAACTGATTTTTGGTATATAGGATTAACTGTGTATGAGCCAAACATATCTATACGGCCATTCATCTCTAAAAGTATGCCATGTTGCAGTTTTAAGTGTAGTCATACAACAAAAATAAGCCTGATTAGTGATTTTAAAGGGTTGGATTCGAGTCATTTCCTTGGTTTGCTTTTTAACCATGCATGGAATTTGAGAATTATTTGAGGTACAAGATCTAAAGGTTTGAAATCACTAATATAGGCTGATTTTGGTACTTTGTCCAAATATCTAAAGGTTTGAAATACTAATAGGCTGATGAGGTTTGAAAATAGGTTGATTTTGGTATGTCGGTCCAAAGATCTAAAGGCTTGAAATCACTAATAGGCTGATTTTGGTATGTCCGAACAAAGATCTAAAGGTTTGAAACCATTGGATCTTTGTACCTCAAATAATGCTCGAATCCAACAGTTATAAATCAACCCATGAAAATAACTTCAATCCAACGTATAAAAAACACCAATCAAACATATTTTTGGTGTTTGGCTATACTTATAAATCCACGTGGCATATTATTAGAGATCAATGGCCATATGGATGTTTGGCTCATCCCTACGTAGACATGTATACCAAAATTCAGCTTGATTGATGATTGTAGACGTTGGATTTTAGTACCCAAAATAATCTTTGAATCCCACGATAGAAAATAAACCCATGAAATATAACGGATGTAAACCACCAATCATGCTGATTTTTGGTCTGTAGGTCCACCTGAGGATGGCCAAACATCCATTGTGTCAATGGTCTATAAGAGTGTTCTACTTTTCAGGTCAATGGTCTAAAGTGGCCGGAGAGTGGGGAATGGATTTTCGATAAACATATGGAACCAAGATTGGATTCCATATACAGATCTGCACTGGACCCTTGCTCCCAATCCTACTGACGCCAACGTTGAATTAACCCTGTCTCACCTAACTGGAAGTTGGAAATGACGTCTCACCTCTAGCCTGACAGAGGTGACAGGTGTGATGCGAGATCATTAGCCTAATAGAGGTATGATGCGAGATCATTACCTTCTCGTGAAGGTAGCACGGTTCATACCAAGAGGATATTCTCTCCAGAAGAGCTCGAAAGAGCCACAAACAACTACAATGGCAGCCTAATTCTTGGCAAGGGACACCTATAGGGCCACAAAGTAGTTGTAGGGGTGTACATAACGCCCGAAACCAGCATGAACCCAAGTTTCGGGCTACTTGAACTCGACCTAAAAATTCAAAATCAGGCTTAGGTTCCACCTCCTGAGATTCAACCCGAAACCCAATTTGAAAAACCTAAAAAAAGAAGGCCTATCCTTCTATTTTTTATTTTTCAAATTCTATTTTTTAAAAAAGAGACTTTTGTGGGCTCGAGACTGACCTGATTTTTTGGGCTTTGGTCCAAGCTCGCGCGGATAGGGGCTCTCAAGTTTCGGCCCAATCCAACTAAATTCAGGTCAAGCTTGGTCCAGCCCTAAACCCGATAAATACTTGAAAAGTAGGGTTGAGTCGGGTAGCCCAAATGTACAACCCTAAGTAGTTGCCATTTAAAAATCAAAGACTGTAGATAAGTGCCAAAGCGAAAAATTTATATATGTGGTAATCATTATTGCATTTATAATTTTTATTAGTTTTATAACATATTTATAATATTTTATCAATATATAGCAATTTTGTTAAATTTTTATACATTTAATAATTTTTATAAAATTTTTTAACTATTGAGAACGTGTTTCGTTTCTTATCATAAGGTTTTATGCGTGCCATATCAGTCGATTCAGATCGTGATATCTTTAATTATGAGTATTGCCTAATAAGATGTCTTGTTCGGAAATGAGATTCAAGGGTTTAGAAGTTTCTTCCCCAACCTAAAACTTGTAATTTCATGAAAACCGAGGATTTGGGGTGTTTGGACTTTGGATCGTCATTTTTTGACTTGAAAAAGTCTTTTTTCCAAAATAATAGATTGTTTAGATGGGCATTTTTTAAAAAGTTTTTAATCCATAAAAATATATTTTTTAAGCCAAAAAGTCTTTTTATAAAAAATAGCTGAAAGCTGTTTTTCAAGTAAAAAAAGACTTTTTTGAAATTTTGCTAGCTCGGTGAACATAATAAACGAAGAAACAGTTTTTGGTAGAAATCCCCTTCCAAAAGAAGATAAAGACATTTTGCATTAATGATGATCCAAACGACCTTTTCAAGAAAAACTCATTTTCAAAAATATATTTTCAGAAAAATTATTTTTTTTAAATAAATATTTTTTGAAAAATGATGATCCAAACACCCCATAATTCTTGATAATGGTAACCCCAAACATATAGATTTGTAATTATGGGATTTACAAATCCAAATCCTTGCAAAAGAGGGAGAGACAACTTCCCTGTTTCGTTAGATAGATTTCCCATTACCTGAAAAGAAAAAAGGAAAAAAGGAGATTCCCCTTAAGACTAGGACCAGCTAGAATTATTATGAATTTAATCATTTTTTTATATTATTTTTAACTACTGAGAACGCGTCTCATGTCATATCATATGAATTTAGAATTTACATACGAAAATCAGTTACAATGTCTACTTATCGTTCATTGAAAAAAATGGGAAATGTTAACGTTGAGGAAAAAATTTAGATGCAGAGGTCTCACGATGCATACTATTGTGTCCCTACATAGCTCTTTTTTAGGATCCATTGACCATATGGATTTTGAGCCTATGCATCAGTGGCTATAAATACTAAAATCAGCTTGATTGATGATTTTGTACCCAAAATAATACTTGAATTCAACGGCTAGAATCAATCCTAAAAAAATGTTAAAATCTATGGCTGAAGATAAGTGATAACCAATGATGCTGATTTTTGGTATGTAAAACTACCAAGGGGTGGGCTGCTATGTATTGCCATGAGGGTCCTTTGCACCAACTGTATCTAAAATTATTCCAAATGTTGTTCACCACATTCTAAAGATTAACAATATCGAACACGGCTCACAGCTTATTAAGTTTATCTAAGTGAGTATAACCTAAGTGGGGATATATATTATAGTAACGTGAGGCACGCAAGAAGGACCTTCGTCCGTTATATAGTAGAATAGATATGTGATACACGTGAACAAAGAAGGATGTCCTACTTACAGGACATCTCTTTTAAGGTGATTCCCCATTATCTGAGAAACAAAGGAAAAAAAAAGAAGATTCCCACTTGAAGACTAGGAGTATAGTTAGCAAAAGCGTTAAATTTTCTGCTGAAATATCTATATAACAAAACATGGAAATTGTCTTATTTATTATCCCAGTTCTTATCGGTTTCAACAATGAACGGCCGAGATCTTATCTCCAAAATGGATGGTGAATCTTAGCCTCTCACACCCAAATTTAACAAATGCTTTGTCGGAGAGTGCCGAGGGCACGGGCCACCCACTAGTGTTAAATACAAAAGTTTGTAGTTGGAAAAACAAAGTAGGTGGAAAAGGTGGGTATCTTTTGCTTTCTTTAAGAACAACTTAACCAACATTGTAAGACGTCTCACTTACTAGAAAGTAGAGATTCGACTCTCTTTCAACAGCACAAAGGGACGCACTAAGGTTCATCATATTGGTCATATTGATGACCACATGCTGTGTTTCTCTCTCCTCTGTATAAAATTCCGAAAATACAATGGATATGAGAATCTTGGATCATTTCATGAGAGGGCACAATCCTTGTAGTATATGGTGGGTGTCCTGTAAAAAAAGTCAAGTGGGTCTCACGCGGCCACGTACGTACAGTTTTGGCTAATGAAGGATAAAGACAATAAATACCCTGTAATGGCACCATTATTGGATCACCATCGAATCAGAATTATGGACTAAAACAACTCTCTATTGGCGGACAACTTTTTTCGATCAAAATTAATCCTGGACCTGGAGAGGACTAATTTTCCAACTCGTACGGAACCTCGTGTAACAGCTGAAGTTTAAATATATGTTTTTGGTTTACAACAGATAATGGGGGATGACGGTGACATTCATATTTGGTTGATCTTAGTACGTACTCCCATTTATCATGACTGCGGTCCTATCCAATAATGCAAACATCTAAAGGAGAGGGTCGCTGATGCCTCATATGGGGTGGGGGCACTTCAGAACCACTTTCTACTTCACATTTGCCATGCTTGTTTGTCTTTTTTTTTTTCCTCACTGCGTTGTGTGAATAAGATATACTCGAGATAAATCAGGGTCGCGTGGGATGTTTCCGTAAAGGTAGAGAAAGAAACGATGTGGTGCTAGCTGCCTAGCACACGCAGCGCCCCTTCCATTGGCGCATAGGGAAAAGAGAAAATATTTGCTTTGGTCCAAATTTTGAAGTGCTCTTTTGGGCTCAGCTCTTGGTGGACCATACACGAGAAATCATCCAAATTTTGAAGTACTCTTTTGGGCTCAACTCTTGGTGGACCATACACCAAAAATCAGGTTGATAGGTGATCTCTAGCAGTTCAATTTTAGCAACCCAAAAAAATCTCACACCCTATGAAAATGCTCAAAACAAACAGCTAGAAATCACCAATTAAAATGATTTTTGGTGTATAGATCCACCAATAGGAACCAAATATGCATAGATCTGTGGGTCCGAAAGAGTCTTTTCATGGGACTGTTTTGGAGGGGACTACAAACTCGGACTAAATGGAAAGAGAGTCTACTTCTGGTCACGGACCCTTTTCGTGAGCCAAACGCGTGGTATACTCTTTGCCACTGACGTATGGATGTTTGGCCCATCGCTAGATGGTCCAGACCAAAAATCAGTATGATTGGTGATTTCTAGCTGTTGACCATATGGATGTTTGGTCCATCCCAAGGTGGACCTACAGATCAAAAATCATCCTGATTTGTAGTGTATAACCGTTGGATTGGAGTCTTTTCCATGCATTAATTTTAACCATGGGATTTGATCATTCTTTGGGTACCTAGATCCAAATGTTACGAATAACTAATCAGGCTGATTTTTTATATGTAGCTCCACCTAGGGATAGCCAAACATCCATATGATCATTGGTCTGACAATTATTATGGATGGACGGTTTAGATTTTCTCTCAAAGAAAATCTAAACCTTTTTTTTAACCAGCTAAAGTCTGCCATGTGGCACTCCCTTTTCTTATTAATTTTGCCTTTCATAAATTAGGATGCCAACCAAAGTCTGCCATGTGGGTTGATTTTCTATTGCGTGATTCAAAGAATATTTCAAGTACTAAAATCCAAGGTCTAGAAATCCTCAATCAAGCTGATTTTTGGTCATTCGTCTCTAAAAGTATACCATGTGGCATTATTAAGTGTAGTCAAACACCAAATATAAGTCAGATTAGTGATTTTAAAGGGTTGGATTTGAGTCATTTCCTTGGTTCGCTTTTTAACCATGGAATTTGAGAATTATTTGAGGTACAAGATCTAAAGGTTTGAAATCACTAATATAGGCTGATGGTCCAAATATCTAAAGGTTTGAAACACTAATGGGCTGATTAGGTTTGCAAATAGGTTGATTTTGGTATGTCGGTCTAAAGAATCTAAAGGTTTGAAATCACTAATAGGCTGATTTTGGTATGTCCGTACAAAGATCTAAAGGTTTGAAACCATTGGATCTTTGTACCTCATATATTGCTCGAATCCAAAGGTTATAAATCAACCCATGAAAATGTCTTCAATCCAAGCTTAAAAAACACTAATCATACATATTTTTGGTGTTTGGCTATACTTAAAAATCCACGTGGCATATTCTTAGAGGTCCATGGCCATATGGATGTTTGGCTCATCCCTAGGTAGACATGTATACCAAAAATCAGCTTGATTGATGATTGTAGACGTTAGATTTTAGTACCCAAAATAATCTTTGAATCCCAAGGTAGACAATCAACCCATGAAATATAACGGATGTAAACCACCAATCATGTTGATTTTTGGTCTGTAGGTCCACTTGAGGATGGCCAAACATCTATAGGGTCAATGGTCTATAAGAGTGGTCTACTTTTCAGGCCCACTGATTCATGAATGATCGGTTGTCCTCTTAATAACAGAGTTACACCAACAATCGTCATGATTGATGATCTCTTGCCATTTGATTTGATTGCCCAAAGAATTTCTTAAATCAATGGATAAAAATCTCTCAACGAGATGCTTAATCTATTGGCTATAAATCACCAATCAGAAATTGGTCTATAAGTCCACTTAGGATAGACTAAACATCCATATGGTCAGTAGTCCTTAAGATTGTGCCACATGTCTCATTATGTAGTCCATCATCAATTATTCATTTTCATATTCCTCTTGGTGAAAAGAAAAGAAAGTGCCATGTGGCAGACTTGAACGGTCCTTCATATAGTCGTCAGACCATGTGAAAATAGTATTTAAAGGTAAGTAATGAACTGACGCCCATTAATCTAAGTTGAAATGGGCAATTGGTATTTTTGTAATTTATAAAAAATAAGGGCATTTTGGTCATGAAATCAAAAGTTAGACGATCTGTTTATGGTCAAGTAAAAAAAACTTCAGCCAAAGTGGGACACACAACAGATTGAAACTACCCCGGAGATAGTGCAAATATGGACAGTTAATTTTATAGGTGGGTAGTACAAAAATTCCCTTATTATTATTATTTATAAATTACTCATTGTGAATTATTAAGGCTAAATTGCACATATAATATGTCAACATCGCATTCACCATCACTTTTATCATCTTGATCGTCATGACTTTGGTCGTCATCACTTTCAACATCCACACCGTCATCATTTTCTTCATGTGCATCATCGATTATCAGCACCATCATGATATGGTATTCATCATCGACATTATTGCAGATTTCTGGCCGTATGGATGTTCGGCCCAACCTAGATAGACACACAGACGAAAAAATTAGGCTGATTAGTGATTTCCAAGCTTTGGGTTGATCTTCACGCGTTGATTTTTAACCGAGGAACTTGATAGCTTTATTGTCCATTATTTGGGGTAAAAAGATCCAATGCCGCTGATTTTTGGTTTGTAGGTACACCTAGCTAGGGATTGGCCAAACATCCATAAGATCAGCTTCCTCAAAGACTATGCCACGTGGCTCATATTGTGGTCGTTCTGCAACTTTGCTGACTGTCTTTACACGGAATATAATTAAGTGAATACAAGCAATCGTTGAGGGCACAATGGTATAAGGAAATGTTGACATTGACTTCGGTCGGAATATCAATTTATTGGCCGTATGATAACTTAGATTTGGTTTACAAAAAAAGATAACTTAGATTTGTTAATTATTATAGTATATATATAGTTATATACTCCATCCATGAATGAAGCAATACTCTCGATCTGCTGAGTCTCTCCCCGTGTTCGACATGAAGACCCTAAGAGTTTCCTACGCATTTCTTCTGTTAATGTTGGGCTGTTTCTTTCATACTTCGGAAGGAAAATGCCCAGGAAACTGCGGTAACGTGACTATCAGTTACCCATTCGGAATTGGATCAGGTTGTTCTCTACCAGGGTTCAAGGTGATATGCAATAACAACGTTCCAACCTTAGTCAATGCATCAGGACTTGAAATTATCAAGATCGTGAATCCAGACCAAGTCTGGCTGAAGACCGATAAAACGTTGGCGTACGAGTGTTATCAACATGGCACCGCTAAAAAAGTCAATAACAACCCCGGTTCTGTGCTGTTGGATTACCCATTCACCATCTCCGGCGTGTGGAACCGTTTCGTCTCCATGGGTTGCGACACCAAGGCTAATATTACCAATCACAACAATACATTCCACGGTACGTGCGTGTCCAAGTGGATAAACGGCGGAATTGGTCACTGTCAGAGCTCGATACCCAGTGGCTATCTTGGGTTCCGCTATAACGTCACCAACTTACACGATTACACTAAGAGCTCGTGTGTGAACGATTGCAGCTTTGCTGTCCTGGTTAAAGAAGGCCACAAATTGAATGTGTCGCAGCTCAGCAACTCTCCAATCAAACTTCCTTTGATTGCCGACTGGGCAATCGACACCGTAGCAAAATGCCCCAGCATAACTCAATGTGGGGAGAACGCCATCTGCAATAGTTCACGGAGGGGTGTGGGTTATCTCTGCACATGCAAAAACGATTATAATGGGAACCCCTATCGCAACGTAATAGATGGCGGCTGTCGAAGGCGAGGTAAAGTATAGAGGTTGCTCATACATACGTCTTCTTTTTCTTGTAAATTTTTGAACCGGCGCGCCACAGATATATATTATATACCCATGGTTCCAGCTATTGGGATTGGCAGAATATCCATACGGTCAGAGTCCTCTAAGAGTATGCCACGTGGATCATATTGTGAGCTGTCATCGGCCTCGATGACTGTCCACTGTCATCAAAGTTTTAATCCTCATACATACATCGTTGAGCATTTTTGTTCAAAGACGTCCTAGAGCCAAAAAGACTCCCTGCGGCGTTGCGGATCTCTTAAAACGCGCCTGTCGGCGGGCTCAGTGACCCGTGAATGTTTGGCGCACCCCCTTATTGACCTACAAACCAAGAATCAGGTTGATTGGTGACCTTTAACCGTTGGATTCAATCATTTTCCATGGAGTGATTATCACCCATTGAATTTCATGAATTTTGTTTTTCGCATACTGAGGCAAATGGCAAGAGATAACTACTCAGGCTGATTTTTAATGAGTAGGTCCACCAAGGGTGGGCGAAACATTCATGGTTCAGTGGCCCCGAATGTGTTCCATGTGGCCCATTATCAAGAGACCACCCATAACATCATTCAGTCATCCGTGATCAAAGTCTTCCTCTCAATAGTCAATACATGGAGAGGTAGGTGCCTAGCACATTTGGTAATATTCTCCGGTCATAGACTCATAGGCCTACCTCCCAATGAATTGATCGACGGCCATAATTTGCGTGACGCCCTTAGGGTTAAGCAAAGCGCGAGGTAAAAAAATTCCCACTACAGTTATTCTACTATATTATTTGATGCCAATGCTATCAGCTATCACATAATTCTATGTTTCTCTGTCTCTCACTTGGCTAACCTGCTTTTGCTTTGATGAACGCGCAGATGGAAGATTCCCCGCTGTGCCAGTTGCCCTAGGTTTGAATCAACCCACTTCTCATACTTGCATACACAGGAATTCAATTGTTTTTTGTAACCAGTATTTTAAAAGCTGAAAACTCAATTTCAAATTAAGTTCATTGTGTCAAGTTGACTCGATGACTTGCGAGTTCAACTAGGCAAGTCAATAAATTAAAAATCCAAAATTTTTAATCAAGTCACTTGCTCGAGTCTACCCATATTTTGTTTACGTTTTATTTTATTTTTCAAATTATTTTTGCACCAAATTATACTCGAACATCGCACTCCGAATTGCTAACTATGATTATACTTTAAAAAAAAAATCTGGCTTTTGAAATAACTCTTTGTCTAATATAAGGGCCCTTGCAAAATGTTTCCTACAACCCATGATTTTGTACGACACTTACCCCTAAACCTGCCCCAACCTATATTAAAAAAAATAACCAGGGTTGAATTTATGTGGGGTAGGGATAGGGCTGTCAAAGGGCTGGGCCAGGGTAGGGCCTAGTCTGACCCTAGCCCTACCCTAGCTTATAAAGGTGAGGGCTTGAACTAGCTAGGCCCTATAGGCCCTAGTCCTACCCTCAAGGGTTAAGGTCGGGTGAGGGTAGGGCCAAGGCCTAGAAGAAGAGTATTAAAAATTCTAAAAAATTCAAGTAAAAAAAGTGGATGCTTGAATAATGTAGTTGGCTAATTGGTAATGTGTTTCCTTGGTTTAATCTATGTAATTTTTTTTACGAATGGTCATAAATTTTTCATTCTAAGGGTGAACGGTTAAGGTTTGAAAATGAAATCTTTTAGTCTTTTTAAAAACTTTGATAAAATAAATGATATATTATAAATTGGGTCGGGCTGAAGGGACCCCCATTTCTGACCCCCTTTTTTGATACCCATCTTGGCGTACCCACGTAGAAGATGAATCAATGGCTGATTTTTGGTGAGGATGATCTCTATGGTGAGGAGATCATCCTCACAAAAATTCAAATCATTTTGATATTCATACTGGTTTAGAAGCTGAAGCATTATGGACCGTCGATTTTTACTGTGTAACTTTATAACCACATTTGATGGGGTTAAAAATTTCAGAATGGGCTGATTTTTTGTTGGGGTTATCTATATGGTGAGGTTATCATCCCCACCAAAAAACAGCCATTGATTCATCTTCTACATGGGTACGCCAAGATGGGGGTCAAAAAAGGGGGTCAGAAATGGGGGTCCCTTGAGCCCGACCCTTATAAATTTACACTTGAAAAAGCCATTAAGGAACGAGTTTGAACCATTCTAAAGTTTTAAAATAAGAACAATTTTGGTATGTTTATAGTTTTGGAATGACTCATCATTTGAAAATTGCCCAAAATTGTATCTTTTTTAGGATAATTGTAGTGTCCAATACCAATAACATCATGACACGTGTACCCAAAGAAATGGGAGACAATGCCAATTGATTTTTCCCCTTTCTTTTTAGATTCCCTGGGTAACTTGGAACTCTCAATAACAATTGGACACCGACATGTGACCTTGGAACAACCCATTTTTTCATTTAAAAAAAAAAACTTAATTTAGCTTTGAATATACCACACACCTAGGGTGCATTGCTAAGGGCTGGGTAAGTCCGGGCCCCCTTGAGTGTGACCCTAGCCCGACCCGGCCCGGCCCAAAGGACTTGAAATTTATAAAGAAAAAGCCCTCTTTTTAGGGCTTTCAAAGGCTAGCGTAGGGCCGGCCCCCCTTACAAGAGGGCCGAATTAACACCCCTAGGTAGGGGATGGTCGTAGGAATCCTTTCCAACAGCTGCGCCCCATCGCAGCAAAAGCTGGCTTTAATCTATAACAACAAATGCTCTCTCTTGCTTGTTTGCATTACACGGGTTTTTGTTGATAAATAAAACTATATGAATCTAAAAGCCATTGACCCGTTTCATCTTTACAGCTGGTGGTTTTGCCTTAGCGGCGACACTTGCAGCTGCTTCATGGGGGTATGGGTCCTCGGCTCAAAAGAAGATCAGTCTCCTCAAACAAGCAACCGACAATGGAAGCAAAATTTTACAAGAATTGATCAATAACGGTGGTGATGGTGATCCTTCTGCTGGAGATACGGGTGGTCCTACCGAGTCTACTGCTCCTGAAGATATCCAGGCGAATAACACAGAACAAGGAATTGTTGACGGTGGAAGTAGCAGCGCTGCTGCAGAGAACCCAAAGATTTTCAATTCAGAACAGATTCAACAGGCAGTCAAACTCTTTCAAAAAAGTCAAAACCTTGGTAGGAGAATGCTTCAAGGTAGAGTTCGTGTAGGAACATTACCAACCCAGCAAAAAGTAAGTATCAGAGAATTTGAAATTGAAGATAAGAATCAGACACAACTCATCCGATCCTTCATGGTAGATGTCTGTACTTTAACCCAAATCGACCATAGCCTTTATAGGAATGTTGCCAAACTCCTGGGTTGTTGCCTAGAGACCAAGGCACCGTCACTGGTTTACGAGTACTTCTCTGATCAGACCCTATTCGACCATATCCACAACACTGCTCATTTGCCATGGGAACACCGATTAAGAATCGCGGCAAAGACATCGAAATTGCTTGACGATCTACACTCGCACGAAAAAAAGATATTGCACAGGGATTTGAAGTCGAGCAATATACTAGTGGACACGGACTATAATGTGAAAGTAGTTGATTTTGGAGTGGCAAGACTGCTCCATAGCGTCACACATATGAATAGGAGTGTTGGGTACGTGGATCCTGAATATTGCCATACAAGTCAGTTAACCGAAAAGAGCGATGTTTATAGCTTCGGTGTGGTTCTTATTGAGCTTTTAACTGGGAAAGATCCCAGCTCAAAGGACTACCAAATGGGTTCTAGCCTAGCTATGTACTTCATTTCGGAGATGAAGAAGAACCGTCTCAAGGAGGTCCTAGAGGTCCAAATATGGAATGAAGCAAGTGAGCAAGAATTACAAACCGTTGCAGAGCTGGCGGTGAAGTGTGCAGAATTAAAGGGGGAGGAAAGGCCGACGATGAAGGAGGTGGCAAATACTCTATCTTTTGCAATACCTGAGGAGCAGGAACAAGTGGAGGAAGAAACTACAGGAGATGGTGGAGAGGGTTGGGGGGGTGTGAAGGACCAGGTAACAGGATATGTGTCAACGATGATTGAAGAGATGAAAAATGTAGTTGATTCGGGTCCGAATGTGTGAATGACCCTACGGGAATTGAAGAAGATCTGGATGTCTCGGCCCAAATGTAAGCTTTCGTGTGTGTTTGTGTATGTGTAAGTGCAAGGGTATGTGTGTCTGCTGTGTGCGGAAACGTGTGCATTTAAGATTTACCAAATGTATGCACTTGTGGGGAGGTTTGAAATGTAATAAGGTCATTGTTTTCAAAACAGAACAAAAATAGTCATGTGGTCGCATAGAATTTAAACAGTAGTGGTCCATGTTAAGGGTTCTAAGGCCAACCCACCATTCAATCAAGGGGTGTAAATTTGGCCCACGTCCCGGCCAGCCTGTTAAGAGGGTTTGGCGGACCAGCCCGAGGCCCAGTCCACCAAACCATGTTAATGGCCGGCCCGCTAAAGTACCACACCCATCAATTTTGAAATTAGTCCCACTGACCCATGGATGTTCGGCCCACCTCTGGTGACATGCACACTAAAAATCAGATGGAATGACGGTTTCTTTTGGTTAGATTTGAGCACCAAAAGAAAAATGAAATCCAAAAGCTAAAAATCACCTCCTTTAAAATGCTCAATCCAATAGTTAAAAAATTACCAATCAAGCTGAGATTTTTGGTGTGTAGGCTCACGAAGAAGTGTGACAAACATCCATACGTCAGTTGGTCCGAAATAGTGTGCTATGTTGCATTTTAGTAGGGGGACAGCAAACTTGTGCCCATAAAAATTCCAGAGGTGGCCCACTTATTTATTAATGCTCGGGATCAATGAGTATGCATCCATTTGAGATAGCCGATTGACTCATCGATCGTGACCATCCAATCCATTGGCTATCTTGTATAGAGAGTGTCGCAAAATCTCATATCGATTGGAAACATCTAACCCTCCAATACATGGAGGGTTAGATGTTTCACATTGTTGGATGGCCGGCCGTTGACTATTAAACATAGGATGCCACGCATGCAATAAATCTCACAAGACCATGACACCCAAGTGTATTCTAATTTAAGGTCATTCATTTGTAGAGGAAGGCCCGTCAGATAACGTATACATTAAATTTTTGCATTGAAAATGGAAAATGTTGGCTGTAAATTCTCAATATCGCTAATCTAATTGATCACAGACTTATCATTGGTTGAGGGAAGATGCCTGTTTCTCGTTCTTCCTTCTTCTTTCCCTCTCAATTGTTGTGAGGGGGGATAACAGAACAATTGAGAAAGTGTGCAGCCAAACATTGGAACCTACGGTGTGCATCGACTGTCTAAATTCCAACACCAGTAGAGACACCGATGATCTTCCTGAGTTAACTCACTCCGTTATACTGTGCGCTTGGTCTCAGGCTGTGTTTGCGCAGGACGAGGTCGTTCAGCTAGAGCAGCGCCAATATGACGAAGTCGCTCTTTTTAGTGGAGTCCAATTTCCTCAATGCCCTCTTTAGCTTGGAAGCATCAGATTACAAGAATACAACGATGGGCTTGAATGTTGCGCGCAAGGATGTGTTCGATTGCGTCAACGAGTTTTAGAAGTTTTCGAACATCGTGGTCCCACCTAACGTGCTCAATTACATGGTCACCGTGAAACGTCTTAAAGATGTAGCTCAAGTACTGATAAGTCTCCTTGGTTGATTGATCTTGTTCTTGTCTACTTTGTTTTCATCGTTTATTTTTCTGTTCGATATAAAAAGGGTTTTAAAGGGTGATGGTCGCACGTTTTCATCGCTTCTTCTTCCAATAACTCTCCTTGCTACATGTGCACAAGTGATTTTAGGAACCTTTTTGGATGAAGTGGCAAAATAAGAAAGTTTCAATCAACAGACGGTTTGGAAAATTAGTTTGGAGGGGCGAAGTCAAGGTACCATTAGAAAATCAAAATTCTGACATTGTCTATATATATACTAAATATGTAGTTATTAAGGGGTTGTTTTAGAAATATAGAAGAAATAGCTAAAGAATGATTTTGAAAATAATGGCATGGTAAATAATTAAGTAGCTTAATAGGACTGATTCTTATAACTTTTTTGAAAATAAGATATTTGCTTTCAAAGCCGTGCAACCCCAGAAGTAGGGGCATGAAAGGGCTCCTTTTGTGCTCCAGCGCGTTTAGACAGCGAACTGAAAGGAGGGTCAAAAGAGGAGATTGGAGAAGAGAGAGAGAGTTGAGAGAAGAGGAAAGAGATTAATAGAGTTAGGTTATGGTGCTCTTAGAAAAACAAAACAACAGCTAATAGATGGCAAGTGATCGTCCTGTGGTGTGAACGGGGAGTGACAACCTAAGTTTTTGCCTTAAATAGGTAACATATATTTGCAAATGCTTGGCAAAGTGGGTGTGTAAATGATTCATCTTCTTCATCGTTGAGCCTGTCGCGTAGAAAGAATTCATCTTCTGCAATGTGGGTATCCCTTCTCTAAATTAGTCGTTATCTAATTACGGTTAGGGAAATGTTGAAATAAGAGAAAAATAAGTTTTAATTGCTTCTTACTTATTGGAGGCTATTTCTCACAAGCTACGATGTCAGTCGACAAGTGAATGTATTTCCTACCCATAATCTTGAGATCTTCACTTCTGATTAGGTTGATTCAAGTATCGTAATCCCATTGGTTTTGTGACTTATGTCAAAGTAATTCAAAATGTAAATAGAGTTACTGTATCAAGTGGAAAGAGAAAGTTTTAGAGCTTTACATTAAGTTTAGGCCGATTCGACTGTCCTCTGCTTTTTCAATCATTGTTTGCGCTCCTCAAACTTGATAAGTTCTGCAAAATTATACAAATCCAGATAATCTCCAATCCAATGAGCTGTCGTTTAGAAAAAGCACCGGCAAGCACCCTTTTTTCGTTTAGTCATTCTGTCGAGCATCTAAGAGGTTTTGTATCCGCCTGAGCTCCTGCACTACTTCCTTCATGCTTGGCCTTGTCTCTCCTTCCTTTCCTACGCACCTCATAGCAAGCTCTGCATAAGCCTGAATTTCTTCCATGCTTCCCTCCTCCGAAATTCTACGATCCACAACTTGCAAAATCCGATTCTCCATCATCGAAGAAATGAAATATTTCACTAAATTGAAATCCCCTTCAATCATTTGGGTTGGTTTCTTTCCCGACAGTAGTTCCACCAGTACAACACCAAATCCATAAACATCGCACTTTTCGGTGACTCGACCCATCTCTAAATATTCTGGATCGATGTACCCTAAACTTCCTTGGATTTTCGCTATTACACAGGTTTTCCCGGGCGTAATCGAGACCGAAAGCCCAAAGTTGGATAGCTTCGCGGTGAAATTCTCATCCAAGAATATGTTCAAGGTTCTTACGTCTCTATGCACGATCGGTTTCAAGGTAGCACAGTGCATATAAGTAAGCGCATACGCAATCTCTGCAGCGATCCTCAACCGATCCGGCCATGAAATCCAGCGAGTACCAACGTCACCTTTACCGTGGAGATGGTCGAAGAGGGTACCATTTGAGATGAATTCGTAGACCAGGATGGGGACTTGAGTCTCTAAGCAACAACCGAAGAGTTTCACCACGTTCTTGTGGTTGATTTGGAGTTTTGTTGTGACCTGGTTCAAGAAAAACTCGATCGCGTTGTCGATGGGGTTATGACTTCGAGGGATTTTAATAGCAACCGTTCTATCGTCGAGAGTTCCTTTATAAACAGTGGCGATTGAGCTGGCGAGGATCAGACGGTGGTCATAGTTGTTGGTGGCCCGTTGGATATCCTTGACAGAGAAGATCCTGAGGGGCAAGCCTTTGCCTTGGTAAGAGGAGATTTGCTTCTCTAATAGAATTTCTCCGTTACGCAAGAAGTATTCCTCCTTGGCCTCGATTCTCTCCATTTTCGTCTCCACGAATCCTTCAACTCCGAACAAGTTTTGACAGTCGGACGAACTCTTTACTGTTTTGTTTCTCTTATCAACTAGTTCCTAACACAATAGTCAACGATATTCCACACACAATTCAAACATGAAGGCCGTTGACTTTTTCTTAATTTGAAAGTCATGCTATCACCCAGAAGGGCACTTCATCCTTAGGGTCCAGACCATTGGACGGTCTTCGAAACATGTGCGATGTGACTCCCCTGGACCATCCAACGATGTAGACCTATGGTTGATTGTATCAGGACAGAGAATAGGAAATCCACAGTCCGTTTGGGAAAATCTATGATACCGACTTCGGTATCAAAATTTTGATGCCGAAGTCCCTCAATTTGCCACGTAGTAGACTTCTTTTTTTTTTTTTCCAGGGAACCTCCACTTAGTAGACTCTTTCGGCCCACTGACTCAATGAATATTTGGCCCACATCTTGGTGGACCCACACCAAAAATCAGCGTGATTAGTGATTTCTAGCCTTTGAATTTCAGCACTCTTTCATCATGGGCTTGGAACCACTTCATAGGCACGTTCGGTATCAAAACTATACTGCTCTGTGCAACACGTGTACCTTGCTTTAAAGAGAGTTCGATTTTTTTAGTTAAAATCTTTTGAAAATAGCTTTTTTATTATTAAATTTAAAACTTCACCTTTTTTTCTAAATAGAAAGGGTTTTCCATTTTTTCCTTGGACCTTCTTCTCCAACGCTCTTCTCCTCCGTTGCTCCTTCCTCTGCATTCTCTCCATCACACCTTCACTGCCCCGTTGTGCCAGGTGAGAGAGCCCAAACCTAGATCCTCCAAATGAGTTTGACCATGTGAGTTTGGTGGCTGCTTGATGTAGAGGGTGGGGTAGCTGAATGTGAAGCGACCAACATACCAAGGTTTAAGGAGGCCATTTTAACGGTTTAACGGACTGGGGGCGTTACTGTTTAAACGGATTGAAACGGCCAGGGGAAAAAATGGGAAAAATGAAAAAAAGGGAAAAAAAAATAGATTTTAACGGAATTTAATGGTTTTTAACGGTTTTAACGGAAAAAAATGGTGCTGAAATTCAAATTTTGAAATTTGAAAATTTCAACAAAAAAAAAAAAAGAATTAAATGGAAATTTAACGAATTTAATTGCCATTTTTTTTAAAATAGAAATTTAGAATTTAACAGCTGTTAAAACGGTTTTAATGGCCGTTAAAACCAAAAAAACGACCGTTTAATTTAAAGCGTTTAAACAAGTTTTAACGGAAACAGGCTTGGGACGTTATTGTTTAAACGTCGATTTTTAAAACTGTGCAAAATACGTTTAATGGTGTGTATTTAATAGCAACTCGCAGATCTATCTCAAGGTTTTAAATGGTCCCTTATAACGGGTCTTGTAGTTGGATAAGAATAAAAAATTTCTTTAGTATGAGCCAAACATCCATATGGTCAGTGGTCTCTAGAGTGTGCCATGTGGCTCATACTTATGGACGTCCGTCATCAAAAGATATACTCTGTTTTAAGTTTTAACAGACTCCATTGCTTTTGTTTTTCTTACCAACTAATTCCCAAGAGTGGTTGTCATTTTAGTCAACGGTTCATGCACAGATAATTTAACAACCAAGGCAGGATCATGAGGCTTAGGGCTGCCAATGGATAGTTGAAAATTCGAATTCGATTTGAATCTGAAATTCCCTTTTAATTGCTAGGTTAAGTCCTAGAGGGGGTGAATAGGACTATTTTTAATTCCTCTGTGAATTTTTTATGGATTAAAAAATGATTTATCACACAAGATGGAAAATGATCAAGCAATTAAAATATGAATCATCTACAGAGTATAGATATGAAAAAAATTGAGAAACAAATATGCAGACATTCACAATCACACGAGACTCAGATTTATGGTGGTTCGGTGACTCCGCACCTACGTCCACTGTCCAATACTCACCACAAGTAGCATTATATTATTCCAATCATGCATTACAACATTTCCAATCGAAATAAATAATCAACCAACTAAGATTACACTTAGTCTTAATCTAACGAGAATCGCTTCTCGCTTACCTAGAGAATCAGCCTAGGCCAGTAGTCTATTTAGAGAAAATCTTTTCTCTTGGATCTATAATCCACAACTCAGTTAGATGAGTCAACACTCATCCACCAATCACAAAATACACAGTGTTCATAAATTTTGAATTCAATAAAAAATGTATTGGTTCATATAAACGTTTACCTCTCGATGAATACGATCGAATGGAAAATCCTCTGAAGAAGAATTTGCCCAAGAGACACTCTGCCAAGAATAATCCTCTTCTTAGAAGAAGATTCTTGTAGAATAATAATACCAAATAGTCTCTTCCAAACACTTAGAGCCTTCACAAGAGAAACTCTACCAAGAATGATCATCTTCTTAAAAAAAGATTCTTGCAGAATAATAATACCAAATAGTCTCTTCCAAACACTTAGAGCCTTCACAATGAATATTCAATTTTGCTCTGATGAAGCTCTCATAAATTTCAGATCTCTGAACTTAAAGAATAATAATCAAGTAAAGTAAAGTAGAGATCTCTTAATTGAGTTAATTCTAATGAAAGGAGAATGCTCTAATTTATAAGCAGGCCTCCCTTTACTAGAACTGTACCGAATATAGCTGTTTGAAGGGCCAAAATGCGCTTCTAATCGCATAAGAGATTTTGTCAAATGAGATCCGAAACGGGCCGGTCAACCGCATTATTGGCCGGTCGACCGGACCTCGGTCGATCGAGCCTTTAGTCAGTCACCCGCTCAAGATTTCATCCTAAATTCCTGAACCCGAGAGTTAGGGTCGACCAGACCATTTTGGTCGGTCGACCGAACAGTTTTGTCCATAATCGAATGTTACCAAAGTTTTTGAGAATTTCTCTTCTTGTCACACGCACAATCCCTAACTAATACTTAACCATCTAGAGTAAATCAATATCCGCTAGCAACGTACAATTTTATCTTCAGATTTGTGTAAGTAACCGCAACACGAGTTTCTTCATAGTTAAACATTCATTGAGTGAGAACGTACTTGAGCTTTTGACTTTGTCTTCAGTTGAGCTTGATCACTTGACTTTGTCTTCAGTTGAACTTGATACTCTTGACTTTGTCTTCAGTTGATCTTGAATACTTTGGTTGACTTTTCTTCAGCTTTAATCCTTCTTTTGTTTGTTTTGTCAAAGTCCACTTGATCTTTGACACTTCCGTCTTTATGGGTTTTGAGGCACAACGACATATATATATACTAGTAGGTGCACACGTGCGTTGCACATGGAGAGTTAGAATTGGACTGAAGATACGAACATTAATGAATTTTATAAGAGGGCCGAGAGTAAATATTGGAGAGAAAGCCAAAATATCTTTTTCGTTTTTAATAGTGTGAATATTGGAAATCAAAAGTTTTTCCCTTTTTTGACGCCGGTTGCTTGATGATGAGTTATTTTGTTGCTTGATTGTAGGAGAAGATCACCTCGATAGAAAGATGTTGATCTATTTAATGTAATTGGTGGAAAAAAGGAAAGTATGTAAAATTTGAATTGGAAATTAATCAAAGGAGGTCCCCACCCTTGAAGTGGTTTCTTTTCCTATTCTTATTCTTTTTGAAGCGGCGATGATGCGCCAATGATCGTGTGCCACATATACCTATGTTACTTTTTAAAATGCTTTTTGAAGGAAACCAAAATCCTAAAATATAGGAATATGTGGTGTGTGATCATTGGATGCATGATCGTGGCTTCAAAATTGTTTTACAAATTGAAGTAGATTGAAACATGTGGAAGGAGAAAAATAGGTAAAAATACATTCAAAAGCACTGATGTTGCCACCAACAAAGAATTGAAAAATGAATCAATCTTTGGTCATGCTGTGCTGGCCATTTATTGTTCAGCTGCGTCATTAAATAATGACAAGTGGATATGAGTGTACGGGCATGTAGAGTTGGTTGTTATGTACCCTCCTTTAGTGAGAGGTAGTGGGTTCAATCCCACCCTGGTCAGCTTTCCAGTTGAGGCAGTAGAAATCACGACTGGTAAAAATACGCACCATATGCCTTTTGCTTCTACCATCTTTCTGAAGCACTTATGTAGGTCCTAATTCTAGAACGTACACATGGCTGATCAATTTATACCATTCAATTGGATGAACTCCCTTAACTGGGCCCATGGGTAGGGGTGCAACTCGATAACAAGTGCTCAAATCCAAAAAAATTTTAGATGCAGAGGACTTTGGATGCAGTCGATGCAGAGGGGTCTCGTGGCCCTATATGGCTCATTTTTTGGGGCCTACTAACCGCATGGATATTTACCCCACCCCTTGGTGGATATGCATACCAAAAATCAGTCTCATTGATTTTCTCTAGCCATAGATTATAGCACTTTTTTAGGATTGATTAAAGCCATTGGATTCAAGCATGTTTTTTTGTGTTTTGTTGGGCACTTAATCTGTCGGCTAGAAATTATCAACCAAGTTCAATTTTGGTATGAATATTCACCAAGGTGTGGGGTAACATCCATGCGGTTAGTGGGCCCCAAAAATTGAGCGATGTAGGGCCATGAGACCTCTCTGCATCGACTGCATCCAAAGTCCTCTGCACCTAAAATTTTTCCATCAAATCCAACGTGAAAAAATCACCAATCACGATAATTTTTGGTGTAGATGAACCAAGATGTGGGCCAAACATCCATGGGTCAACTGACCCGAAACAGTATTCCACGTGGGATTTTGATACAGAATTCAGAATCCTAGAACGGCTCAATCCTCCCATACCCAACTTGCTTTAGAAAAAAGTTCGAAGAATGTAAAGACTTCATAATGGTTCTAAGATACAAGGATTGTGAGAAATAATGTTTTAACTATGTGAATTATTGCTCAGAAAAAGGACAGTGGTGCATGGTGCACAGCACTGCACCACCTCACACTACAGTCAGCAAGGGGTGGATCCAATTGGACAACCAGGATGGAAGTTTGAAGAATGTAAAGACTTCAAAAGGGTTCTAAGATACAAATATGGTGAGAAATAAAGGGTTTTAGCAACCTAAATTATAGCGCCAAGAGGAAGACAGTATGGCACATGGTGCACTGCACCACCTCAGGGGTGGTCCAATTGGACTACTTGGATGAAACGATGGGTATGCAAATGGTGGGGGAACGATGGGGCAGTGGCATATAGAATAGCAGTGTAGCACACCACTCTGGGCATTCATGCCAAAAAAAGACCACGATGAATTTTTCAGTGGATGTAATTACCTTGGAGGATGACACTTGGAACCTTTTCCCTTCGAAAGGTTGATGAAGGTTTTCATGGAGTCAGATCTCTAGAAGATAAAACCTCACAACCCATTCTACCCTATAGATTCAGAATGAGATTCAATGCAAAAAATGAGATTGGTGTCATAAAGGGAAGAAGATGGAAGAAATACAATTAGCGAGAAGATGAAACAAACTCAATGCAATTGAATATTGTTTATTTCAAGAATTACAGTAATTACAACCTACCAAATATGAAATGTATGTGCAATAGATAACATGTATCTTCCTTCAAACCTCAGCGTTTTGATTTATTCTTGGATGTAGCTTTCTTTTTCGACCATTTTAATTAACCCTGTCCCACTCTCCTGTCATCAACAAAAGTACATCATAGATCACCCGTAAGTCCATATAACAGTAAAATTCGCCTTTCAATTATGACATGTAGAATTAGAGTTTAATAATATTGACACCACCACATTAACCTTACCACTCAATTCAAAGGGAATATCTAAGTTTACTGTCCTTTAGATAGTAATACAGGTTTACCAATGACGAGCCATGTCTGTGGAACAGATGCCTATTTTGTCAATTTTAGGTGTGAAGTCATGTATTGGTCCTTTTTTTTTTTATTTATTCTTTATCTTTCCATCATTCTCCCTTAGTAGGGGTTTTAGTAACTGTAAATGTGATTAAATAATAGATTTTGGATTTCTGGTCAGTTGAAAAATGAGACATCTCGACCTGAACGATACAATACAAGCCAAGATAAAGTGAGACAAACAGCCTATGTATGTAACGCCTAAACCTAAATTGACTTTTTTTTAAAATAATTTTTCCTACATGTTCCTAATGCAGCATTCAACTTGATATTGGAGCATATTTTTGGATGATAAAAATCAAACAGAAGATTTTTACAGAGAGCTAGCCGACTGTACTATGCCACTTATATGGAATGATATATACAAGAACTCAGCAATCCTAGGACCATGTTATACAATCTGCAGGACTTTACACAACTTCACGAAAGGAACATCTACGGCTGCCTGCTCATTACTTGGATTGCATGAAAAACTCGTTACCATCTTTCAACTAACATAGATCGAAGCCACATATGCTCTTACAGTTCTTCAGTGATGACAACGGTCTCACATTAATCACAAAACAGCTGACAACCCCAATCCAAATCCTTGAGAAGCCACTTCAACATGAAGCAACATTTCACAATTTCTTGATCTATATCCCCACATAACCAAAAGACAAGAAGTTTCAGGTGCACTACACCGATATGTTAGCTTTTGAGAACAATAAGGGGCAGAAGCCAGGTTTACTAGAAAATTCTACTAATCAAGCCACTTGAGTAACATAAAGAAATCTAAGTCCATCAACCATTGGCATAGAAAGCAACAATGACATAATCACTGAGTGCCTTTGTTTACACTTTACACCCAGAACTTCCATTTCCAAATCTATCAAGGGTAGTATTTGCTACTCTCACTTCCAAACAAGTCTTGATCCTTCAGGTATTTCATGTGTCCATTTCCTCAATTTGCCTCATCACTTATCAATGTCAATTCAAGGTAAATTGTAGATTCTATGACATGTAATTAATAGATAGAATTGCTAGTATAAAAGCATAAACAAGATCTCATGCTAGAGGTAACGGGGTTGTTCTACAAATTAGCAACATTGTCATCTTTAACTTTATGTAAAGTGGATGCTGATGTTCAAAGAACAAGAAAACAAGCAAGCTTTGGTTGGCAAATAACCATACAAGCAAGAACTAACAGGAAAAAAAGAACAGATCTAAAACATTTGCGTGCGTTATATAAACATGAAATGTTACACGACAATATCAGCCTGAAAGTTTCCTATAGTTACCTTCCTAAAATGCCTATAGGCAATTTGACATGTTAGCTCTTCTCCATTTTTAGTGACATAAACCTGGAGAAGATTAAGAGAGCATGTCTGCAGAAGGTCATAAATTGTCAATAAAGAGGCAAACATGCATGAACTCACACAGCAAGGATAAACATACCAGACAAAAACAATATTAAAAAAAAGGTAAATATGGGTAAGGGGCAGGTTCAAGCCCATGCTGAAAACCGTTATTAAATCTATTACAGTTGTATGCCTTCTTCAAACGGATATCAAGTGGAACCCACACCTAACAACCATGACTAAGAGTTGCTACACATCAAATTTGGAGGTGGATCACAATAGATCATATACATTTGCAAACTACTCCCCATTTCACGAAAATACCATAAACATACCCCAGTTCTTCTTTTGATTCATAGGGTGTTTAACTGTCAAACTTTCATGTGTGTGTGTGTAGATAAAGTTGTGTAACTAATGATCACCTTTAATTGCCTAAATATACTTGAGAAATAAAGCAGAAGAAATCGACTAAAATTTACTTGAGCCATAATACATATATGAAAGACCAAAAGTTATATCATTTCTAGTTACCTTTCTTCCATCTTGGCCTGTATACCAGCGCCCAACAGAACGGCCATCTGCATGAACTCGTCTTCTGCCAGCATCCTTCGCACGGCTTTTGGGATTCACCTAGTCACCAGAAGGTTGTGAGACCTCTTTAGAACTTGACTTTTTCGAATTCTTTTTGTCCTTTCTAGAACTGCTTTCAAGGCCCTTGTTCCTAGTTCCATGAGCTGAGTATAGCTACCTTCAAGGCCCTTTTTCCCAGTTACATGAAACTGAGTAGAATTTTCTCTTTGACCGAATTGACTCCTGAGGGGATAGTAGTACAAAGTATTACAACAAAAACATAACAAAGTTCTTCCAATATGTAAGTAATTTAACAATATGGATAAGATGAATTACATGTAATCGATAACTGCAGCATCAGGTTGCTGGTTTCCACTGTTGTTCACAACACCGAGAGGGAAAAAATTAGGTAAGCAGTGACGGACTAATCTCTGAATCCATGGGGCATCATGGTAAAAATACCTATAAGCAGGAGGAAGAGCATTAGGCAGGTTCCCATACTACTCAACAAGTTTGCTGATACTATTGTTTTGACAACCTTTGAAACTACAAACATATATATCGCCCTCCTTGCTCTAACCCACATTCTTACCCTTCAAGGAACTGAAGTACTCTTCACAGAACTCATCCAGAGCTGGTGTTGGGATATTTACTCCGCTTTTTGTACTGAAATCTTGCCATAAATCCTCAGACCTACTAGCCTCTAAACTGGCAGAAGTTGAGGCATTTGAAGCTGGTGTGCTTTTTTTTTTCGGGCTTTCATTTTACTTGCAAATTGTGTGGTTAGGACACCATGACCATGCAATGGGAACTTTGAGCTGCTACATGCAGAACGGGTTTGTAGTGATGAATGTTCATCTACCACTGGAAAAAGAATAAAAGATTAATCTCGATTAATATTAGATTTGAAATGGATCTGAGTAGGATCACTTGCATTGAGGATATCGATATCTAGGTTCAAAAGTGGCATCCCTGGAAAAAAAGGAAGAAATTAACATAATTGCAAGTGCATTGTTTGTCAAAGCTACTAAGATTGACATTCCAAAATCAACAACTTATACAATTAGAGAGTTAAAATGGTGTAATTGGTGTGTTGCCCTTTCAACCATTGCTTCATTTATCCATCATACAGGGAGAATTTGATTAGAGGGGAACATTCCAATTCCTCCAAGGTATTAAATAGAGGAAATGCATGGGGAATGATGAATGGTGTTGCTATACACCCAACGTCCATGACATGTAGTCAGGTCTGACTGTATAGCAGAAACTTATTGGTAAGAGGCATTTTGTTTGACGTGTTTTGGTTGGTTAGATGATGTTTTGAAGTTTACACAACTTGGTTATTTATGAAGAGAATGAAAATGTACTTTGGGCCAGTAGTGAGGAATATGTTGTAGTTGATGCCATGGTCCTGAGTTCAGGTTTTCTGACTCAGCTTATAGGTTTACATTTCCCCTTACTGATTTCTAACCTCCTAAAAACAGGAAAAAGGAAAACTTAAGGAATGATTGAAGCTGATATAAATTTAAAAAAAAAAAAAACATGTGAAGCTGATACTAAGATCATGGGAGTAGTTTTGAATACACATTTCATGTTACATGCAATGCAGTGGCTATTCAATTTTATGTTTGTTATGGACTCTGATAGTTTGGCAGTCAAGTAGATATGTAGCCTTGGGATCAGGTTTTGCATGACATGCATTATGATTTTATCTATATTCGTGGTTATCTATGTGTTTTATTGAAATTTTTGCTTTTATGTTTTTTTTTACTATTCCATGACCCAAATCAGAAGGGACTCTTGAAATTGAACACAACTTCCCTTGTTACCACCATTAGTTTTTGTACATATGTTTTAATACAGTTGCTCTGATTAGGATGTGAATGCATAGTTGGGTTATATTAAGACGTGAATGGAAAGTAGAGTTGGATATTGAATGACCCAAACCATCTCAAAATTAAGATGCGAATGACCCAAACCAAATTAAAATTAAGGTGTGAATGCACTCTATGATATGATATGTCTTGATGGGTTATATCTAATTTGGGTTTCTTTAGCGAAACATGTATTCTGATTATATGATAGGGTTATGAAGATGGATTTTCTCTAATTATCTGTATATTTGTTTAGGGTTTCTTTAGGGAGACCTATGGTCTCACTGCCACTATTCACCAACTTGCTTATACCATGAATCTTGTATGGTGTCTATGATTAATTGAGTGCAGTAGAAATGTGGTAGTTGCATGAAAAGTGCAACTGATGAGGTGTCTGGGTTATAGACGGACTTTTCCAGTAAATGAGCCCAGTAGAAAGGGTTTGTTAAAAATGCACTGATGTTGTGTGTGGATTATAAGAAAGACATGCATTTTGTGAAACTTGTTGTAGGGACCAGTTCTTTGGTGCAGTTGGAGACTGTTATGTTAGTATATATTCTCTTGATTGATACAGATGCGAATAACAATGGCTATAACAATGGTTGTTTGGTTTAAGAAGAGATGGGTGTTTGATTTGCATCTAAAGTGTGGTTTAAGGCTAAAAACCCTTTGTTCTTTACAAAAGTGACCAAAAGGAAAATAAGTACTTCTTATAGGGATAAACAGTGGTGGCAGTTCTGTTAGATAGAGATTTTATATTGTTTATGTGTATTATTTAGTGTTTATAAGTTGTTTCCATTGGATAGCATTGCATTTCTAAAATTAATTGAAATACCAACCATGTTTGGGTTTCCACACAGACCTTAATACTAAACATTTACCATAGATTAGAGGTCTACCTATGCCAATTGAAATTTTATTTTTTGTCTTATATTCCAATTGAAATTTTCTCTGTAGCAAATATAAAATTATGTCATGTTTTTTCTTGTCTATAGGTGCATGATACGAATTATAGCACATCATATTACATAATCCGTTTGCATCCTTTTCATTATATAAAAAATTACTTTAAAGCATATTGCCAAGTCCAGAAATCATATTTTTCAAGGTTAAAAGAATTTCTCACTCTATACCCGTGTTGGACTTCTAAAACTCTAACCTTTATAAATGCAACATAGCCATCAAAACAGATGAGAGTGTTAGTGGGGTACAAATGAAGGATGAAGTGGCACAGTGGGTGTATGGTGGCTATAGGGCCATTGGCAATGAAGAAACATTTTGTAATCTTGAATTATGAAGAAAAAAGACTTCCAATGGGGTGTATTACGCATGATGACTGGTGTCTTTACTTTTCTTATCTTGTTATTTACTGTACTTGAATAATTTGTCCTGATTTATTTGCATATGTTTATTGTTAAGTATCTTCAACCATCTTGCTTGACCTTATATTTCTAAATTGGTGATAACCACGACCGTTAGGAATGGATTCTAGCGATTCGCATTCGGAAGTAGACAGCAAGGGAAAGGGATGACAGCTTAGATGGACTCGAGGAATGGACGAGTGCATGATAGAAACATTTGTTGAGCACACAAGGTTGGGTCACATTTGGTGTTGATGTGTGTAGTAAGCATATAGATCATCGGCTTAAAACACTTAGGACTGAATACCGCATGTTTAATACTCTGAAAGAGCAGGCTGGATTTGAATGGGACCCAGCTAAAAATATGGTTACTGCCCCAAACAGTGTATGGAATGACTACATCAAGGTACATTCATATTCGGTCTAAGGTAGTTTATGATAAATAGATTTACATCTTCACAATTCATTCTCAATTTCTTATTCAGAGAAGTCCAGTTTTATAACGGACGTGGCATGAGCCACGTGGCACACTCTTAGATCATGGGATTCGACGTTACTTTGGGTACTCCGATACAACAACTAGAAATCACCAATCAGGCTGATATTTTTGGTCTGTAGGTCCATGTATGGATGGTGGTCTCTAAAAGTGTGCCACGTAGCTCATAGGATGTCGATGGGCAAAAATGCACTTTGGAGTTTGGACTTTGGAGTACCTTCAATAATAAAAAAAATATTCATGACTCGGACGAGTCACGGTAACTCGTATGCGTCATAAACTCACACAAAACTCAAGAAAATGCAACCTCCAGTCATTTTACGTCTTGACTCTTGACCTAGTAAACAAGGCTTAAATGATGATTGACTCAGTTAAATCAAAAGTTGACTAACCACAGTTTTCAGATTCCAGAGAGCACAAATAGCGAGCCATTGAAAAACATACCTGCCAGTAAGGAAGATGACGAATTTTCTGGCTAACAACAATTCATTGAACTCCATAACTTATAAACCCCTCAACAGATCCGATAAGTAAAATAACCGGAGTGGAAAGACGATCCGAAGCGAGACCAACAAGAAGCCCAAAAGCCTTCCCAACATCTTTGGCGACGGAGAGATTATTAAGCTCTAACTGAGTAAGGGCCATGAGAGATTTTAGAGCGTCAGAGTAATTCGAAAACGTGTAATTGTTTCCAGAGATGGCCTGAACCCGTACTGCCGTCACAAACCCTAACCATTTTCCCACTGGTGAGGTCGGAGATACCAGAACTCCCATATCTCTAACAAACAAAGAAATTAACAAACACAACAAAAAGAAAAGAGAGAAGGGAAGAGGAGAAATGAGAAGGAGAGAGAGCTTCACAATGGTACTAACTTGTAAAACTCACAATCGATTCCTATTTTTGGTGTGCAGCAATATGCAGCAATCGGACGACTTTTCCATGTTTAAGGTGAGGAAATGGAGTCGTTGGGCGGTAATGAAGACCTGTTTCGATTAGGGCTGTAAATGGCGATAATGGAGAACCGGAGAACCGTTTCGAGATGAGAAGAGAAGGAGACGTTGAGGAAGTGGAAGAGTGTGAGAATAGGGTTAGGAATGAGGAATGGTTTGAAGGAAAATGTGAATCGATTTGGGGCTGAAGGATATTTTGGGAAAAATAGGAAAAAATCAGGGATTAAATAGGAAAAAAAAGTTTTTTCTTTATACCGACATTTAGAAGTAGTATAGATATAGATATAGATATATTACCGAAGAACTAAGTATTCTCAAGTAGTATAGATATAGATATAGATATATTACCGAAGAACTAAGTATTCTTGAGATTTGACAACCGAGACTTTTTAGAATCTATGTTCAAAAAATCGAATGTTATCTAAAAATTTTGGATATTAGATTCGGATTTGAATATCTTTTTAATATCCGAATAGTTTTCGGATATTGATGTATTTGATTCGATAATATCCAATTCAATATATTATTTAATATTATTAACTATATATAATAGATTATATTATATTGATCATATTAAATAATATTTGTAAATATTTTACATATATATTTATTATTATGTAGATATAATAATGTATTGTATATATCCGATTTTTGAATCGGATATCCGATAAGTTAATCGGATTCGAATTCGAATATTGATCTAGAATATCCGTCGGATATCGAATCGATTCGAATATCAGATATTTTTTTCAAATCAAATTCCAAAATGTTTGAAATTCTCATGTTTTTCACCCAAACTCTCAGCAAAATCCAATGGTGGTTGATAGTGCTGAGCTGGCCTTCACTTTGTCAAAGCAAAACCAGCATTGGATTTCATGAAATCCAAGGCTAAGAGTTTAGATGAACATTTTGAGCTCATGGATCCTGTCCCGTGAGTGCTTGCCAGGTGCATCAAATGATCTTGGCCACAATCACCACATTTGTAATACTAACTCGTAACTTAATCTTGGAGGTAGACAACATTGCAAACTTGCACCAACATGTAGGGTCATACTTGAGATTGAGGGCTAAATCTTCTACTTCAAAAGTGAAAATCCAACATATATTCTAGCAAAAATCCAATTGTGAGTCACCGGCAAGCATGATCTCCTTTCGTTTAATTATTTTCTCGAATAGCTAAGATATTTTTTTTTCCATCTCAGCTCCTTCACCACTTCGATCATGTTCGGTCTCGTCTCTCCCTTTTCTCCTATGCAGCACAAAGCAAGCTCTGCAAACGCCTGAATTCCATCCATGCTTCCCTTCGAAATTCTATGCTCCACGACTCACAAAATCTGATTTTCTTTCATCGACGATATGAAACATTTCACTAAATCGATGCCCCTTTCTCACAATTGGATAGGTTTCTTTCCCGTCAGTAGCTCCACAAGGACAACGCCAAAGCCATAAACATCGCACTTCTCTGTTGCTCGACGCGTCTCTATATAAGGAAAATGCAATTTTCCCGCTTGACGATCAAACATGAAATTCAGTCCATTCTCTTTATTGGAATTGGCACTCTTTCGACTTGTCCTTCCAGCAATTGCTTAGCAGCACATTCTACATCACTCACTGACAGAACATCACCTTCGTCCCTATAGATGGTCATATTGTAGATTCATTTGCCTCCCGTAGTGTTGTATCATCATCCTAGTTCCAAATGCTAAGGCCACCATTTCCCCATTGACGTACAGATGATCCAAATCATCTCAACAATCTGTGCAATTTGATCATATGGGTACGCTCATTTGAATCATTATGTTTCACTCAATCACTTGTTCATGTTTTGACGCTGTGGTGCAGGCTCTGAGTTTATTGAGGGCTTCTCTGATCTCCAAAACTGCTTTGACCGATGTCTTCAAATGCTCTATGTCAAAAGAAGTCAAAGCAAGAAAAACAAGAAGACTAAGTTTCGGGTATATAGACTGCAGGGAAGCAAATATTCTGCGGCTTCGACATACAGTTTAAATTGGTCTTTTTCTTTATAGTTGTTTTGATGCTCGGTGGACGTTTAATATACGATTTTCAGTTTTGACCAGCTTCTATTTTATCTGTTATTGTCCACCATTACAAAGAAATCAATTTCCTTCTATGCTAGTCCCACTCGACATCCACATCCTCAAGGTGGAAACCTGTCCTGTGGGATTGAACCTATGACCTCCCACAAGGGGAGGATACACACTAACCATCTGTGCTAGACGGCTGGGTGTAGCAGGACATATTAGTGTTTCGTATTCTCTAAACTTAATTAAAACTTATCTATATGTGGTAAGAAATTATATATCTTGTTGCGGAAACGAAGATCGACCACACATGATTCAGAAACACAATAACAGAAAAAAAAAAAAAATCATGCACAAGAAACACAACATTTTATGTGATTGACCACTAAGGGTTACCTTCACAGGCGACTGCGATCAAGAGCTTTTTCATTTTATGCAAATTGAAAAGTTACAAAATAAGCCTAATACAATGGCTTATAGCCGCCTGCCTTAACGTTGCGCAAGCCCATATAAAATTCAAGACACCAATTCCACATTCAACAATAATCTCAAATAAGGTCCTTTGCTTGATTATAAAATATGGTTATTTCTCTCAGGTGTAAATCTACATGTCCATGTTTCCTACACAAAATCATGTGATTCTCACTTGTGAATCATTTTTAATGCACTATTCTCTTTCATTGGAAGTTGATTCTGCTCTGCACAGCTTTCTATCAGACATCTTGTCGATTCGCTGTCCTGCAAAATGATTCGAATACAAATAACTTCCAATGGGACCTGAAACCAATTGGGTTAGTCTTTGAAAAAGCTCCGGCCAGCATGATCTCCTTTCGTTCAGTCATTTTCTCGAACAGCTACGATATGTTTTTTATCCGTCTCAGCTCCTTCACCACTTTGATCATACTCGGCCTCGTCTCTCCCTTCTCTCCTACGCAGCACAAAGCGAGCTCTGCAAACGCCTGAATTCCATCCATGCTTCCCTCCTCCGAAATTCTATGATCCACGACTCGCAAAATCTGATTTTCTTTCATCGACGATATGAAATGTTTCACTAAATCAATGCCCCCTTCGCACAGTTGGATAGGTTTCTTTCCCGTCAGTAGTTCCACAAGGACAACACCAAAGCCATAAACATCGCACTTCTCTGTTACTCGACGCGTCTCTATGTGCTCCGGATCGATGTACCCCCAACTCCCTTCGACTTCATATATTTCTTTCCCAGGCGTAATTGAAACCGAAAACCCAAAGTTTGATAGCTTAGCTGTGTAGTTCTCATCCAAGAAAATGTTCAAGGATTTCACGTCCCTGTGCACGATCGGCTTCGATGTAGCGCAGTGCATATAAGAAAGTACATATGCAATATCTGTAGCGATCCTCAACCGATCTGGCCATGGAATCCAACGAGGACCCACGTTGCCGTCACCGTGAAGATGATCGGAGAGAGTACCATTTGGGATGAATTCATAAATCAGGCTGGGAATTTGGGTCTCTAAGCAACAACCCAAGAGCTTCACCACGTTTTTGTGGTTGATTTGAAGTTTTGTCGTGACCTGGTTCAAGAAAAAATCGATAATGTCGTCAGTGGGATGAAGCTCTTGACGAATTTTAATGGCAACCGTTCGGTTGTCGAGAATTCCTTTATAAACAGTTGCGACGGCCTGGCCGAGGATCAGACGCTTGTCGTAGTTGTTGGTGGCCCGTTTGATGTCCTTGGCAGAGAAGAACCTGAGGGGCTCACCTTTCCCCTGGTAAGAGGAGATATGCTTCTCTAATAAAATTGCTCCGTTTCGCAAGTAGTAGTACTCTTCTTCATCCTCAATCCTCTCTTCTTTTTTCTTCTTGATTCCCTTGATGAGAAGAGCTAATAACAGTGAAACGACTCGCATTGTTTCCTCCAGTCTCCTCTTTGTCTCCTTGTTTTATTGGCAATTTATTTTTCAATGGGCAGTGTTAGCATCATCCCCAAGATCTAGATCACCGATGATCATCGGGATCACACCATCCAACGATCTGGACCAGGGATACTACGGTATCATCGTCGAGACGATAGTATCATTCTCAATTGAGAGAATTCAAGGAGATTGGAACGGACAAATCTAGTCTGATCGGTGATTATTAAATACTGAGGGCAATTTTGTACTACCCCACTGAACCCCACTGAAATCATGATATTTGCTCTGTTTAAAAATCTGAATGAATTCTGGATAATATTTACATTAATGATGATCGCTTTAAATAGAGAGAGATGTACAAGAGTCCAGATCGTTCAAGGATCCTAAATCAAAGGATCTGTTTTAACAAGAAGTCAAGATCCCACAGCAAGAGGATCTGTTTAACAAGAGAGTCAAGATCCTAAATCTAAGGATTTGACTCTATCGTACAGCAAGGGTATCGTAACACTCCTCCTCAAGGTGGGATGTGGATATCTAGAACACCCAGCTTGTCGATTAATGAATGAAACTGATGATGGCCCAAAGGTTTGGTGAATAGATCCGCAATTTGATGGGCTGTAGGAATGTAAGAAGTCCGTAGGATGCCATTAGATATTTTTTCTCTAACAAAATGGCAATCAATTTCGATGTGCTTGGTTCGTTCGTGGAAAACAGGATTTGCCGCAATGTGTAACGCTACTTGATTGTCACAATGAAGGAGAGTGGGTTGTGAGGTGCTGATTCAAAGTTCACGAAGCAGAGAACGAAGCCAAGTAATCTCACAAGCTGCAGAAGCCATTGCTCTATATTCGGCTTCGGCCGAAGATCTAGAGATTGTAGTTTGTTTCTTAGTTTTCCAAGAGATAGGGGAAATGCCAACAAACATGCGATAATCAGTAGTCGACCGGCGTGTATCAGGACAACTAGCCCAATCTGAATCGCAATATGCTCGAAGTTCCAAGCTGCTATGTGCAGATAAAAGGATCCATTGGCCTGGGCTTTGCTTGAGATAACGAAGAACTGGATATGCAGAATCAAGGTGTGGCTTTCGTGGTTCACTCATGAACTGACTTAGTAAATTCACAGAAAACACAATGTCAGGTCTCGTGATTGTGAGATAAATTAGGTGTCCAACAAGCCGACGATAGATCTTGGGATTTGAAAGTAAATAACCCGTAGAAGAGTTAAGCTTAAGATTTTGTTCCTTTGAAAAATTGGCTGGTTTGGCTCCAAGTAAACCTGCATCTTGTAGAATTTCAAGAGTATACTTTCGTTGTGAGAGACAAATGCCTTTGGATGAACGTGCAACTTCAATACCGAGAAAATATTTCAAAGAACCCAGATCTTTGATGTGAAAACGATTTTGAAGAAAAGACTTGAGAGCAATAATGGCTTGAGCATTATTTCCAGTGACGATAATATCGTCCACATAGGCAAGTATGGTTGTAAACCCTTGAGACGATTGTTGTGTGAAAAGGGAATAATCAGACTTTGATTGATGAAAACCCGCATCTTGAAGATCCACGATCCAAGTATGTGTCATTGAAGCACAAGATATATATTTACCTGCGACATTCGCATGAGGCTGTGAACTACCTTCTTTGAGCATATTCAATAATTGTTGATATTGATTCGGAGTGAAGGACTGAGTGCTTGGCTGAATAGCACTTGTGTTTCACTTGTTGGTGGAGGTACTAGTTGTATGCTGATGTAATCGATGGCCAGGTGGGTAGCCATGGAAAACGAAGTATTTATCCATAGTATGTCCAACCCATCCACAATGTTCACATGTTGGACGAAGATGCCGATTGACTCGTGGCTTAATAGATTCATAAGACGATGTCCGTCCATTGTGATGACCAGATGATGTTGCAAAAGCAATTGATTATGACGAACTAGGAGATTGAGTAATCACAGACCGTTGTTTCTCCTCTTGAAGAATCAGGGAATAAGCTTTATTGACAGATGGGAGTGGATCCATGAGGAGTATTTGTCCTCGAATGGCATTGTAAGAGTCGTGAAGTCCCATTAAAAAATCTGTGAGATAAAATTTTTGTTGATGTTGTTGTATGACATGTGCCGCACCACAAGAGCATTGAGGAGTGACAATGAGGGATGCTAACTTGCCCCAAAGGCTTTTCAACTTGGTGAAATAACCGGCGATCAAAACGTTGTCTTGTGTGCACAGGGCGATATCACGTCGAAGTTGATAAATACGAGGGGTGTTGCTCTGTGCAAATCTATCTTGGAGTTCTGTCTAGATTTCATGAGCGGTGGAGGCATAGATGACGCTGTCAGAGATATCCTTGGATAAGGAACAGAGTATCCAGGATTTTACCATATCGTCGTAGCATTTCCATAGAGAATAATCAGAAGAGGATGCCGAAATAGACATAGATTCATTAATGAAATCGATCTTGTTCTTTGCACTGAGTGTAGTGCTCATTGCACGACTCCATGTGGCGTAATTATCAGCCATCCATGGTTGAGTAACAAGAGTAATACCTAGGTTATCCGAGTGATGAAGGTAGAATGAGCTCTGTGTATTGATTGCAGGTGTTGCAGGTATTGCATGTTTTGCAGGTGTTGCATTGGTGGAAGCATTTTGTGTGTTTTCAGCCATTGGAAATACAGATGGCTTTTATAGAAGGAAGGTTCTGCTGATAGCTAGATACATTTGAAAAAAAAAATTATATATTTGTTATTGCTGATTGGCAGAAGAACAAAGGAAAAAATCAAAGAAATAGCATCGAAATGAGGTTTTGCTCTGATACAATGTAAAAATCTGAGTGAATTCTTGATAATATTTACATTAATGATGATCTCTTTAAATAGAGAGGGATGTACAAGAGCCCAGATCGTTCAAGGATCCTAAATCAAAGGATCTGTTTTAACAAGAAAGTCAAGATCCCATAGCAAGAGGATCGGTTTAACAAGAGAGTCAAGATCCTAAATCTAAGGATTTGACTCTATCTTACAGCAAGGGTATCGTAACACACTGTGCATCCGGTGGTTTCACTTTGTTGCGTTTCCCTTTGACTGCAATTTTCCTTGATTGACCTTAAACGGTCAGTCAGTTTTGCTCTCAAGACCAAAATGTCCTTTTTTTTTTAAAATTACTAAAAGACTTGTTGCCTCCTTTTTCAAAGTTACCTGACCCGCATTAATGTGGGCATACTTCAATTTTAACCCCTTATCATTGACACGTGGTCTCACCACTTGGATGTTTGGCCAATTCCTAAGTGGACCTACAAACCAAAAATCAGCCTCATTAGTGATTTCTAACCTTTGGATCTTTTTGCCCAAATAATGGTACATAATGCTCAAATTAATACGGTTAAAATCAACCCAATAAAACGACTTCATCTAACGCTTAAAAATCACTGATCATGTTGATTTTGGGTTTATAGGTCCACCTAGGGATTGGCCAAACATCTATATCGTCAGTGTCCACTGAGAAATTGCCACATGGTGGGCAATGAAAATTTACTTTTTTCTCCTAGTTAAATCTGAAGCATCCGTCAATTATAAAGACAAATCTAGCCTGCAAAGTATGCAAACATTGTATCCACCATTAAATACTCCTTGAAAATGTGTTTAATTTATAAAACGTTTAATTTTGAAAACATTGAAATAACACATGTCACGCCCCGGATTCTAATTACACGAATCACGAGGTGTGGGCGTGGCAACACATTTTTCAAGGGACATCCAACAGTTTTAACAATGTTTTCATACTTTAAGTCTGCATACAGTTGCAGACTAGATTTGTCCCAATTATAGTTGGTCAACCACGTGGCAAGAGGGAGTGTTTTAAATTGAAGAGATGGGGTAGGACATAATAATGATGGGACTATAAGTACGGTCAACATTTTCGTAATTGTGAAAGAGAAATGGCATTTTGGTCTTAAAAGGAAAAGTACGACAGACTGTTTAAGGTCAACGAAAAAAAGTTACGGTCAATAGGGGAAACGCAACAAAATGAAACCACTAGGGAGTAGTGCAAATATCGACGATTTCACTGGGGGTAGTACAAAATTGCCCTAAATACAATTGGTGAAATTATTTTGAATTTTAAAAATATTTATACTTAGGCTTTTCATTCATTAATGTATGTATTTATATTATGTACATAGCATGCATACACATTGTCTATGTACATCGCACCCTACCTCTCTGCTTATTTTCTGAGATGCATTATAATTATAATATAAGATATGTGTTAAAGAGTAAAACTTTGATGACAAGGTGCAATATGAGCCATGTGGCACACTCTTAGAGGACTCTGATCGTATGGATGTTTAGCCAATCATTAGATGGACCTATAAACCAAAAATCATCCCGATTCGTGATTTCTAGGCATTGAATTGAAAGTGTTTTCATGGGTTGATTTTAACTGTTGGAAATTTGAACATTATTGACCATTATTTTAGGTACAAAGATCCAAAGGTTTGAAATTAAATCACTAATCAAGCTGATTTTTTGTTTGTAGGTCCATATAGGGATTGGCCAAACATCCATACGGTCAGAGTCCTCTAATAGTATGCCATGTGGCTCATATTGCACCCTATCATCAAAGTTTTTACTCTGTATTAAATAGACCAGAATGATAGTACCATAGAATAAATAAATATATATTAGCAAATATCTAACTATTAAGGTAAGTTTACTTAAGTACTTAATTATTAAGTACATAGGTAAACCAAAACTCAAGTTAAATACCCATATAGCAATACAGGGAAGTTATCTTATCCTGCTTAATAAGATAAAGAGCAGTTGTAATCAAATCCATCCATCTAATGTGGATGGTTAGATTTCAGCCACTCAACTCCCCTCGTTTGAAAATTTATTGAAATTTTTGAATTTTGAATTTAGAGCCATTATTATTTTTGTTATTTTCTTCATTTTTTCTATTTTTGCCGATGTGCATTACGGTAACACCCCCAGTCCGTTACACCGTTTAAGTACCATAGACACCCAATTTTTGCAAATGCCTTTGTCGGAGAGTGTCATGGACACAGGCCATTTACTAGTCTACATAATAAAACATAGTGGTTGTCTCCCCACTTATACCTCCTCTTATCTGTTTCAACAAAGAAGGGCCGATTTTTTGAAGCGGAGAAGCAGTGACCAAGTACACTGCGCCATAATCTGCTGATGATCTTAAGCATTCATTGCTTCAAAAATCCGTTGCTTCAAAAACTTTTCAAAAACTTTCTCCCGTCGAGACACTCTATGTGTATATGCTATAATAGGAAATCTGAGTTGCGAGCACCAAGCTATGGATGCCTGAAATTGGCACTCTTTCGTCTTGATGTCCCTCCAGAAATTGCTTAGCAACACATTCTACATCACCCACCGACAGAACATCTTCTTCGTCCCTATAGATGGTCATATTGTAGATTCATTTGCCTCCTGTAGTGTTGTATCGTCATCCTAATTCCAAATGCTAAGGCCACCATTTCCCCATGGCGTCTTCAGAAATGAGACATCTTCATCAATCACGAAAAAAAATTAATAATTATAAATGTAATGGGATTTCGATGCTATTACGAAACTATTTTCCCGTAACTGGTAAAAACATAAGAAATTGGTAACTTGTGAGTAGTTTGAAACACTAGGTTAACAAGCAACCAACAGAGGGTTAGCTCTCTCAAGTTGCCTATCGTCTCCTAACGTGGAGCTTTGGACCCTTTTTACCCGCCGGAGCTCTAGTGCTACTTCTTTCATTGTTGGCCTTTCTTCCCAATTAAATTTGAGGCATCTCAAGGCAAGCTCTGCGCATGCTACCTCCTGCATCGTTCTCAGCGCATTCAAAACGTAGGCCTTCAAAAACTGGTGAAGACCCTCCTCGTCATCCACAGTGCTAGTGCCCTCATCCAAATAGAAATGACTTGGCAAGTACTTCAATATAGCATCAGAAACCCTCCTTTCAGTGAAAATCTCTAGCAACACCATTCCAAAGCTGTAAACATCACTCTTCTCTGTATATTTCCTTGTAGATATATATTCAGGAGCCGCGAATTTAGAAGCACTTCTCACCCCATTCGATTCCACATAAGTTTCACCTGAGGGGATCAGCGTGGAGTATCCAAAACCACATAGTTTGGCAGAATGATTCCCATCTAAGAAAATATTACTGGTCTTTATATTCCTGTGGATAATGGGCTCGGAAGTTGCTATGTGTAGATAGGAAATTGCGTCTGCCATTTCTGTGGCGATCCTCAACCTACTCTCCCATGGTATTACTGAGGTATCTGAATGCAACTCATTGTGTTTGTATTTGGAAAGATATTCATTGGAGGCAAATTCATAAACCAGAATGGGAATTTCAGTCTCTAAGCAGCAGCCCAAGAGCTTCAACACATTCTTGTGGTTAATTCGTGAGAGTATGGCAGCTTCGTTTATATATAGGTCCACAACTCGGGCACGAGGCAATCGCCGCAATCCCCCTCCAACCCTGTGCTTCTTTATTGTAACCTTACTATTATCATGGATTCCAATGTAAGTGATACTATTGCCACTCTTAAATAAAATTCGATTTCGAGAATAGTTGTCTGTCGCCTTTTCGAGCTCTATTGCAGAGAAGATCCGGATAGGCTTGCCATACCCTTCACAACAAGAAACTAGCTTCTCTAGTAGTCGAGCTCCATTGTCCTGTAAAAACTGTTCTTGTTTACTTCCATTCCTAAATCCATTTTCTAGCAATATACCTTTCATGGGTCTCAAGCACGGCCACATACTGCTGACCGATTATAGTGCCACCCCTGCATGAAGGAAAATTCAAATATTTGCTTAAGATCTAGTGGTTCATTCAATGTCATCAGTAACAAGCACAATAGATTGGACAATGGATTTTATGGTCTCTACTTTATAGTAGATCCACCTAGGGCAGTTGATTTTGAGACTTTGATTTTTAGCAGTCGATATAGATTTTGATTTTCTAAGATCCGAGCATTATTTGGGGTACTCAGATCCAACAGCTAGAAATCACCAAACATGATAATTTTTGGTCCATAAGTCAACCCAAATGGACCAAAAATGTTTTCTAAAAGTATTTTTTTAAATATAAAAATGGAAAATTTTATAAACGAAAAATAAATTTAAATGTATTTACAAAAGCAAAAACAACTTTCTAATATTTACAAAAAAAGTAACAAAACGCCCTTTAAAAGGGTGTTTCTGCGAAAAAAGCTGACAATTCTGCTTGCCCAACCTGCAAGAAAAAGGCTATCAAACGCCCTTTTAAGGGTGTCTGTACCTGACAGACGCCTTTTAAAAGAGCATTTGCCCATAGAGAGTAAAACTTTGATGACAGGGCCATATGAGCCACGTGGCACACTCTTAGTGGACTCTGACCATATGGATGTTTTTCAAATCCCTAGGTGGACCTGCAAACTAAAAATCAGCTTGATTAATGATTTCAAACCTTTGGATCTTTGCACCTCAAATAATGGTCAATAATGTTCATATTCACACAGTTAAAATCTATCCATGAAAATAATTCCAATCCAGTGCCTACATATTACTAATCAGACTGATTTTTGGTTTGTAGGCCCATCTAGGGATTGGCCAAACAGCCATACCGATAGAGTCTTCTAAGAGTATGCCACGTGACTCATATTGTGACCCTATTATCAGCCTTGATGACAGTCCCTGTCATCAAAGTTTTACTTGCCCATAGAGGCATAAAACTTCTGTCACAACACAAGCCACGTGGCACACTCTTAGTGGATGCTGACTGTATGGATGTTTGGCCACTCACTATGTGGACCTACACACCAAAAATAAACATCATTAGTGGTTTATAAGCGTTGGATTGAAGTTATTTTCATGGGTTGATTTTAACCGTAGGAATTTGAGCATTATTTGAGTGCAAAAATCCAAATGTTGTAAATTACTAATCAGGCTGATTTTTGGTTTGCAGATCTACCTAAGGACTGGCCAAACATCTATACGCTCAGCATCCACTAAGTGTGACAGGTGGCTCATTTCATGACAAAAGTTTTATGCCTCTATGGGCAAACGCCCTTTCAAAGGATGTCTGTCAGCTTTTTTCAACATTAATTTTTGTGAGACAGAGACGCCCTTTCAAAGGTCATTTAATTACTTTTTTTGTAAATGCCAAAAAGTTATTTTCATTTATAAAATTTTCCGATATAAAAAGTGATGGCTTATAGTACAAATAAAAAATATTATTTAATTTTAAAAAATAAAAATGAGTTTTATTCATGAAATTTTTTGAAATATTTAAAATTACAGGGTTGAGTCGGATTATCGAATATTTCGTGTTTTTTCACGATGTTTTGAAAACACTGATTTGAAATGTATTTTTTTCTTCAAAAAATCCAGTTTTTAACAAAGATTTGCTAACTATGGACCGAACATCCACATGATCAGTGGTCTTGAAGAATGTGCCACATGGCTCATAAGACATTGTATTTGTATGGTAGTAATTGAAAAGCCTAAATTACCAAGAGTCCGTCTAGAGCTACACCCATTTCTTACATCCAGTTCCTACACCCAGGGGTGGGGCCCACATAGAGATCATGTTGGACAATCCAACCGTGGTTTTAAAAACTGCCGTTTAAATGGTAACACCCCATGCCCGTTTCCGTTAAAACCGTTTAAACACGTTTTAGCGGTTTTGAAAAAAATGGCCTTTTTATTGTTTTAACGGCCATTAAAATCGTTTAAACAGCCGTTTAATTCTGAAAAATTTTGTGAAAAAATGGCCGTTAAATCCGTTTAATTTCCGTTAAATTCTATTTTTTTTTAATTTTCAAATTTTGAAATTTGAAGTTCAGCACCATTTTTTCTGTTTTTTTCCATTAAAATCGTAAAAACCGTTAAAATCTGTTTAATTCTATTTTTTTCCATTTTTACCCCTGGCCGTTTCAATCCGTTTTAACGGCCGTTTAAACGGTAACACCCCCAGTCCGTTTAACAGTTAAAATGGCCTCCTTTAACCTTGAATCCAACATGCATTGAACTGCTCTTGCCATTATGATCATCATTACCAAAAATCAGTTCAGTTCGACATTGCTAACCAATGTTTTTTGCGAAATAAGCCTTTTTTTCAAAAGAGATTAGTAACTTGGTGAAGGCGGGTTTTGAACCCAGGTCTATGGTATCATCACCCACAAACTTAACCAAATGAGCAAGCAGGCACCTTCCTAAATTACCAATGTTTTGTTACTGACATGTGAGAACATAGGAATGAATAAAACTTTGATGACAGGGCCCTGTCATCAAAGTCTTACTCCATACGAATTGAATAGTCCAGAAAGTGTGTATGGTAGCATTTGGGTATCCATCCAAATTCCAATCATGAAGAAAATATGAAGGGAAGAATATGAAAAGCGTACCCCTTTATTTTGCGATCTGAATTCCGCCTGTTTTGCAACCCTGCTGTTGTTAACTTCGGATCAACAGAAGCCAAGAACCGTTGGGCTGATGGGATCGAAGACTTCGTAGCCACGAAGACAAGAAGTCTTCCTTGTTCAATCCGACCTCACCTTCCACGCAAGCCGTGTGAGCGCCACTACTTTTCAATTTCTTTGTCTCTTTATGGATTTTGATAGCAAGACTACGAGGACCACATGCCGAATCTACGCGGATGGTGGGAAAGAATATACAAGGAAGGAGGGTTTGAGCTTATCAAGAAGAGAAAAAAAATTAAAGTTTGAAAGGACCAATAAAACCAAAAACAGTCTTCTATATTTGGATTGGGCGATACGTGGCACACTCCGTCTGATTTCTGACCGTATGGATGTTTGAGCGTTATTTGGGATTAAAGATCCAAAGGTTGTAAATCACTAATCAGGCTGATTTTTGGTTTGTAGGTCCACCTAATGATTGGCCAAACATCCATACGGTCAGAGGTCTCTAAGAGTTTTTAACGTGGCTCATATTGTGCCTTGTCATCAAAGTTTTATTCCTAGATATACATACCAAAAATTGGAAAAATCTATGATACAGACTTGGGTGTCAAAATTTTGATGCTGAAGTCCCTCAATTTGCCACGTAGTAGACTCTTTCAGGCCCACTGACTCCACGAATATTTGGCCCACATCTTGGTGGACCCACACACCAAAAATCAGCATGATTAGTGATTTCTAGCCATTGAATTTGAGCACTTTTTCATCATGGGCTTGGAACCACTTCATTGGCATGTTCATAAAGCCCATGATGAGAAGTGCTCAAATCCTACTGCTAGAAATCACCAATCATGCTGATTTTTGGTGTGTGGGTCCACCAAGATGTGCGCCAAATATTCGTGGAGTCAGTGGGCCCGAAAAAATCTACTACGTGGCAAATTGAGGGACTTCGGCATCAAAATTTTGATACCAAAGTCGGTATCAAAGAACAGCCCCAAAAATTAGCGATTTCAAAACATTGGTGTGGAGTCGTTATCATGGGTTGATTTTTAACCGTGCAATTTGAGCATTATTGACCATTATTTGGGGTACAAAAAACCAAGGGTTTGAAATCAGTAATCAAACTGATTTTTGGTTTGTAGGTCCAGCTAAGGATTGGCCAAACATTGATACGGTCAGAGTCCTCTAATAGTGTGACACACGTGGCTCATATTGTGCACTGTCATCGGCGTCAATGACAGTGCTGTCATCAAAGTTTTACCCCAAAATTTGGATTAAACCTTCACTCGCGAAGCCGATCACAGCACACTATGCGAGCCGCGTGGCTCATTCTTAGTGGGCTATGACCGTATGGATGTTTGGCCAGTCCCTCGGTGGACCTGCAAACAAAAAATCAGCCTGATTAGTGATTTACAACCTTTGGATCTTTGCTCCCAAATAACGCTAAATAATGCTCAAATTCCTTAATTAAATTAGGGTTTGCCTTGAGCCACTTGAATTCGACACTCTCAGTCTGTCACCGTTCCGTTTATCCAAACTGTTTCCAATCATGCTCGCACTCGCAGGAAAAGAATTCCATCCATAATACATACGGAGCAGCGGAGATCACAAGGGATTTGCAGGGAAGGCATGAAATGGAGAATCGCTGAAGGGCTTAAACCGTTTTCAACAACTATAGGTCACCAAAGCAAAAACTATTCCACAAGGTAAGCCATAAAACCCTATGTTTCCTGTTTCACAACCATAAAATAAAACCTCTTCCATATTTCTTTCTCCGAAAATTCAAACCCCAGTCGTAAGTAAACTTCTTTTTTTTCGAGATAGAACACCCCTTCTAAGAGTTCCTGGAGCATACATTGTCAAGCACTAAACTACTGTTCACTATGAAATCTTTGTGACAATTTTTCCATTCGCACGCCAATGTTTGAATCACAAACTTTCTAATTACATTACATAGCAGATACAAAGGATCCATCGAACATTGTAAAAAAAAAATTCTTCTTATTGATACAATTTCATTGTTCACACCCAAGAACAAACCAATAACAATACAGATTTCAGAAACTAAACGCTGAAACAAATCAAGAAAATGGTGGTTATACTAATGAGTAATGACACTTGCTACCTTCATTATACATCTTCTACCTCCTTGGTTCTCCCTTTTTCCAGACACCCCCTCTAAACCCGACGTCTTCAATCGGGAAAGACTCCAGCTTCGGGGACCAACTAACACTCACCACTCTCAGCAATGGCATTGCTTGTTCCACAGTCGACCAGTCCTCTTCCAGATCCGACAACGATTCCAACATTAAGCCCTCCACCTTCCAAACCATACGCTCATTACCCCAGAATCTTTGATTCATCTTCACAAGGTTTCCCGAAGATATGGATAGATATCGTAGCATGGGAAGTGAAATGGGGTTGAGCCAGGTCGGGCTTATCTCCCCTGGAAAGAACTTGAGACAGAGCTCGTGAAGTTGTTGAGGAGGAGAGAGTTTATCCAGCTTCGTTATGAGCTCACTACCATGACTATCAAAGCAACTTATGGTAAGAAATTGCATTCGTTGGAGGTTTAACAACACCTTTACCTCATCGTCACCAATCTCATCTGCCCGCGTTAGTCGTAATTCGAGCGTCCTGAGTTGAGTCAGGCTCTTCAACTCTGCAATTCGACAACCACCCGATTGATTTGGTCTTGCAGGTCTAAATCCCACTAGTGCTTGAAGATTTGAAAGCCTTCCCAACCCCTTGGGTAGGTATTCGAGAGAGCCACAATGGCTTATGTCTAAGACAGTCAGCCTCTCCAAACTTGTGATGTATGATGGGAGCATTTTCAGATTCTGACAGTAACTTACATCCAAAATCTGGAGGTGACTGAGCTTCTCCACTGCATGAGGGATTTGAATTAACGGGTGGGTGTTGCTTAAACTGAGATAAGTAAGATGCTGGAGCGATCCTATCTGATCCAACAGACTCATGAGGTGTGCTTCAAAGATTGATTTTGAAATATCCAACACCCTCAGGTATTGACATTCGCTGAACTTCTTTGCAGTGCTTGAAGCAACCTTGTTAACTTCACCAGTCTTGGTTGTAGACAACAATGCCCGTAACTTTAAGTTGGTCTGATGGCGCCCCCAATCGATGTCACTTCTAAGGCCTAAATGACGAGAATTCGCCCCATTTGGTCCAGAAAATGCATCCATCTCTGCCAACCTGATGACCAAATCACGAACCATATCATGAATTTTGCATGTACTAATCTTTCCATTGTATGTTTTATCAACCACTTCTATTAAACATCGATTTATCAACCCTGAGAAACAATCTTCCCCTGCTTCTGTTGATAATCTACCGTTTCTCACTGGGACGAAACCTTCTCCAATCCACCAATGGACCAATTGCTCCTTTGTTATTACACAATCTTCTGGATAGAGAGAGAAACAGAGAAAGCATGACTTCAGATAAGAGGGGAGCTCGTCGTAGCTCAATTGCAATGAAGCCGTCACCGAGTTATCATTCTCTCGCAATTCTTCACGGAAATTGTCAGCAATTCGCCTCCATTCAGAAAAATAAGGGGACTTACAGAGCATCATCCCTCCTACAGCCTTGATTGCTAGTGGAAGGCCTTTGCATTTTTCCACAATCTCCTTTCCAACACTCTCCAACTCAGGGTGAACACACTCACCATTGGTTGCCGCAAATGCTATCTTGCGAAATAGCAACCAACTATCTTCTTCGCTGAGAAATTTTGGTCTATGAGTTCGCTCCTCAGTCACTCCCATCTTTCGGGCAACTTTCTCGATCCTAGTGGTGATTATGACACTGCTCCCATTTCCCTTTGGTAACCCTTCAGAAATTCGAAGCCACCAGGAATTGTTTTCGCTCCACACATCATCCATCACTATTAGGTACCTCTTGCCTTGAAGGTACTGATTAATTTTTCTCAACAGTTCACCTTGATCGTCACCCACGCTCGCGTCTCCCAAGTTCCTCAGCATACTTCTCAAGATTTGTTCTTCATTTAATGTCTGAGAAACAGACACCCACATCCTCCTCTCAAAGCGGTCTTCTACTTCTCTATCATTGAAGACCTTCTGAGCAGTAGTGGTTTTCCCCACTCCGCCCATACCAACGAACCCGATTGCAAGTAAGTCATCATTTGCTTCGAGTAGCCACTCTTTTATCTTTTGTGTATCACCTTCCAATCCGACCACTTGAGTATGATCATAGAGCGGAGAGCTCCATCTGGGCATCTCGTCGTTGTGCACCTCTGGTGTTGCAGTCTGATACAAGAGCGGCACTCCGAGGTAAGATGATATGTCTTGTTTGATACCGGTGATTTTCTCATTGATTTCTTTAAGGCGCTTTCCAGTTTTATATTGGAACGGCACTTCCGAAGGGGAGAAGCACATCAACCAACCACCAGCAACTTTTTCTTCTTCCTGGGATCGAACCTCACAATCTGCCAGTATGTCTTCGGCTTCATAAATCAACTCCCGCAGATTGACCATGATCGTGCGAAGAATCTGGTGCTTCCTCTTCAGCTTATCTGCATCTTTGAGGAAGCTCTGCATAAGCTGGAGCTCGCTCTTCAGCTTCTCAAACTGGTCTTTGAATTCGAACACAATGCGGCTCTCCTCTGCGAGAGCATTAAGCAGTTTCTCTAACAAGACCGTAACGACTGCGTCCACCATGTCTTTTCTCTACAAAAAATAAAAATTGACAAGGTCATCAACATCTACTTCACTAAATCCTTCAAAAACACATTCCACAGTTCCTCCCACAACCCCCCCCCCCCCAATTGAAAATCAGAAGTTCAATGAAAAAACCTATTATCTTTAATGAGATGCAAACATCAACAGAGAAAACTGTAAGGGATAGACTACAACTGAAACAGAGCATCTCTCAAAGCTTCAAAAATTTATTTGATTATCCAAAAAGATAGAGATTACAACTATTATCTTTAATGAGATTCAATCATTAATTGAGAAAACTATAAGAAGGTTATACGAACTTACAGGTGGTGTTGTTTACTGTATGGATCTTGCTATGTTGAATTATAGAAGAACGATTCAAAGATGCCTTCTTGAATTTTTGTGTGTCTGGGACTTGCAACATTGCTTTAGTTTCTGAAAGAGAAACAGAGCTAAATAGAAGAAAGGTGGAAGAAACAAGGGGGCACAGAGAGGTGGACTTTAATGAGAGTGCGTTGTCAAATTACCGAAAGCTCCTTGGATTTTCCAAGTGATAAAGGGTATTTTAGTTAATTAGCAGCTCATCAGACTCAACCCAATAAACAAGGTGTCTAGTCAACTATTCCCTATTTCGCATATACGCGTCGGCCCTGGTTTTATCCTCTTGGGGGTTCCGGTACTCGTTTAATAAATAAGGAAGGGAGGTCCACACGGTTTGGAGTGAGTAAGAGATCATCAACGAAGCAAGATCTCTACATCTTCCCACCAAACATTAATCTAGTCTTGAGGAGACTTTTTGTGTGTTTTGAAGAATACAATTGAGACATTTGTATGGAAGATTCTTACGCGGATATTGATATTACCACCAGTCACCTAAGGCTAAGTCCGAAAATTATTCTATAAAATCTTGAGATTTTTGTGTTTTTTTAATAAGAATTCGAGTAATGATCACATGGTCCAGGGTCCATGGAAGCTGTCATGGTGCATAGTGTTGTCATTTTCATAAAGTCCAGTAGCTCAGTAGACTTGACCAATGAAAAAATGACCACCACCATGCATCATGACAGCATCCATGGATCCGGGACCATGTGATCATCACTCAAGGAAATTGGGACATTTGTATGGAAGTTTCTTAAACACCTTTTTGAAACTACCAGGTCATTGAGATACAGTGTACGCTTTGATTTGAAGAATATAGGGTGGAAGTTTTGGCAGACGGAGCTAAGGGTCCGAAGGATATCTTGTTTGTACATTCAAATGTATTTCACCGTTGTTAACAAGCTATCAGTTTAATCTAATGAACGATATTAGCAAGTGATGCAATTTGTGAATGCGCATTTGGGCGTGAAGCAGGCGATGGAGGAGCTAGGATTTTGTTCAAGTGGGGTCACAATCAATGGAGTAGAACCACCTATAAAATGAGCCATGTGGCATATTCTTAGAGATTTCTGACCGTATGGATGTTTGGCCCACCCTTAGATGGACATACAGACCATAAATTAGCCTGATTAGTGATTTCTAAGCTTTGGATTGGAGTCGTTTTCACGGGTTGATTTTTAACTGTGGAATTTGAGCATTATCGACCATTATTTGGTGTACAAAGATCCAAGTCTTGAGCCAGGCTAGAGTCGACCAGTGCCCTGCGTTGGCCTATATAGTTTGACCAAAACAACTCGGCTAGAGCCAAGTCTACGACTAAATTAATTGGTTGGCCTTCGAATGCAGGTTGGCTATAGATTGTTATTCAATCAAAGCTAGGTCACGGCCTGAGTTGCCTGACCATCCATTTAAATGGTCATCAAATCAAGCCTACGCCAAACCCATGAACTAGTAGGTGCAGCACAGCCTAACGCAAATCCAGCCGGGGAGCCACCAACATATTCATCGGCCACCAAAATCATTTTCACCCCATAAACATGAAAACAAAGATAACTAAACTTAGTAGCAATAACAATAATTTCAAGCTCCTACAGACAGGAGATGACATTCCATAAACATTACATAGCAAAGTACGAAAGGAACAAGACTATAAACACAAGTAAAACGAAAAATTAGGACCCTGAAAGCACTCCGGAGGACTCAAACCGAAACAAGTCTGAAACATCGAAAATACGCAACAATAAACCAAGTAAAAAATTGTTCATCATCGACCGCCAATTGACAATACCACTTGCCCTTTCAAACTATCATTCGCAGATGTAATACCACCATAAGAGTCCGATGCTTGGCCTAGCAAGTAGTCAGTTTCTTCAGAGTTTTCGTGGATCCAAGGGTGCTTCTCGAACTTCAACCCCTCTAATTCCATCATCACTTCCTTCATTGTGGGTCTTTCTTCCCCCCTCATTCTTAGGCATCTCTTTGCAAGCTCAGCAACTCCCTGAAGCTGTTCTTTTCTCCCCTCTTGCACTACTCGGTCCTCTAGAACCTCGAATAGACGATTCTCTTTCATTGCACATACCAAATGCATAGATAGATTTCTCTCTTCTAGGGGTCTCTCAAATGAAAGTGCTTGCTTCCCTGTTAGTAGCTCCACAAGAACTACTCCAAAACTATAAACATCGCTCTTCTCCGTCAATTGACTTGTATGGAAGTATTCTGGGTCCAAGTATCCCAAAGTCCCCTGTACTAGTGTAGTTAGTTGAGTTTGATCCAAAGGAACCAATCTTGAGACTCCAAAGTCTGACACTTTAGCAGTGTAATT